>CM028330.1:31208648-31703648 GCA_016647705.1 Eucommia ulmoides
TAAAAATGAATTAAGGAAAGGTATTCCAGCAATGGTTGATCGACAGGTTAGTCGACCTGTGTTTATGAGGTAAACTCCCTGAATTGTTCGGTCAAGTGGTAAGTCAACTTAGGATTTAAAAAGGAACTCTCTGAATTAGTTGGTCGATAGGTAGGTCGACCTATGGCCAAAAGATGAACTCTCTGGATCTCTAAGTTAACAGATAGGTCTACTTGTTAAACATCCTGAATTGTCAGGTCGACAGATGAAGTATGGGCAGTCGACTGATAGGCTAAGGATTTTTGATTTTGTTACATACTAAATTGGGCGGTCGACTAATGGGCCTTAGTCGGTCGACAGATGGAGCTGTTTTAGGATATATGGAATTTCGGATTTTATTCAAAAAGTAGTCGTTACTAGCCATTTTATGGTTAAGATATGTGAGATATCTTAAGTATCTGATATGTTTTGAGTTATTTAATTAATATTTAATTATCCCTATAGATATGGTTTAGTAGTTTTGATATTTCTCAATTTGGTACATGAAATTCTTTCTATCTCATGTAATTGAGATTGAGTAAAAGTTTGAGGGACTTAATTGAATATTTGAAAAGATATTTTAAGTGAATTATACCAGGAATGAATCATTATGATATAGGGGGTCTATTGGTGTAATTAAATTTCTTGATTTATGGGAACTAGCCGTTATAGGGCTTGTTTTAAGAGGCTTTAAATAGACTTGCGGATTTCATATGATATAGAATCAGAAATCAAGAGAATCCAAATCATTCTGAGTTATTCAGCTCTCATGCTTTCTAAGAGTAATCATATTGAGTATATTGTAGGATCTTTCTTGATATTTGTCCTTGAGAAATTTTGTTGTAGATTATTGTTACTGCCGATCTGAAGTGTCATTGTTATTCTAATCATTATACTTTCGGTGGAATCCTAGTGAGATCTTTCCAAATTACTTACTAGTAATTGCTGCTTGATTATATTATTTATTATTTGGAATTTGATCTTTGAAATTATTTTTTGACTTTTAAAAAAAAAAAAAATTAAATAATTTCTTGAGAAAATCTGGTTAAGTACTTAACTGTTTGCTACCCATCTTTATTTGAAATCAGATTTTGAAATTCTCATTTTTCTATCACTAGTATCGGGACATTAATTAAGTGTGAGTTTATCTAGGGTGGTAGAAGCTCCGATTAGGAAAATCACTTATCAATTCTTTGTAATTGGTGAGTTGAGTGTCAAATTAGATACTATTGGGAGTGTCTAATTAATGGTAGCTGGTTTCAATCTCTTCCGGTAAAGAGATTGAGGTTTTGATCTTTGCCTAAGGTATAAAAAGATTAGGTGTTAATTCTTCATTGATTGAATTTGCGAGTGAATTGTAAAGATTCCATCTTTACTTGGGAAAAAAATGCTTGGAGTGTTTGTGAGGTTTAATTCTTGAGCCTAAGGTATAAAAAGGATTAGGTCATGATTCTCCCTATAATAAAATTAGGTTTCTCTTTAGCATGTAAAAATATAGGTTATTCTTGAGTCTGGGAAAAGGAAAAGGTTATTCCTAAGCTTGGGACAAAGAATTGTAAAGGTTGATTTTGAGCCTGTGAAAAAGAATCATTATGAGGGTTTAGTTCCTACCTTTAAAGGGATCTTGAGTTTAGTGGGTACGACTCTCCATGGAGCTCGAGAGACTGGATTAGCCAAGAGTAGCATGGGAACCAGTATAAATGTTTGTGTACTACATTATTTATATTGTTTATATTTTGTTATTTGGGTGTGCACCTAGTTGATAACATATTCGCTGCTATAAAGAGATAATAATTAATATTGGATATTTGGTTTAAATTTTATCACTACCTAATTCACCACCCCTCTTGGATAGCTCACTAGGCCAACAATTAGCATCAGAGCTGGTTTAGCTCGACAAACTTAGCTAACAAAGATCACATGGCGCACATAATAGGCACACTAGTTGAGGGGCAGTCTATGCACCAACCACCATTGTTTGCAGGTGAAAATTATTCATTCTGGAAAGACAGAATGATAGCCTTCCTTCAGGCCACAAATTATGATGTGTGGTTAACAATCGAGGATGGTCCGTTTATTCCAATGGAAAATGGAGTCGAGAAGAAGAAAGAGCAATTAACTGCTTCTGATAAGTAGAAACTTCCTATGAACTCTCAAGCTATTAATATTTTATTTTGTTCTTTAGATGCTAATAAATACTCGAGAGTTTCAGGTTATAAATCAGCGAAGGAGATATGGGACAAGTTAACTGAAGCAATCGAAAATCAATGCTCTTATAAGGAAATTTGAATTGTTCATAATGGACTGAATCGATTCAAGAGATGTACACTCAATTCAACATCATTTGCAATTACTTGAGTTAACTAGGAAAGTCGTACTTCATTAAGGAACGAGTTCGAAAGGTCCTAAGATCTTTAACAAAAATATGGGAGTCGAAGTTGACTGCAATTGAGAAAGTTAAAGATCTTGCAAAATACGAAATGGATGACCTCATCGGCAACTTGATGACGCATGAAATGGTGATTCAAGGATATGAGAAAGACACCATAAATAGCGAAAAGAAATCCTTGGTGCTAAAGGCTCAAAAAACTAAAGATGATGACAGTAATAAAGTAAGTCTTGACAGTGAGCAAGAGAAAGATGTGGTTCTTCTCACGAAGAATTTTAGAAAAATGACCAGGTGTACTTTCTGTGGAAGAAGGAATTTCAATATGAACAATGTGAAATGTTACAACTGTCATAAGACTGGCCACCTCCAAACTGAATGCCCCGAGCTGAAGAAAAACAAAGAAAAAGATAAGAAAAAAAAAAAAAAAAAAGAATAAAGGAAAAAAGAGTACAAAAAAGTCAACAAAAGTCACATGGGATGACTTGGAGTTGAGTAGCTCAGAAAAATCAAGTAGTAATGACTCGTCCATGCTTGCTTTGATGGCCACTGAATTCATGGTACCAAAATATTCAAGTTCTTGCCCTTTAGATTTTGATGAATTATTTGATCTTTATCAAGAAATTTCACATGATTATAAAATTCAGTGATAAAAATTTAATGCCCTTCAAAGTACAATTAACACATTAAACAAGAAAGTGATGGATTATGAATCTGAAAACGTTGAATTAAAATCCAAGATGTCGGATTTACATTCAATAGTTCTCAAATTCACCGGCAGTGAGAATAATTTGAAAATGCTTTTGAGAAGTTCACACGGTATCTTTGATAAAGCTGGTATTGGATTTCAGAAAAATCTTAACTAAAACGTTTTCATAAATTCTTTTCTGAAACCAATGATTTTGTTAGATGTTTTAAATGTAATGTTGTAGGGCATACTATTCATAAATGTTTTTCAAGAATATCTAATTACAAGCAAGTTTGGGTTCCCAAGGGAACTAAAATTATTACGACTAACAAGATCAGACTCACTTAGATTGGGTACCACTTAGGAACTCTTTGAGATGCTTCTTTCAGGTTATCAAATAAACATATATTACCAAAGACAAATTGTTCCTAGGAAGTGGCTATTCTCAACACGTGACAGGGAATAAAGTAAAAATTTACGTCTTTAACACCTAAAGATGAAAGTCATATGATTTCTGAAGACCATGTCATAAGCAAGAAAGTAAGTTTAAATGAGTTGGTAAGAATTTCTAAGACTTGTGTTGGTTTACATATTTTCTTGTTGTCTTAGAATTATTGCATGTTTATCAGAAAATCTTACATACTTAGTTTTTTCTTCCTTAGAATGAATTAAATTGTTTACACTTATATTGTAGGAGATTGCATGCTAAGAATTGATGTTTTTTGTTCCCCTCCCCAATTTTTTTCAGGTGACAAAGGGGGAGAATTTATTAATGTTTTATTGAATATCTTAAGGGAAAGCTTGAATTATCTTGTTGAATATCTTAAGGGGGAGTTTATTATATATTGAATATGTATTGAAATTTGTTCTTTGTTGAAAATCTTATGATTATCTTCATTACTTTGCTTTAACGAGTTAAAGAACCCGTCCTCGGATTTAGGGGGAGTATGGTTACATTTGTTTTTTGAAGAAAACATCAAAGTTAATTGTCATCATCAAAAAGAGGGAGATTGTTGATCCTATGATTTTGATAGATAATTAAATGTTGATATTTTTTGTGGAACTAACGATTTCATTGAGTGTTTTAGTTTATTAGTTCCAGAGATGAAAATGATCATGAAGATATTGTGAAAATGATAAAGATGATGGAAGATTAAGAGTTTTAAGAAAATAAAGAATCTAGGGAAAACAACTCAGATTAAATTCTAACTCTTAATGTATCCCAGTTAGGATCACACACGACACAAAATATTTTTCAAAATTATGTGTGTTTTTATAGGATCCTAATTAGTTAAATTATTTGATTCTATGTGTAATTGAAAAAAAAACATAAAGATAATTGATTAGAATTGAATTTAAGATTTTAGAGCAGCTAACCGGGAAAAGAAATCGATTAAAGAGGCAAAAACATCGAAGAAATTGAATAAAAAATAATTAAGAATAGGTGTTCCAGCAATGGTCGATCGATAGGTAAGTCGACCTGTGTTTATGAGGTAAACTCCCTGAATTGTTTGGTCAATAGGTAAGTCGACTTAGGCTTTAAACATGAAGTCTCTGAATCAGTCGGTCGACAGGTAGGTCGACCTATGGCCAAAAGATGAACTCTCTGGATTTCTAAGTCAACAGATAGGTTGACTTGTGAAACATCCTGAATCGTTCGGTCAACAGATGAAGTATGGGTGGTCGACTGATGGGTGAAGGATTTTTGGATTGGCTACATCCTAAATTGGGCGATTGATTGATAGGCCTTAGACGGTCAACAGATATAATTGTTTTAGGATTTATGGAATTTTGGATTTTATTCAAAAAGTAGCCATTACTAGTCATTTTATGGTTAAGATATGTGAGATATCTAAGGGATCTGATATGTTTTGAGTTATTTAATTAATATTTAATTATCCCTATAGATATGGTTCAAGTAGTTTTGATATTTCTCAATTTGGTACATGAAATTCTTTCTATCTTATCTAATTGAGATTGAGTAAAAGTTTAAGGAACTTAATTGAATATTTTAAGAGATATTTTAAGTGAATTATGTCAGGAACGAATCATTATGATATAGAGGGTCTATTGGTGTAATTAAATGTCATGATTTATGAGAACTAGCCGTTGTAGGGCTTGTTTTAAGAGGCTTTAAATAGACTTGCGGATTTCACATGATATAGAATCATAAATCAAGAGAATCCAAATCATTCTGAGTTTTTTAGCTCTTGTGCTTTCTAAGAGTAATCATACTGAGTGTATTGTGAGATCTTTCTTGAGATTTGTTCTTGAAATTTTTTTATTGTGGATTATTGCTACTACCGATCTGAAGTGTCATTGTTATTCTAATCATTATACTTTTGGTGGAATCCTGGTGAGATCTTTCTAAATTACTTACTATTAATTGTTACTTGATTATATTATTTATTATTTGGAATTTGATCTTTGAAATTGTTTTCCGATTTTTTTTTTTTAAATTATTTTTGAAACAATTTCTTGAGAAAATTTGATTACGTGCTTAACTGCTTGCTACCCATCTTTATTTGAAATCAGATTTTGAAATTCTCACTTTTCTATCACTAGTATCGGGACATTAATTGAGTTTGAATTTATCTGGGGTGGTTGAAGCTCCGAGTGGGAAAATCACTTATCAAATATTTGTAATTGGTGAGTTGAGTGTCCGATTAGATACTACTAGGAGTGTCTAATCAAGAGCTTCTAGTTTCAATCTCTTCCAGTAAAGAGATTGAGGTTTTAATCTTTGCCTAAAGTATAAAAAGATTTGGTGTTAATTCTTCGTTGATTGAATTTGTGAGTGAATTGTAAAGGTTCCATCTTTACTTGAGAAAATGATACTTGGAGTGTTTGTGAGGTTTAATTCTTGAGCCAAAAGAATAAAAAGAATTAGGTTGTGATTCTCTCTGTAATAAAATTAGGTTAATCTTTAGCCTGTAAAAACATAGGTTATTCTTGAACCTAGGAAAAAGAAGAGGTTATTCTTGAGCTTGGGAAAAGAATTATGAAGGTTGATTCTGAGCCTGTGAAAATAATCATTGTGAGGGTTTGGATCCTACCTTTAAAAGAATCTTGAGTTTAATCGGTGCGACTTTCCGTGGAGCTCGAGACACTGGATTAGTCAAGAGTAGCTTAGTGAACCAGTATAAATTTTTATGTACTGCATTATTTATATTGTTTATATTTTGTTGTTTGGATGTGCACCTAGTTGATAACATATTTGCTGCTATAAAGAGATAATAATTAATTTAGGATTAAATTAATTATTTAATTTTTTGAAGTATTATTATTTGGTTTAAATTTTATCACTACTCAATTCACCCCCCTCTTGGGTAGCTCATTGGGCTAACATATATAATTCGAGTATTGAGTCGTAGGGGTGTCTCATCATCCTGTCACTTAGGCTCACTGGACTGGGATCACTATCCAAAGCTCGCTACTAGGATTATATAGGAAGTAAGAGTCCCTCGTTACCCAACGAAAAAAATAAAAATAAAAATAACAAAAAAATGATTCTCTCAACACTACTAGAATAAATTAACATTTGTTAATTGTCATTAACTAACACTTGTTTCTCTATCACTTTTCTTCTCTCTTCTTTGAGTCATCTTGGGAAGGCCCATTCCATTTGCCTTCAGTTCAAAGACAAAAGAAATGAATCGGAGCCGTTGAAGAAAACTTGGGTAACATACAGGGCCTTGGTAATCCTAATAATGATCTTAGGAAAGTTCAAATATCGGAACTTGATGGAATTGAACTAGATGACTCTAGATAACAAACTACTAAGGTGATTGTTCCAAATTCCTTTTGAAATTGTACTTACCATATTGTAGAAAGTTTTCCAAATGTAAAAGATTATAACAGAAAACAAACGTTTGAATACTTGAATTTGGAAGTCCAAATATACTTTAGTTAAATAATCTAGTTAGAGATAAAGAGGGAAATATACAAAGGCGCGATAAAGATAATAACTTAAGACGCTGAAAATTAAACTGAAGGGAATTTTGGAAAACGAAATGGATGGGAATCAACCTAAAAAAAAAGAAGGATTTACTACCTCTTAAGATCATAAATTCTAGAGAAATCATTTAATACGTCATTTTAGTTGCATTTTAGAGTAACTGCAAAAATTCGGGGTGAAATTGGGTCAATAAAAATTCAAATTAAAAATCTAGGGGTCAATTAGCAAATTTAGAAACATTAAATCCAAACTTTGGGAGGTAAATTGACATTTAATTTTTAATTAAAACTTTTAGGGGTGCAATTGCAATTTAAGAAAATCTTAAAAGTGGACTTGAACTAAAATGAAGATTTTAAGAAGTTAGGGGGAGAAAAGAGTAATTTAACAAAAGTTCATTTATATATATGTGTGTGATCGTGAGCAGCCGGCCGGAGGAGAGAGATGAGCAGCGACGTGGTAGGAGGAGCTCAATGCTTAAACCACTAGTTATATACATATAAATATTGTTCATGCATGTAATGATCACCAAAAAAAAATCTCAAAAGAAGAACTAGAAAATAGAGAAGAAAGATAGAGGATTGGAGGTGTTGGTCGGCTGTTCGGTCGCCGGAGGAGGGTGTGTCGTCGTCAAATTTCAGAAGAGAGAGAGAGAGAGAGAGAGAAGTGGGTCGCCGTTCGGTTCGGTGATTGTGTGTAGTAGGTGGACGTCGTTCAGTTGACGATGGTGGGGGAGTCGTTCGGCGGTGTGTGTTTTGCGTGGGTGAGCTATTCAAGTCGACGATCGTGTGTGTTCGGCTGCTAAGTACATGAGTTTAAGCGCGTGTGTGTGTGTGTGTTTTATTGTGTATGTGTGTGATCGTCGTTTCCATCCGATGTGGGTGTGTGCTCTGTTTTTGTGTGTGATCAGTGTGTGTTTTGTTCATGGAGTCAGCGCTTGTGGGTGTGTCTTCGTCGGTTAAGTTGGCCGGCGGTAAGTGAAAGTTAGAGAGAGAGAGAGAGAGAGAGCTTGTCGTTGCTCTGTCATCAGTAGCGGTAGTGCTTTGATTCATTGTGTGTGGTGTGTGTATTTGTATTTTGATCAGTGACGGAGAGGGTGGTCCGTTCAGTGTTGCCGACGTATGTTTCGTCTGGCTATGTGTGTGTTGGGTGTGTGTGGGTGTTGTCGGCCGGTAGAGGCGGTGCAAGTGGGTGCTGTGATCGCTAAAGAAGATCGGTGGTCGGCGACGATAAGGAGAGGAGGTTTGGTCTGCGGCTGGTCCCTAAATCGAAGCAGAAGCAGTAGCGGGAAGAAGATAGAAAAAGACAGAAAAAAAAAAAATAAAAAAAAAATTACACAAACCACCCCACTAAAAATCAAAATCCATCTCGTGGCCCGTGAGCGATTCGGAAAGGGTAACGTTTTTTTCTTTAAGTTTATTTTTGTTTATTAAATTAAATTCTAGCATCGAAATGTTTGAACTGGACTAATAAATTTGGGACCGTTCGTATTATTAAATTTTATGTAGTAATTTTGAACGGAATGAAATTTGCCGAATAATAATTGTTATAAATAAAATATGGGGAATAGGACATTAATGAACGTAGGGCTTGCATTGCACGATTATGGTATTTTCTCTATAATATTAATTTAGACCCTGTCACAAATAGGTTCACATTTACCGGAGGATTAGTAGCGGATAGTCGGTGGAGCTTTTGAGAGCGGTTTATCAGGTGAGTGTACTGTCTTCTTGCCAAACTATTTTCTCTGTATATATATGATGACATATGTGTTTACTTACACTGTACGATTTCATAAATGATATGGATCAAACAGGTTTTTGGGGTGAGTTGGTAAAATGAATTTCCGGAGAATTATGTTGGTTTCTAAAAAGAAGGATAAAAAATATTTTTGTTGGATATGGGTGGTACTTTTAAAAAGGAGAGTGAAAAACAAGATATGGATGTTTCTCCCCGAAAAGGGGTGTGGTTTATATTCTTCCCATAAGGGGTGTGAATTTTTGACGATGTGGATGTTTCTCCTCGTAAGGGGTATGGATTATATTTCTCCCTAGAAGGGGTGTGGATATTTCGTAGGAAGGCATTCCTACGGATGTTACGGTACCGTTACAACTCCCGATCATGAGGTTAAAACGATCACTATGGCTAGCTAGTGTGTGTTGTGGTGGAATGGTGGTTTGAGATATGTGTTTGAGATGTGGTGTTTTACTTATATTGGGTGATTTATTATTTATTATGGTGATTGGTATGATTTTATACTAGATGGATTTGGATTTGGATGGAACTTATCTATATCGCTTTATTTTCATTACTTATATACTTATGCTTATCCATATTTAATTGTGGTAATATTTAGAATATATTATTATTTTAAAAATATTTTACTAAGAAGGCAGTACACTCGCAGGTACAACAGCTAGGAGTCGGTTCCCTACTGGCACTAGGTAGAGTCCAGCGATGGTGTAGTATGGAAATATTTTGGGAGGAGCTGTTTGAGGCGAACATGTGAGAGCTTCATTGTTGTTATTGTAATTCAGAGACGGATGTGTCCCCAGTTAGAGATGTTGTATATGGTGACAATTTGTGGTTGTATATTTTTTTACGCACTTTGTCGTTTACTAGTGGGTTTGACGTTAAGATGAGGTCATGGCGACGTCACGCCGGCCCCATGATGACGGGTGTTCGGGGTGGAGTGTGACAACTAGGTAGAGCTACTAATGTTTGAATGCAGCAAAAAGAAATATAAACGGACCGATCACACGCATCAGGTAACCGATAATCAGGAAGTACGGGACAAATTCAAAGATCGCACATAATCTGAAGCCTCTAAACAAGTGCATATCCAGGCAAACTCTTCCTCTGGAAAAGTTGAAGTGTAATCTGAAGTAGATAGAGTATCTCCTATCAATAAAGAAGGAACCTCAGCCATAAACATCTCAATAGACCGTGAGATCACTAGACGAAAATAAGGATCTATCTAGATCATGTACTCTAAATTGGCAGAAGGATGGGCCGAAAATGGAATCCGATTGAAAGTCAAATGACATCACTCCCACTAAGTATAGGCCGCAACATCTTGAGCTTCGTTCCCGAACAGAAAAGTATACACTCTACAAATAATATTTTTCACTATCTTAGCATCCATTTTGGAAGCATTTTAGATGTCATTTAGAATAGTTTTAGATGTCATTTAGAATAGTTTTCGCCAAGAAAAACTTAGTTTTTAACACATCTAGGCCAAAATCGGATTTTATTTATTTATTTATTTTGTTTAATGAAGAAAACTCATCAAAAAAGTAGTTCAAAACTGAAAATAAGTTGTTTTGTATTTGGGCATACACTAGTTTAGGTAATTTCATCATGAAATTAGTATTCTTGCAGAAGTAAAATTAGGAAATTAACCATCATGAGTTTAGGTGTACTATATTCGAATTTAACCTCATTCATGTTTGCTAATTTTAACAGGCCATTTAGTTACCTTAGTTTTAATTACACTTTAAGCACCCCGTAATTTAGTTTCATCTCTCCTAGTTTATTCTTTTACTTTCACCTTACATTGGTACTATTATCATCATTTAGCATAAGATAGGTAGTTGGTATATTCAATTCGCACAACAAAAGTAAGGTCATGTAGGTGACACACCAGATTCTTGAAAGTAGAGAAAATAGAGAACGAAAAGAAGAGGAAAATAAGTTTTCATTCCTCCCTCTTAAAATCCACAAAATCCATTCATTTTTTGAAATGGGTTTCAAGGGATTTTTCTAGGCATCAGTTTTGAAAACATTCTTTGAGCCAAGATTTATGTTTGAAAAGGATTCGCTACCTAGTATGGGTTAAATGGTGTGTTAGATCACCAGGATTTTAGAAATTTATTTTTTATTTTGAAATAGCCCATGTTTTGACTCCTAAAGGTTTTGTACCAGAGATTTCTTTAATTTCGGGGGTCGTTTATGCATGGGGAAAGTTTTAAGCACCTCAAGATAGCCGTCCAAAGATGGTACCTTAGTCTAAATAGATGTTCACATTTAAACAAATTCCAAGTAATTTCTTTTGATCTTGTTTAACAAAATAATTCCCCTTTTATGTTTTCTGTCTTTTTTTATGCATTTTTTGTGTAAGGAAAGCAGATAAAGTTAACTATCTATTAGTAACAACAAATAAAAACATATGAAATGAAAATATTTTTGTATTTTTTGACGAGCAAACCTTGTAAAGGTTGTCTACGTATCCTGATTTTAACAGGGAATCAGGTCGAAACGCAATTCATTTGTTCATGATGAATTGATTTTTATTTAGATAGGTGATTAATCCTGTATGTGGGATGTCTACGTATCTTGGCGAGTAACCAAGGATCAGGTCAGCATGTAGTTCATTTATGTAAGATGATTAATTTTATTTGATTTTAGTTATTAGACAAAGATTTGAATCGTACGATGATTGGTGAATAATCTCTTTGATTTTGTGAAGAACACTATAACTGAACTCACTTAGGCAAGTTTAGTATTTATGTTCGAGTTGTTAGCTAAAAAGAAAGAAAATATATATTATATATACCAATCCTACTCGTAACTAAGAAAGATGGGAACGTTTCTAAAGAAGGTGCACACATATCCCCGAAAGAATAGAGGTCCTCCTTTTATCCAGAGTTTTTGGCCACAAAGGTCTCGATGGTGCAGTGTGTGTGTGTGTGTGTGTAAGGTGCCAGTCCACGAGCCAGAAGACTTTGTGCCAAACTGTAATCTAGACGTTTAGCTAAAAAGTAAAGTCATTTATTAACAGTTAATGGTTTGATTTGAGTTTTGGAGTTCGATTTGATGTGCTCGTGAGAGAATCACAGAGACTATGCACATCCTCACATATTCTTAACATGTTCTTGGATGTTCAGATTTCTCACATGTTCTTAACATGTTCATCGATGTTCTTGAATGATTTTTGACATGGTTAGATGAATTTGACATGTTTTTAACATTTTGTTTTACTTGATTACATGTTATGTATGCTATGTATAGGAAATATAAGTTTAAAACCTATATGAACATACTATGTACAAGCAATATAACGCATTGAAGAAAAGATCGAAGGATTTTTAGGAGGACATATCTAGCTTAGGGGAGTGGTCTTTCCCTAAGCAATTACCTTCTTCTCTTTCTTTGCATCTTCTCAGTTGTTCTCGATCGTTTGCCATCAACCTCTTGAGATCTTCGTACAAGATCCTTAAGAACTCCTTTGGGATGGTATTTCAATAGAATTTCGAGGTGTTTTTAGAAGGGAAATCTTGAAAACTCAAGGGACCCGAGAGTAGAATGCGAGCCTAGAGAAAGAAGTTGTGGGTTAAAGCCCTTAGAATTGTAACAACAGGGCCCTATATTTATAGGTTGGGAGGTCTGCACATTGGCCAATACGCAGGCCATCCTGGGATGTTCCTTATAGTCTGTTTGGCTTAGAGATCATCCCTTTATGTCTTGAATTTGAATGGTTTTGGACGAATCCTGAAGATTCTGTAAGATCTTTAAAGATTTGTTAATGATTTCCAAATCATTAAATATTTAAGAGTAATGATTGGCTATCTGTACGATGAAGCGTTTGTTACGCGCTCGCATATTGACTACTCGCAAGTGCACGAGGTCTAGTTTTAATATAGTGGATCTTTTAAGATCGGATATCATTCCCACAGGGACGGGTTGAATAATTGAGTACTGCAATTTACATAGTCTCCTATTATCCAGATGGTTAAAGAAATATTTTTAAATTAAACTAATTAAAACTAAATTAAACTACAATTAGTGGGTTAATCCTAACTAAGTTGATTATCTATGTATTGATTTCTTTCACTTAATACATGTTTGATTTCGTTTTAGTTAACAATAACGAAGTTTATGGTATCCAACAATCTCGGTTCTAAAACTCCTCCGCCACCTCTTCCGAGTGTAAGATAGGGGAATACGCGACTTCGTGTCAACGAAGAGGTCCCCCTCAATGTCTTAATAACTCTAAGCCATGTGAGTCTTGCCCCAACGATATCGATTGCACACTAACTAACGCCCTCCCGGGTCGTTAGATCATAACGATGTGTTTACCCTAATCCAAATCCGGGGTTACCTCTTCTGAGTATCAAACCCCGTATTCTCAAATTCAACCCTAATACCTTAACAAACATATTAAGATCGTCACAAAATGATAAACACAATCGGAATTAAAAACAAACAACCATTAAGAAAACATATATATTCCATCAAACAAATATTTACACAACTACATCGATCCCTAACTAATATTTATCTAATCTATTGTGATCTTGACCATATATGCCACAACCCACCCCGGTTACCCAACATTCGTGGGCCGATGTGACAACGATACAACTGATCTGAAAAATGACTAACACTAATTAAAATATCTTACACAAAAAGAATATTATTTACTATGGTCAACAAAATACATATACCACCTTCCATTGGGACTCTCTTGATCTTACAATAAAAGTATTAGTTCATTTTAACCAATCAACATATACAACCAAAATCAAAAAGAATCACTATCAAGATACTCCCCACTACGGCCCTTCCGGAATCGACCTACTGCCAGTAGGGGATAAACGTTTCTCTACAGTACCTGCGAGTGCACTGCCTTCTTAGTAATTTAAAACATATTTTCGAATTAATAATACATTCTCAATACCCTTTTAAAAAAGGGATCAAGCGTAATTATACGAATACCATAATATAAACATCTCTTCTTAAAATAAACAGTGAAAATAAATAAACAATTATATATTTATATATCTCTCCATTCCATTCAGTGTAAAACCATACCAATCATTATATGTAATAAATCGTCAATCTTAGTAAAAATACCCCATTTCAAATTTACTTATCACCCATATACACACCGACTAAACCATAGTCATCGTTTTAACCTCACGATCGGGAGTTGTAACGGTACCATAACCATCCGTAGGATATGCTTTCCTAGCAGACCTACCTGCGCAGATCACTGCCTACCGGACGTCTCCGGAGGCCAATAATAATATAAATCACCAAATATATCAATCACCATAATAAATATCCATCCACCAGACCTCCCTCCGGACAGACCATAATATGAATCACCACTTGCCGAACTACCCTCCGGACAGGACATAAACTATAGCATAGTCTAACCAACAACACCAATCAAAGTAACAACACCATCGTCAATTCAATTACCGTCAATTTCCAACAAAATTATTTATAATATCATTCTTTTTAAAACCCTAAAAATTCCACAGAAATTCATTTTACCAACTCACACAAAACCTGCTCGATCCACCACATTTATAAAATCATACAGTTTAAGTAAACATTTAGGTTGTCATATAGAAAAATATTTTAGTAAGAAGACAGTACACTCACCTGAAAATTCGTACTTGCAAGCTCCCCTGACTCCCTGCTACTAAGTCTCCGAAAATTGTGAACCTATTTGTGACAGGACCTAAATTAATAGTGTAGTGAAAAACAACCTAATCGTGTGATGCAAACCCTACATTTATTAATTTCCCAACCACACATTTTGTCATTTGATATGTTAAGGCTATAAAACTAATTCAGTGAATCATAAACACTAATAAGAGACGTTACTTACATCAGAACGGTTGTCAATTTTCTTAGAAATTCCTTAGAATATGCTTCTGGTCCCCACCGCCTAGGCAAACAGGCGATTTCTTGCTCTCTGTTCTTTTACCGCCTAAGCGATCTTCCACCGCTTAGGCGATCACGCGATTTCTTGCTTTCTGTTCTTTCACCGCCTAAGCGATCTTCCACCGCCTAAGTGACCATGCGATTTCTTGCTCTTTGTTCTTTTACCACCTAAGCGATCTTCCACCGCCTAAGCGATCCTTGCTTCGTCCCTAATAGAACAGAACAGAACAGACCGATCCTTTACCCCTTCTCGTCACCAGCTCCGGCCCTTAAATTCATCACTCCATCTCCACAATCAACCATCCCAAATTTACAAGTGATACTACCAACCTCATTCCCTTCACTCCAACTAAAACACCCACTAAAACAACACCCCATACTACCGGTTGCAACTCCAAACAGCAAAACAGAGCACACACCCTTCACACACACATACCTGTTTCCATATAACCCCAGAAAATATCACACTTGCATACTCCTACATCCCAAACGACCCTCAACCCTGAGAAAACACCCTAAACCAGCACCAGTGATCTCCGGCAGCTTCTTCGATGGCTTCTTCTCCTTTGCTTTTCTCTTTCTCTCTCTCGCTCTTTCTCTTGGTTGTTTCTTCCAAAATGATAGTGATCATTCCTCACCATGTTTATATATATATATATATATATATATATATATATATGTATTATATGTATTTATAAAATATCTTTAGTCAAAATACTCTTTCCTCCCTCCAAACTTCTCATTTTTCTTACCTTTTTTTTTTTTTTTTTTTTTTCAAAATACACTTAAATGGCGCCCAACCATGAAATCAGGGTCTTACAATATAAACGTTAATACAAGAGATATTCATCATCATTTACAATAAAACATTACATTAGAAGAGAGAAATAAAGAGAAAAAGATCAAATCTTAAAGTGGAGTGATCCACTGTCGCCAAAGATCGATCCGCCAATATTTTCTCTTTTCCAGATAATGAATATCTTCTTCAAGAATGGCCAAGGATCACCTCCTAAGGTTAGGGGAATCCAAGAGTGTCTAACCTCTCCAAGAGGCTTTAATGGAAATGGGGGAAAAAATGTTTTTATAGGTGCAAGGCTTCAAAATATCTGAAAAGGTCTTCTTTATGTTTGTCGAGTGATCGCTGCGGTGGTGGGGATTAGCACCGCAGCTGTGGGGATGTCGGCCAGCTTTTCAAACTCTTTGATCGTTTACCACCTAGGCAGTAAGTAAAGTCGGTTCAACCTTCACCGCGGCGGTGGAGATGAGCGCTACGGCGGTGAAACAACTTCCAACTCTCTGCACTTTCACTGCCTAGGTGGTGGGACTTGTGTATTTTCAGCCTTTCTGCATTTTCACTGCTGCGGCGACGGATCTTGTGATCACAAAACCTTGTTTCTTCAACGTTTTTTCACCGTTTTCGCTCGTTTGTCGCTTGTTTGCGTCCCTACACCTGAATTAACTAAAAACAAACTAAAACGCAATTAAATGTAAATGAAACAATTAAAAACTACCAAATTCGATTTAGAAGTAGATAAGTATTTTACATTTATCACTATCATTGCTTATGATTGGTAATCATTAGTTATCATTAGTACCCATATGATATGATTAGTTGCACATAGCTCATTTAGTGCATGATGTGACCTTTTTTTGTTTGGTTTAGTGGCTAAGTACCGGTTACTTGCACTATTTCCGTTTTGTTGTCATTAACGTCTTCAAGGTGAATTGAATCTAGTCTTCTAGTGTTATTTGGCAACTATTGCTTGACAATGACACTTGATGTAATGGGCATTGAATGCCTTCTAATAGGATTGATTGGGTTCGCTTTACCTTGTAACGGGTAGTCAAATTTCCAGTATTTCAGTTTTCCTAATATATTTTGATCAAAATATCTAGGTGACTTGAAAGTGGTCTTGACATATCATCCCAAGCATTTAATGCTTGATAAGATGGACATTTAATGATCTTATTAAATGCATGCTAAGTAGCGAACCGGATCAGTTCGATTTGATAATCGTTAGCTACTTCTGAAGTAACTTTGTTCTCTTCCTTAAATATTTTGTAAGAAATATCTAGGAAATATCTTGGGCATTTGATGCTCCTTAATGAGTCATTATATGTTTGGTAGGACCCTTGATTTCATGGGCTTTGATTGCAAGTTATGATGACTTCGGTTTGGTGGATTTCGAAGCAAATCTTATTCCTTTGTTACTTTGAGTGACTTAGAGTTGTCATGACAATTTATTGTCTTGATTAAAGTATTTGGCTTTGATTTAATAGAGATTAGTACTTTAAACAAATAGTTAAAGAAAGATTTTTGGTGTCAAACAGATGTAAATGTTTCTTGAGTCAAAGTAAGTAACAAAGGTAAATTGGTGAAATGCCCTATAGTTGAAGGGTAGTAACTAATTTTTATTCATATTACAGATGATTCATAAAAATCATCATTTAATAATGTCATCTTAATCCCTCTTTAACTTAAATTTTTTTTAGGTTGACCCGAAACTTTTACTTGACTGAATTCGGTCAAATTTAAAAAAAAAAAATATTTTTATTTTTCGTATTATCCAGTATGATCTAAGGTAGAAATTTATTCCCTTTAAATCTCAGTTTAAAATTTATCTGAACTTGTACTTTCAATTCAATAATGACTGGACATGACAAAATGTGGTGTCTACAGTAGGTTCATTAGAAATGCTAAACATAAAATTCGAAGTATGTTCACAGTATGCTAGTTTAATATCATCATCATGGATAAGAAGTCACACCGGGATAAAGTATTGCAAAAAATATATATAACTCACCGTAAACCAAAAATCCAAAATGAGTTTCATAATAAGGAAACAAGATATCAAAATTAAATAAAGCATTCAGACTTAAATTAATATGACTTAATTGCATATAAGTGCCAATGTTGGGGTAAAATTTTGCAGTCAAATTTTGGTATCCATATCTTTAATTAGAAAAATAAAAATAAAATAAAAATAAATTAACAATGGCGAAAAAGTAAAATTAAATATTATAAATGATTATTATTTTTTTATTCCATTTTATTTTCAATCTCATTCTATATATTATTCATAATCTACTATAATTTTTATTCATTACATGTTTTTCCTGCGAAACTGTTTGAAGAACTCCTCCAAACTTCGGAAGTAACTTCACTGCCCTCCACCGCAAAATGATATTTGTGGGGAGATACTTTAGACCATTAGATCTAAAATACAAAGCTCAATATTCAATAATTGAAAAATACATTTTCAACCCTCACATCTAATCCAAATACTAACATTGAATAGATAAAAAATTGGGATAATTGGTGATTAGTCTCATCTAATCCAAATCCTAACGTTGAATAGATAAAAAATTGGGATAATTGGTGATTAGTCTCGAATAGCAACTGTAATATTTTATTAGTCTCTTTTAAAATATATGTTTCCATTTAGTTACTCAAATTAGTTTTTGGTTAAAGATTACTCCCACATGTGCTCACATCTATGTAATATTAATTAAATGTACCTGTGTAATATTAGTTACAACTTACAAATTATATATAATTAGGAGAGTGCAACGTGTGTATTGAGTCTTTCACATTTGTCTCTCTAGCGCTCGCCTACCACCACCGGTATGGCCATCACTACCTCCATACGCTTCATAGTTGCCCACCGTCCCATGCCCCTCTCTCTCTCTCTTTGCATGATCAACCTCTTACAAGCTCCACAATCGCCTATCTTTTCATTTTGGGGGCAAACAGGGACTTGTCTGGCACCATTGATGATGTTTCCACCAATTGGGTTTTCCTCACAAGGGGAGGATCTGAGGTTGACTTAGGGAAAAGTAAAACATAACAGTCCATCATGGGTTTTGGTAGTAGGAAAGATGTGGTATATTCGATGGAAAAGCAAGATTTATTTATATTTATTATATATTTTCGGTCTTCGATCTATCTTGATTTCGACCCTAGCAGCAGCAACTACCTAACCTAATGTAATAGGCAGATTGATAGATTTTTGAATGCCCTCTTCATTGTTTCGTCACAGTGTCAGTTACTAAATGTCTCTGATATAGACATGGTGGTAGGTAGTTATTGAGGAACCAACTATGGTGAGGACCACACAATCGCAACCAAGATTACCATAAATCCTAAATCGTTGCAAGTGCACTGATTTTTTATTTGTGTTTTTCCATTTTATTTAAGCTTTTGATTCCAATATTTATACTACCATTTCGAATTTACATGTTGTGCTTTTGGATTAATTATACTTTACCTTTTATGGTTATATCATTTTGCACTTTATCTCTCTATGGTATTTTCATTAGTACTGTGCCTCCCATAATTAGGTTTTATTGTATTTTATCTCTTAATGTAGGTTTAATTACATGGTGACAAAGTGCTGATGAGGAGGGTAAAATACAATAAAGGCCAAATTACAAAGGGACAAAGTGGTGACACGAATAACATAGGAGACAAAGTGTAAAATGATCTAATTCTAGGGGATAAAGTGCAATTAACCATTTTTTTAATTCACAATCTAATTGGTTTACATTTAGTGTTTCAAATTTCGAATAGAAGTTAAAAAATAACATAAGATCTCCGAAGTTGCGGGCATGTCTCCGTCAAAACAAACTTATATTTCACAAGTAAGCATTTCAATTCTTTTAGCAACTGGAGTTTTGAATTTTTCAATCTATGTCGAAAAATGAAAAACACAAGATATAGAGTAGGTTAATCACTAGAAGCACTAACAACCTTGTAGGAGAGTTCAAACTTAAGCTTATGCTTATTGTGTAGGAAGGACAACATAATGGAGAAACTAAATCCATAATAAGATTAAAGCACATCACATCAGCCACAATATATTTCAAATATTAATGCACCAATTGTGATTTTTTTTATTTTTTTTTTGCATCGTTGATTGCAAGTTCATTTGACATAATTAGAATAGGGAATTTGGGGCCTATTGTTCGACGCTTGCTCCCATGTCGTGCTTAAGGTATGCTTAAGTGGTCCTAAGTGGCAGGCTCCCATGTCATGGGTGGTGATCTTATGTTAAGTTTATAATGTTCATTTGATGAAAAAAACAAACAAACCAAACAAGCATATATTGTTGAAAAATACTTAGTTTATTATGGCTATGTTGGTTATTGTCTAACTTCTTGTTAATTGTATTTGCTATTATGTTGTTTAGTTAACAACTACTATGTTTGTTATGGTTGTGTTGGTTATGTCTTGCTTGCTTGATGTTGGTTGTATTCGGTATTATGTTGTTTACTTGAAAACTATTTTGAGAATATTGTATAACAAAAGGGGATTTTATTTTTAAAAGAAAAAAGAAAAAAAAAAAAAAAGGTACTTCAATTCATTTTCACTCTGATTAACACGAACAAATTGTGCTTTAGTGTTTCTCTTGTTTTTGTTTCTTTTATGTTTCTGATATTTTATTTGTTTCTATTTTTAATATGTACAAGTATGGTTTTTTACTCTATGGGCATGTGATGTGTTGGCCCAAAGAGCTACCCAAGAAGGATGGTGAATTAGGTAGTTACTAAAATAAAACAATGAATTCTTTTAAACACAAATAATCAATTTTCCTAAATAAATTATTATCTTGTTAAGCAATGAAAATGTGTTTACTTCTAAATGCACATCCAAACATAATATAAATGAAATAATCAATGTAATATACAATGATATATTCTGGTTTAGTAAGCTACTCTTATCTACATCTAGTCCCTTGAGATCCACGGAGATACGCAATCCACTAAACCTCTGATTCCTTTCCTAGGTAGAAACCAAACCTTTACAATCTCGATTATTTTCACAAGCTTAGAATCAACCTTTAAAACTATATTTTTCAAAGGTTCATGAAGAATCTTATCTTTTTACCAGGTCAAAGATTAACCTAACACTCTCTCACTTATACTTTTTACAAGGAATGATGCACCTTTACAATTCACTCAAAATGAAAATTCAATTATCAGAACAATCAAAACCTAATTCTTTTTAAGGGGAAAAAATAACCTAATTTATTTGCAGGACAAAGATCAAAACTTAATTTGTTTCACAGGAAAAATATCGAAACCTAGCTACCTTGACTAGATATCGTCCAAAACGTGTCTAATTGGCTAAAACTCACAAATACAAAAAATATGTGTTTCTTCCCACAAGGAACTTCTACTACCTTAATACAAATATATTCAATTAATGTCCTAAATAATTAATACGTGATAGATATAATCTGAGACAAATAAAATTTGATTAATAAATAATATGGGTAACACAATTTAAGCACGTAATTAGATAATCAAATAAAATCGTTTAAAAAGTTTTTTAGACTTTTAAGTTTAAAAAAATAAATAAATAGAAACAATCTTATACCAAGTAATCAATAAAAATATAACTTCAAAGTAAATAACAAAGTTTGAAAAGATCTCACTAGGAAACACCGAAGATAATGACAAAATAGAAATAGAACTCAAGTCGGTGACGCCAAAACACAAGTGCTTTAAATCAAGAACTTATATAAAATCTCTCGTAGAAATCTCAGCAAAAATCTCACTCTTATAATAGCTCAGACTGCTGTTCTTAATGTATTAAACTCAATTCCCACAGGTCTATATTAATAAACCTAGAACTATCCCTCCAATGACTAGTTTTCAAATGTTATGTCAATAAATGACACATATGAACCTCATATGTTATATAAATTCGTAATGAGTATATTTTACCATTAATATAATTTTTAAAACTCTCAATTTAGTCCCAAAAATAGTTTGATCTTAGCCAATGAAAATTTAGAAATAATTATATTGAAGTATATGGACTAAATTGTAAGGTCAAATAAAATCCCATAAATCTCTCCTATATTTTTTACCTCAAATATTCTCCCCAAAGATAACAATATTAAAAATTCGCAGGTTTGATACTAGGTATTTCAAAGATATCTTATAACGGCTACTTTTCAAATAATGTGTCATTAAATGATATCCCAAGACCCCATATATTATTTACCTTCAAAATAGATCTGTTTCATTTAAAAATATTCTTAGAAAATCTCATTTTGGTATTTAAAATATTTTTAAATCAAAATCCATCAAAATAGAAAGTATTAACACACTTTTATTAAAAGTATATTTAATTAAATTGACCAAATTAATAGGGATTATATAATAAGTCATGCATACATGAATTACACTTAAATCCCTCAAAAACATATCTTAGAATCATAAAAAACAAATAGTTTTAACCAAAATATCAAAATAGTTGTTGATTTTACTGTAGCAATTGGTTAACTGACTGCATCAGTCGATTGATTGACGGCACCCAAACGGTTGACTGATTGGATTTGTGGGTTTTCTTATTTTCGCCTACTTAATCCACTGAATCAAACGGTTGATCGACCCTATTCATTCAGTTAACAGAATTGACTAGAGTGCTCACTTTTTCATTCATTTTAGCCATTGTTTCTGATGGTTGACTGACATTCTTTATTTAGTTGTCCGACTGGATCAGTAGTACCTTATTTTAACTCCAAAACTCACTCTTTGATTTAGTTAACTGACTATTTTTCTCGGTTGACTGAATTGATCCGAAAACTGAACTTTTTATGCTTTAAAATGTATTTTCCAATTAGGTCAATTATCATATTCATTTGACATAAGTAGCACATAATAATTCACATATTACGATCTTAAATATATCGCTTCTTACTAACACACATAAAATTAATTCATTTTAAGTGTCATGTCTGATCCTAATTCAGGTTGCATTAAAGTATATAGGTAAAGAGTTGTTTTCACCTAATTATCTTTAATGTCTTGAAAAATCTTCACGTCTTAATCATTTCCATTTTGCACCCATTATATTTTCTTCAACGATTCCTCTTCTTAAACACATTATGTGGAACTATAAATCTGAAACCATTCATTAAAAAAATTATCTCCATAAAAATATCAACACTTAATTGTTCATTAAAACATTAGAGTCAACAATCTCCCCCTTTTATTATGATAATGAACTTTGATGTATTCTTCAAAATATAATGTAACCATGCTCCCTCTAAATTTGAGCACGGGTATTCAAACTCATTTAAACACAATCATGAAAACATATTTAAAGATATTCAACATAAGCTTAAATAAACAATAATAAATATATTTAGCATAAGCTCAAAACTCTTAATAAGTTCTCCCTTTAATTAATGCAATGCTTAGGCGAACAAATCCCTAAATATCAACTACTCTTTAAACATCAACTTCTCCCCCTTTATCATCTAAAAAACTGGGGACAAAGAATCAAAACATTAATTTAGGCATACATCATTGAGCCTAGCCATACCTAAATCTCGAATGATTTTCATGAATTGATCTTTAACTAGAGGTTTGACAAAAATATCAATAAGCTAATTGGAGGTATCAACATATTCAATATCCCATTTTTTAATTTAAGCATAACATATTATTGCCCTATTTATAAAAAATTCTCCTCCTATATAATTGTAAACATTAATTCATTGTTAGGAGAACACATTCAATATTAAAACATCATATAACTTTTCCCCTTAATATTATATTATCTTCCCATTTCTCACATAAAAAAGTGGAGATCATGAAAAGAACAACTTTTAAGATTAATCTAATTATCTTAAGGAAAATTCAAGAGATCATCAAAATATTTCAACAATATAGCATGAAATCATATAATTTCAATTAAGTCAACATGCTTTATTTCCTGACACCAATTAATATCTTCCCTTTAGATACAATAAAACAACATGTAATCTTATAACGCACTACGACAAGAAGCATATCTTAATAATAATATAAATTATTTATCAAACCATTGGCATAAATCTAATGCATGGATAATTGCATACTGAAGATGTTATCTCATGAAATTCTAGATCCCTAATAGAATAATAATCATTTAAAATAAAGAGAAATAAAACATATGCTAAGTTTATATTATCATGCATCCAATTAGGCATTTGATGCTTATAAAGATATTCACGTTCAAAATATTAAGCATAGATTGATATGACATGTATATTCAGATGATCATTTAAATAGAATGGAAAATATATTAATAGAATTTTATAAAGCAATACCAACTATGTAAGCTTAAATTCATATGATCATGCTATCAAAGTAAACCATGCTAAATATTGATATTATAAAATATGTAACACATGATACGAGAAAAACGATAAGCTTAATAACTATCACATGACTTAATCTTAATCAGTAAACTAGGATTATCTAACAATTTAGATCCTATAACATGTTTCATATAATCAAATAAATGAACAATACTCAATATAAGCACATCATAAAAACATGTTAATATATTTTAACTAAATGTGATTCTCAGAATCACCATGTAATGTTTCTAAGATAACAAGTAAACAAATAATTTAATATAGGTCTTAGAAAGCATTATCGACTTACCTAATTGGTATGCCGGACACCTCTCTCTTTAAGGAATTTCATAAACTTAATCTGTGAAGGGTTAGGAGTACCTCTTATATCCTTAGGGACGACTTTTCTTTTTACCTCATTTGTACCAATGGTTGATATCGATGCACAATTTCTCTTGGCCTGCCCATATCCTCTAAGCCTTTGATCGTTGCCATTAGATTCAATGATATTTTTATTTGCATGTGTTACTCGTGACTTCCTAGTGATATCCCATCTTGGCTTTAGTATATCTTTTTTATTTGTACGTATTGCTTGTGGTTTGCTGGTGATATCACATTTTGGATTTGATACTTATTTTCTATTTGCACGTGTCGCTTGTGGCTTATTTGTAATCTCCCATCTCGGTTTTGGAACATCTTTTTGATTTGTTCATGTTGCTTGTGGATTCATGGAGACTTCCCATCTTGGCTTTGATATATCTTTTTTTATTGTTTCTTTTGTTCCAGTCCCAACATTATGTAACTCTATAAAAGACATTTGTATAGCTCTCTTTGGAGTCCATTTTATTTTGGATCCATTATTGTTAGACATAAACTTAGGGTTCTTGAATGGACATGACACTTTGAAATGCCCAATCCTATTGCAGTAATTACATCTCAACTTTAATTGATTATTATAGATAGCACAAGAAGTAAAGTATGAATCATTTCCAACAATACCAAAATTACAATCATTGGATTGTGATGAAAAATGAGTTGATGAAACATATCAACTTCCATAGATTGTTTTAAAATATGAAGAAACATTTTCAGAATATCTTGAAATAGACTTGAGGTCGGATTTTAATTTTTCAAAATTTTTATTAAGTAAATCAATATTTAATTCAAAATCTGACATTTGTCTAGAAACCAAGTTAAAATTATTTTTCAAAACTCTATTTTTAGTTTCAAGAAAATCTACATTAGAGAGCAAATTATTTATTTCAAAAACAACATCCATAAACTCTTTTGTTTCACAATAGTCATCCAGATGTGATGGAGGGAAATTTGATTGATAAACCACTGTCCAAACCCACATGTTCATGGGAATTCTTTTATATTTAGTTTAGGGCACCAAGTTGAGGGCTCTGAGCACCCTCAGCTCTTTTAGTCATCAAACAGAGGGCCTAAAATCACCCTGTGGACCAAGGCGCCAAGCTAAGGGCTCTGAGCACCCTCAGCTCTTTAAGTTATTAAACGAAAGGTGCCAATATGTCAAGTGTAGGTAAAAGGTTGAGCTGAGTGCTCCAAGCACCCTAAACTATTCAAGTCATCAAATGGAAGGCCTGAAAATGCCCTAAGGACTGAGGCACCGAGCTGAGGGATCCAAGCACCCTCATCTCTTTAAGTCATAAAACGAAAGTCCTAAAATGTCCCTAAGGGCCAAGGCGCCGAGCACCCTCAACTTTTTAAGTCTATCAAACAAAAGGGCTAAAATCGCCTGGAGGACCAAGGCGTCGAGTTGAGGGCTCTGAGCACGCTCAAATCTTCAAGTTATAAAATGGAAGGGACCAAGATGTCAATGTGGGTAAAAGGATGAGTTGAGGGCTTTGAGCACTCTCAGTTCGGTTGGTCCTCAAATTGAAGACCCAAGACTACCTTGAAGACCAAGGCGCCAAGTTGACGGCTTCGAGCACCTTCAGCTCAGCCGATCCTCAAATTGAAGCCCAAGACCACCCTAAAGACTAAGGCGCCGAGATAGGGGCTGGGAGCATCCTCAACTAAGATAATCACGAAAGGGAGGCCCTAAAATCGTCCAGACGTCCACTATACTAAGTGGAGTTCTCTAAATACCCTCAGCTTGACTAATCATCACACGGGGGCCCCAGAACCATCCAGACATCTTCCTTACATCTTGTTCAGCTAAAGGGGCTAAAATTAGCCCTTCATTTCCATTTCAATTGGGTCGGCCCCTAGACTTCTATAGATGGGCCCAAAAACCTAGTCTAGGTGTTTAGGACCCTAATATGCAAGCTCATTGGCTTCCTACCGGATTAGGCTAATTAACCGAACTGGAGTCCCTAATTTGGCAACACTAATAGAGCCCTGCTCCTTATATATATACTCCTAGGCATCTATTTCCACCAGGTATTGCTTCTAATTCATTTAAGAGCACTTTAGCCTTCTCCTCCAGATACTTACTCTCATGCCAAAGGGACTTCATCGGGCACAACTCCAATGGGTATTTGTGTAGGTACTTGTAGATTAGAACAAAGTTAAAAAATGAGTCCAGCTCGAAGTTTGAAGAGGATCTCAGCTCGGAGTCTAGTAAAGAGCTTAGTTCAGATTGCAAGGATTTCCTAAAGCATTAGAAGTTTACCGAGCTCGGAGCTCGGACATCTTAGTGTGTGATCCCTACGTTAGCAAAAAATTCACACGTGACGTCTACCTAGACCATACTGAGGGTGTTCACCAATGTTTGATACCAACAAGATGTATTTTAGATTTTCGAACACTTTTTCTTCTATTTTCAAAAGAATAAATTTTTCTTTCTAAACTCAAGTTTTATTTAGAAAAATGAAGTGTAAGATCAAGTAATTTTTCTATGACAATGTGGACATTTTCATTATCATTTTCTCTATCACAACATCTAATGCCACAAGAATCATAAATAACATTATCATATACAGATCTATCACCATCAAGAAAGGATACACAAAAAACATTATCCTTGGTGTTGGCCCAAAGAGCTACCCAAGAGAGGGTTGAATTGGGTAGTTACTAAAATAAAACAATTAATTCATTTAAACATAAATAATCAATTTTCCTAAATAGATTGTTATCTTGTTACGCAGCGAAAATGTGTTTAATTCTAAATGCACACCCAAACACACTATATATGAAATAACAATACAAGACACAACGATATATCATAGTTTGATAAGCTACGTTTACCTATATCCTGTCCCCCCGAGCTTCACAGAGATTTGCAATCCCCTAAACCCCTGATTCCTTTCCTTAGTAGGGACTAAACCCTTACAATCTCAATTCTTTTTATAGGCTCAAAATCAACCTTTACAATTATCCTTTTCACAGGCTTAGGAAGAACCCTATCTTTTTATTAGGATAAAGATTAACCTAACACTCTCTCACTTATACTTTTCGTAGGGAATAATGAACCTTTACAATTCACTTAAAATAACAATTCAATTACCGGAAGAATCAAAACCTAATTCTTTTCAAGGAAAAAGAATAATTTAACATTTTTATAGGACAAAGATCAAATACTAATTATTTCACAGGAAAAAGATCGAAACCTAGCTACCCTGAATAGACACTATCCCAAACTTGTCTAATCTGCTCAAACCCACAAATAAAAAAAATAAGAGTTTCTTTCCACAAGGAGCTTCTACCAACTCAATACAAATATACTCAATCAATGGCCTGAATAATTACTACATGATAGATACAATGTGAGATAATTAAAAACTGATTAATAAATAAAATGGGTAGCACAATTTAAGCACATAATCAGATAATCAAATAAAATCGTCTAAATATATTTTTCAGGCTTTCAAGTTTAAACAATTTCTAAACAATCTTATACCAAGAAATGAATAAAAATATAATTTCAAAGTAAATAACAAAGCCTGGAAATATCTCACTATGAAACACCAAAGATAATGACATAATAGCAATAGAACTCAAGTCGGTGATGTCAAACCACAAGCTATTTAGATAAAGAACTAATATAAAATCTCTCCTAGAAATCTCAGCAAAAATCTCACTCTTATAATGGCTCAGACTAGTGTTCTTGAAGTATTAAACTCAATTCTCGCAGTTCTATATTAGTAGACCTAGAACTAGCCCTCCTACGACTAATTTTCAATAAATAACACATATGAACCACATATATCATATAAATTCATAATGGATATATTTGACTAGTAATGTAACTTTTAAAGCTCAAACTTTTGTCCCAAAAATAATTTAACCTTAGTCAATTAAAATATAGAAAGAATTATATTTAAGTATATAGACTACATTGTAAGGTCAAACAAAATTTCGTAAATCTCTCCCACATCTTTGACCCCAAATACTCTCTACAAAGATGGCAATATTCAAAATTCACAGGTTTAATAATAGGTATTTCAAAGATATCTTGTAACGGCTAATTTTAAATAATATGTCATTAAATGACACCCTAAGACCCCATATATCATATATGTTCAAAATAGATCTTATTCATTTAACAATATTCTTGGGAAGTCCCATTTTGGTCCTTAAAACATTTTTAAATCAAAATCCATCAAAATAGAAAGTATTAAGACAATTTAATTAAAAGAACATTTAATTAAATTGACTAAACTAATAGGGATCTTATAATAAGTCATGAATATTTGAATTACACTCAAATCCCTCAAAAACCACTATTGGAATCATAAAAAACAGATTTTTTTTTTTTACCAAAATAACAAAATAGTTACTAATTTTACTATAGTAGTCGGTTGACCGACTGCACCAGTCAGTTAACTAACTGGATCAATGGATTTTTCTCTTTTCACCCACTTAATCTACTGAATCAAACAATTGACTAACCCTATCCACTCAGTTGACCAAATTGATCAGAGTGCTCACTTTTTTATTTATTTTAGCCACTATTTTAAACGGTTGACTGACTAGATTAGTTATACCTTGTTTTAACTCCAAAACACATTCATTGATTTAGTTAAATGATTGCTTTCCTCGGTTGACTGAATTGATCTGAAAACTTAACTTTTTATACTCTAAAACATATTTTTCAATTAGGTCAAGTATCAAATTCATTTCACATAAGTAGCGCATAATAATTCACATTTTAGAATCTTAAATTTATCACTTCTTAATAACACATGTAAAATGAATTATTTTAAGTGTCGTGCGTGATCCTAATTCGAGTTACATTAAGAGTAGTTTTCCCCTAATTGTCTTTAATGTCTTGAAAACTCTTCACATCTTTATCATTTCCATATTGCACCCGTTATATTTTCTTTAACAATTTCTCTTCGACGATTCCTCTTCTTAAACACATTACATGGAATTATAAATCTGAAACCACTCAATAAAAATATTAGTTTATTAAAATATCAACACTTAATTGTTCATCAAAACATTGGATTCAACATAATGTTCGTTCCATTCTCTTCCAAGGGGATTTAGAGATTATTCATTTAGATTATATTGATTTATGATATATTAGGAGTTGAATTCAATATTATTTCACTGATATAATTTTTATTTTATTTTTTTGCATTTGTTTTAGTTTTTGGGAAGTTAGGTTTATATCGAAAAGTATTTTTATTCGTATTTTGATTTTGTCAGTGATAGTTACTCTTACTCTGATGAGATTCTCTTAATTAAAAATAATTGATTTGTACTATTATGTAGTTTTATTGGTGGCTATTGTTGACTATCACTATTTCCTTAAGGTGTGATTTGACTAGGTTCTCCAAAGAGCGACACAAATTTCTTTGTTCTAATATTATCCACATGAAGAACTCTATTAAACAATATTTACTTATTATCTCATAATCTTATACTAAATCGGTAGAACTAGGGTAGGCTTGCATAATCCAAACCAAATTAATATTTAGGAACAGAGGGGGAATCCCCCCGAATTGGATAGCATGGTTGGCCACAAATAGTATGTGGCCTTTTATATAAATTTAAAGTTAAAACCCCAGACTTCCCTTTTTTCTATATTATACTTTGACCCTTAAATTTTTAATATTTTTGTTACTAAATATTCCTTGAAAAGTACTATTCAAACTTTCTTTCATCATTTACGTGTGACCTATTAGGTCAATATCAAAAGTTGGACAATACAATAAGTTAATTTATTAATTTAATCAATCAATTAAAATTTAAAAAATTACAATGTTGCCTATATAAAGCATCAATTTCTTCACGACATTTCCACAAACTAGCAGTTATATCTAAAAACTTTTTATAGTTATATCCAATTGATAGGAATTTCACCTAGAGAAGCTCCCAAGTTGTAATTTATACATTCAATCTTTCTATCTTTGTGTTCCAAAAAATTACCTCTAGGGTATTTATCCTACGTAATTGATTAAATATATATAATTAACGGTACCAGGTTACCAGAGGAGAAAGCTTGAAAAAGTACCAGGTTACTAGAGATGGAAGCGTGAAAAATGATTTATGAAATTATATTAATAATTTGAAATTACAGAATTGAAAAATACATAAAGTTACAAAGTATTGAAAATTACAAGATATTGAAAATTCATCAAAATTACATACTAATAAAACTTACAGGGGATAAAGATGATCTTGAGTAATTGTACAAATTTTTGAGCAAGGCTAGAAGATTTAGAACTTCTAAGTTCTAAACATTTTTTTTATAGGAAAACACTCAGTTGTTGAAGATTTTAAAAACTTAATCTCTCAGGGACAAAATAAAATTTTCGTTTTGCCCTTACAAATGACATAAAGGGACCTTATATAAGCTCCGGACTCCAAATTCTAAAATCTTGAATTGAATAAAAGATAAAAGAACGCTGATTCAGCAAGCACTATCCGAACAAGCATAATACAACTTTAAAAAATAACTTTTGCTTTATGAAAAACGAAACCATGCTTCGTCTTTCATGCTCTTATTTTTTCAAAAATGGTGTCACATAAGTCCATCTCAGAAAAGTTATCTACCATGATAGTCCTTTTAAAAGCCGCCTTTATTGTCCTTGCGCTTGTAACACCTTTTGATGAATAAAGATTCTTCATTTTTTGGCTTTTCCTTTTCTGATAGATTTCTCTTTCTTGATTCTCGATCTTTCTGCTTCTTTTTCACAAAATTCTGTCCAGTTTTGTAATGGAAAAAGGTTGATTGATTATAATGATGAGGCTAATGATAGAGGTAGGATTTCATCACTATCTGAAATTAAATCTATGTTCACAATGAGTTGTTGAAGCTAGTTTAATTGAGCTTAGAGATTATATTTTTTCTTGCATTTTGAGAAGGATGAGGAAATGGGTTCTTTGTCTTTCGATTTTGAAGAGACTATGGATTTTGAGGCTTCTAGGGAGTTATAACCTCGAATATTTTGCTTCAACCAGGCTTGAACTCTTACTTCTGTGAGATCAAACTTTTTCCACCACTTGATTTTGATAATCCTTTTAAGTGTTGGGAATGGTCCAAAAGAACTTGAACCACCAACTATAGAGTAATCTCAACAAAAAATCCAGGTAACAAAGAAATAGGTGCAAAAGAACATGAATTTGGAAATCTCATTTTGAAACCCATTTGTGAAAATCCAATTTATTGAAAAATATTGAAAATCATCTAAAATATGTTTTCGTAAAATTATGGGATTGAGTTCGAATTTAAAAAAACCATGAATGAAACTATAGGGGAAAATCCCTATCAATATTTTTGTCAAAATAAAGAAACTATGAATGGTCATAACTTCTCAGATAAACGTTTTTTGTCCAGGCTTGAATGTGATCTTCATAATAATAATATTTGGGTTAAAATCAACCTTTGAAGTTTCTTTGGGAACAAACACTTTTTTCCCAATCTCTTGGGGTTAAGACTTTGCGAATTTGAAGTTCTGAGAAAATGATTCTTGAATGGATTTTTCGATTAGAAGTATGAGTAATAATGGCAGAATTAGTTTCTACCAGAATTAATTCATAAAACATATGAGATTTATGGAGGTTGTTTGGCAAAAAATTATAATTTGGAGGAAAAACCTTTTTTATGCAATCGAATAGGAATCGTTTTTAATTATGAAGAGGTATTAAAAGACATCCTTTCTGATAATATACTTTTCTTTTGGAAAGTCTTGAGTAACCGACCTTGTTGAGAAATAGGGGTCTTGAACAGCGTGTTTATAATCAAGCAACTAGAACCTATTTTGTGTAAAGTTTTGAGTAAAAGGACTTGGAACCTTAGAAACTTTGTCACAATAATAGGTAGCTTTACTAGGTTTCGAAGCCATTTACTTCTTCCCCCTGAATAAAATCTCTTGTTAAAAAATCTAGTAAAAAATTTGAAGATCCTTTAATAAATTCAATTTGAAAATCAAATACTAATAAAATAGCTTGCCATCTGGAAAATATTTGTTTTGAAACTAAATTCTTTACGTCTTTTTCTAAAAATTCTTTTCTACTTTCGCAATTGATTCGAAGTAAAAATTCTTTGTTATATAAATCATCTTGAAATTTCTAAATGCATAAAACTTTTAATAAAATCTATTTTTTGATAGTTGAATAATTAACTTGGAGTTCAGATCGTGATCCACTATGATATCTAACAATGGATTCCTTGTTATCTAACTTTTGTTTAAGGATTTATCCATAACCTATGTCAGAGGCACATGTTTCAAAAATCGTAAAAGTCTGAGGATGAGGAATGCTATGACATGGCAAGATTTTGACATGGGATTGACTTTTTTCACAACATTTGTATGTTTTTTCAACTAAGCTGGTGGATTCTTCTTAAGCCTTCTAAACAATGGCTTAAGTAGAATTATGAGATTTTGGATGAAATCTGCTACATAATTTAAACATCCAAAAACTCTTTATAATTGATTTTTATCCTTAATTTTATCAGGGAACTTATTTACAACTTATATGGCTCTATGTATTGAAGCAATGGTCCCTTAATAAACTTCAAATGTCATGACCTAAAAATCTAATTTTTGTTTGAGACAAGTAGATTTTTTGTTGAGACACTACTAAACTCTTTCTTTTGATAATATTAAAGAAAATATTTAAATATATGAAGTGTTATTTTGTTGATTCAAAGAATACCAAAACATCATCAACACATATTACGGTAAATTTTGCATATGGATTAAAGATTTCATTCATAATACTTTCAAATTCTGATGGTGTGGTAGCGCGAAATTATGTCGCTACTTTCACCGCAAGTGTACATGTCAAGTTTTCATATAATGGGAAGAGTAAGGGTTGTCATATCCATAGTGATTGGTTTAGATTATCATTGAGCACCGTAATTGTCATAACCTAACTTTATTTAGGCTAATAAAAAATAGGTTTTTGTTTGGAAATATAAAATACTAATCCAATTAACTAATTAAACTAATTATACTATAATACTAATATGAGACATTTAGGGGAATGGATTATATATGGATTAACTTCATTTACTTAAATGTGTTTGATTTCGTCTAATTTACATTAACGACATTCAACCTATTCGACAATCACGGTATCGTAAACTCACTCACTACCTCTCCCAAGTGTAAAGTGAATGAATATGTGACTTCATGTCACTGCTGAAGTCCCTTTTGAGATTCTATATGACACTTGGTCACATGAGTCTCGCCCCAACGTCATGGATTGCACACTTTCTAATGTTCTCCCGGGTCATTAGATCATCACATTGTGTTTAAACCCTAGTCCGAATTCGGGGTTACCTCTCTCGAGTGTCAAACCCCAATTTCTCAGTATATCATAACAAGCATATAAAGGAAATTAAATAACGGAAAACACAATTGAATAACGAAGAATAACCGTTAATGAAACACAATTCCAACAAACAACATTTTCATAAATTATATTAATCCCATAGATAATCCATGTTTAGCTAATGGTCATAACCATATATACAAGAATAAATGAGCTAAACATGCTCAAACAAACTATCAAAGTTAAGAAATAAAGAGAGAAACGAAAGACATTAGCCGTTATCCGAAGAATCGACACTAAAACCTTTCTAAGATCGTTCCATCTTCTTGGAAATGTGATTTTATCCTTTGGTTGTGTTGAGCACACCCAAAATCTCCCCTAAAATGTCTCTTTACCATTCTATGGTCGAAAATAGAGGAGGAGAAGTAAAGAAATGGGAACAAAATATTTAAAAATATCTAAAAAAAATACTTTACTGGTGCAGGGTTCACCGTTGCAGCGGTAGGCATCTTGGTAGGCTTTCTGGCGGGTGACCGTTGCAGCGGTGGAAATACAACAACTCTCTGCACTTTGACCACTGCAGCGGTGGAGCTGTAGATGCTGGAAGGTTTTTTTTTGCTTGTTTTTCCACCGTTCTTCCACCGCCGTTCCACCAATTATCTTGATTTTCAACTGTTTTAGCTCATTTTCATCCCAAACACCTGATTTATACAAAAAAAAAATAAAAAATAATTAAAATAAATTAAAACACTATAAAAATACTCAAAACTACCAAATTCGGTTTGAAAATCAATAGATAAATTCCACTTATAAAATACCCCCAAACTTAGAATTTTACTAGTCCTCGAGCAAAACACCTACACAATAAACAAAACTACCACAACTAATTACCAAATTTAAATACTCAAAACAAAAAACACTAACAAGCTAAAAAATAACAATGTGTAAGTTTTGAATTTCATCTAACAGGCCAAACGTTTTTCCCTCGTCGGCCCCCAAATATATCAATTTCAAGAGTAAAACGCACCATGTCATGTTCTAAAATTTCAATATTCAATAATAGTAAGTGTTATTTTAGATCCTGTCAAAGTGTGTGTGCGAAAACTCAATCATACAACCATCCACAGACCGGATTGGATTATCCACCAATAGAGTTCGTGACTAAAAGAAAAAGGTATAGGAAATCCATATACCAGACTAGGTTTCACTCTCCACTAATATAGGCTTAGAAATTCAAAAAGATCAATAGGACTTGGATCGATTTTTGGAAATTGGCCAAGGGTATATCATAAATATAAAAATAGGTTAATGTTATTAACTTAACGATACCTTAAGCACAACGCTTGGCTCAATCACACTCGTAACCCCATATAGATCAATTCGAAACAACCCTGAACTTATTTTTGAAAACGTAGTACTCATTTGTCAAGACAAAACAAAAATAAAACTATATTATTTTTTAATGTTTTTTTCAAACACACCCCAAACTTATTTGATTTGTTACAATTAGATGGGTATGGAAATACGATAGAAAAATAACAAGTGAGTACTCGAATACTGAATCAATCAATAGTTCACCCAAAAACCAACCACTCACTTCAAGTAGTATAACAAATGTGGACTTGATTTCACTTGATTTGTGCCTTAGGTTTAGTGACAAAGGTTTGGAAAAGATTTAATTGGCCAGGGTATTTGTTACGTGTTCAGAATTGAAATGGCTTATAGGGTTCGATAGGGTAACGAGGGATAAATGATATTACATGGTAAGCTTCAAAGGCTCAAGTGATCAAAATAAATGCCTAAATCATATCTCATGAATTACCTCGTCTAGGATTTCGCCTCGAATTTTCTCCAAATCGAGTTCTAGAATCCCTATTGTCATGAACTTAGCTAACGGATAATCGACGTCAAGTCAAGTGGATAGCTATATATTGAGGTTACGTGCTCGTGCAAGTAAGATCCAAAATAACTTTTACTAAAATGAGTTGTCAAGCACACAACACACATGAATGAGCATTACGCTTGACCTCAATAAACAACAAGGGGATAGACTTGTCATCGAGTAATGGCCTAGATGAACTACAAAACTCAACACACACAACAACTACTACAAACAATAACATACTAACTAAACTAAGGAAGCATGCATACAGTTAAACAATAAAACATAACAGCATACTACACATCACCCCAAAACTTAAAATGGGTAGTGTCCATAGTGACCTATCAGCGATCCCAATAAAGTATGATAACGAAGACAGGGGTTTAGAACACGTACCAGGGAGGCGAGACAAGCTCGCCTCCGAATCAAGTCGGCAGTGACAGATCTAATTTATTTTAGACTTGGGTTACTTCCCAAGGAGTGCTTGATTTATTGTTCTCGGCCTGACACAGAGAAGTGCTCGTCAAAGAGCGGCTTCCGCCCATAGTAAGTGTAGTACAACACCACATATGGGTCTTGGTTCAGAACGCCCTCATAACTGGCGAGATTTGGCATTAACCGGCTCGATCTTTCAGCTTGACTCAGTTCTATTTCTTGGGCTTGGGAAGAATGAATGTACTGAGCTGGAAACGGGGTAGGATAGGTGAGCCACATTAGATCCTCGTAGATATGATCGTCTTGGATTAGGGGTGGCATCACCCATTAGATTTCAAATGGAGAAAAATCACAACTGTTAACGTGGGATTCTTCATTGCCAATCCAAACTTAGATTTTGTCCTCATTAGCATGATCGTATTCGATCTCACTGATAGGTGTAATCTACCTATATATTTCCAAACCGGTTTTGTTAACTTTTAGAGCATTTTTATAGCGTTTTATATGTTTTAACTAGTTTTTATTCTTTTTGTATAAATCAGGTGTGTGGGGAGAAAAGATAGAAAACTGGAGTGAAAACGATGAGATTGAACCAAAAATGGTCGAAGAACGGGAAAAAACAAGCTCGGAGGTAATATTATGAAAGAAGCCCACCGCCGCGGCGTCCAGACCTCTGCCGCGGCGGTGAAGATGTTATGAAAACCCCATTCTTGCTAGACACTCACCGCCTAGGTGGTGAAATGGCAGAATGTTTACGAAATCCCCCGCCTCCTTTACCGCCGAGGCGATCAGCCAACCGACGTACCCACCGCCGCGGTAGTGAATTCCTTCGCCGCGACGGTGACCTTTGCACAGCCTAGGATATTTATCAGATATTTTTGAGATATTTTGCCTATAAATATCCACTCATCTCCTCTCCTCTTTGACTCTCCAACCACTAGAGCCTATTGGGCTATACTTAGGGTTGGATTTAGGAGTTTTAGAGCGGGAGGTCACATCCCGAAGTGGAGAAAGACGACGAAGTGATCATTGAACGTTCTTAGCGGCTAAACATCGGACAAGGCTAAGTTTTCGATTTCTTCCCTTGTTTCCTTAACTTAGGATTTTGTGAGCATGTTTAGCTCGATTTCAATATTTATATGATTATAACCATGAGTTAAATGTGGATTGTATGGGGATTAATGATATATTTATAAATATGTATTTGGATGATTTCGGTGTTACATTTATGTTTGTTCTTCGTAGTTTGATTGTGTTTATCTTATTGTTTGTTTATTATGCTTAGTTAGATACATGGAGAATACATGGTTTGACAAACCCTGGATTTTGGATTAGGGTAAACAAACGCTACGATCCAATAACCTGGTCAGGGTTAGGATTGTGGACAATCGATGACGTTTGGGCAAGACTCACGTGACCTAGTGATAGGTGTAAATTACCTATTTATTTCCAAACCAAGTTTGTTAGTTTTGTAATATTATTATAGTTATTTTTATATGTTTTAATATGTTTTTATTCTTTTTGTATTAAAACAGGTGCGTGGGGTGAAAATGTATAAAATCGGAGCATAAACGATCAAATCGTATCGAGAACGGTGAAAAAATAAGCAAGGCAACAAGACTTTGCAAACAAGGGCATCGCTGCAACGTCCAAACCACCGCCATGGCGATGAAAATGCTGAGAAGACACCATTGTTGCTGAAACCTCACTGCCTAGGCGGTGAAGCAGCTGAATATTTTCCACAGCCACTGCCTTCTCCATCGCCTCGGCGAGCTTTTAACCGACATACTCCACCGTCTAGGCGATGACCTCTGCATAGTGTTAGAAATTTATTTTAAATATTTTGTCTATTTATACCCCTTTTCTTTCATCTCCTTTGCTCCGGCCATTACAGCCCTTAACGCTTAGGTTAGTATATAAAAAGAGTATGGGGAGTGCTCAAACATATCTGAAGGAGAAGGTCAACATGTGGAGAAGGAAAATCGATCGGTGGACGATTTTAGCGGCTAATCTTCGGATATCAGATAAGTTCATCCGTTTTTCCTTTTATTTTTTATATTTGATATATGTTTGAGCATGTTAAGCGTAGTTTCAATTGTATAAATAGCTATGGCCATAAGTTAAATGTGGATTATGTATGAGATTAATATCATTTACAAAATGTAGTTTTGGTTGAGTTTTGCTTCTTTGATGATTGTTGTTCAATATTTGAGTATGTTTATCATATTGTTTGTTTATTATGCTTAGAATTATAAATGGAGAATACAGGATTTGACAAATCCCAGATTCGGATTAGAATAAACAAACGCCACCATCCAATAACCCGGTCGGGGCTAGGATTGTTGACAATATGTGACGTTGGGGCAAGACTCACGTGACCTAAGGTCGTTAATATATTGAGGGGGACTTCTTTATTGACTCAAAGTCATGTATTCCCCTGTCTTATACTCAGGAGAGGTGGCGGGGCAGTTTTTGAACTAAGATTGTTGATAGGGTAAACACAATGCATGAAATCAATGACGTTGGGGCAAGACTCATGCGACCTAGAGTCGTTAAGACATTGACGGGGACTTATTCATTGACACAAAGTTATGTATTCCCCCGTCTTACACTTGGGAGAGGTGGCAGATGAGTTTTAGATACCGAGATTGTCGAATAGATCGATCACCATTATTGTAAACTAAACGAAATCAAACGCGTTTAAGTAAATAAAGTTAATCTCTAGATAATCCATCCCATAACTATCTCTTATTAGTAAATAGTATAGTTAAATTAGTATTTTAGTATTAGTATTAATTAATTAATTCACATTTTTAGCGCCTAGATAAAGTTAGATTATGACAATCGCGGTACTCGATAGTAATCTCAACCAATCCCTGTGGATATGATACCTAACCGAAAGGTCCACTATACTAAAACTTGATCCGCACGCTTGCGGTAAAAGTGACATTGCATAAAATAGCGGCCACCAAGTACTAAAACTTGTATGACGAAGCGTTTGTTACACGCTTGCGTATTGACTACTCCCAAGTGCATGAGGTCCAGTTTTAATATAGTGGATCTTTAAGATCGGATATCGTTCCCACAGGGACGGGTTGAATAATTGAATATCGCAATTTTCATAGTCTCATATTATCTGGATAGTTCAATAAATGTTTTATAATTAAAATAATTAAAACTAAATTAAACTACAATTAGTGGGTTAATCCTAACTATGTTGATTACCTAAGGATTTCTTTTGTTCACTTAATACATGTTTGATATCGTTTAGTTAACAATAACGATGTTTAGGTTTTCGACAATCTCGGTTCGTAAACTCACTCGCCACCTCTCCTGAGTGTAAGACGAGTGAATACGTGATTTTTCCTCATCGAAGAGGTCCTCCTCAATGTCTTAACGATGCTAGGTCACATGAGTCTTGCCCCAACGTCATCGATTGCACACTCACTAACGCCCTCTCGGGTTGTTAGATCGTAACGATGTGTTTACCTTAGTCCGAATCTAGGGTTATCTCTTCCGAGTGTCAAACCCTGTATTTTCAAATACAACCCTAATACCTTAACAAGCATATTAAAGTTGTAATAAAATGATAAACACAATCGGAATTAAAATCAAACAACCGTTAAAGAAACATATATTTCATCAAACTAGTATTTACACAACTACATCTATCCCTAGCTAATATTTATCTAATCTAACATGATCTTGGCCATCGAAACATTAAACCAAGAGGGATTCATCATCATTTACAATAAAACATTAAATTAAAAAGAGAGAAACAAAGAGAGAAAGATCAAATCTTAAAGTGGAGTGGTCTCCACTTTTACCGAAGATTGATCCGGTAATACTTCCTCTTCTCCAGATGATGATTGTCCTCTTTGAGCCCTTCAATATTATCCAAGGATTATCTCCTAAGAGTTAGGGATGTCCAAGCTTCCAAGATCACATTATACTAAAACGTTAACGTAGATAAAGTTAGGTCATGACAATTGCGATACTCGATAATAACGACATCAATCCCTGTGAATCCTCTGCCGTACAAGTTTTTGGCGCCATTGTCGGGGATTAGTTTGTCGAATACAGTTTTCGACGATCGCGACCAAGTTATTGGTAAAGATTTCCAGGGTTTGTGTTTTGGATTACTATTGATATTGTGAGTAAATAACTTGATTTTAATTTAGGCATTTTTTAGTGTATATAATTTTTCTTTGTACTTTTGTTTTTGTGTTCCTACAGGGTGCTTGAAGATGTTAGATCCACAGGTACTCTTACGTTCATTTCATTGCAAAATCTCGCTAGTCTTGAGGGCATGTGTCGGGCCAAGGACATTAAACCAAACGCTTCTTGGGAGGCAACCTAGGGTAAAAAAATAAGTTAGATCCATCTCCGTCAATTTGAGTCAGAGGCGAGATTTTCTTGCCTCCCAGGTACGTGTTTTAAACCCCAGTCTTCAATATCATGCTATATACTGTCATTGGGATCGCTAATAGGTCATTTTGGACATCACCTATTTTAAGTAGGTGGTTATGTGTTAGTATGTTTCAGTATGTGTTTATGTTATTAGTTAAATTTTACTGTTTTTATCGTATGCATGCTTGTTTAGGATTAGATTGTTTAGTTTAGTTATTGTTTTGTTTTGAGTTTTGACGTCATCTGGGTCTTTACCCGATGATGATTCTATCCCCTGATTGTTTATTGAGGTCGAGCATAACGCTCATTCATGTGTGTTCTGTGTGCTTAACGTATCGTCTTAGTAAAAGTTATTATAGATCCTAAATGCACGAGCACGTAAACTCAATATAGCACTATCTAATTGATTTAAAACCGATTATGCTTTACTCAATTTCGTGACAATAGGGATTCTAGAACTTGATTTGGCGGAAATTCGACGCGAAATCCTAGGCGAGGTTGTTTAGGAGATATGATTTAGGCATTCATTTGATCGCTTGAGCCTTTTGAAGCCTACCATGCAATATCATTATCCCTCGTTACCCTGTCGAAGCCAAAATGCCAATTCAATTTCTGAATACTTATCAAATACCCTAGCCAATTGAATTTTTTTCAAACCTTTATCGCTAAACCAAAGGCACAATGTGAGTGAATCAAGTTAGCATTTCGCTACTTGATGTGAGTGGTTGGGTTTAGGGAGAACTTCTAAATTGGTTAGGTATTCGAGTACTCGCTTGTCTATGTCGTACATATTTTTGCACACTCCGAAAATTGTAGAAATTCGAATGAGTTTGGGGGTGTGTTACTTAAAAATAAAATAAAATAAAAATAAAATAAAATAATATATATATATATATATATATATATATATATATATTTACGTTTCTTTTTTACATGATAAGTGAGTACTACGTTCTTAATTGTATTATTCAGGGTTGTTTCAAAATTATCTATGGGGTTTCGAGTGTGAGAGTACCAAGCGATGTGCCTCGTTAACCTATTTTCTATTTAAATTTACCCTTGGCCATTAATCCAAAACCGAACCATGCCCTACTGATCTTCATGAACCTCCGAGCCTACATTAGTGGAGAATAGATCCCAGGTCAGGTGTATGGATTCCCTATACCTTAAAGGTTTTAGTCATGAACTATACTTAGGGATAATCATATCTAATCAAGGGATAGTAGTATATTTGAGTTTAATCATACACACTTAAAAATGATCTAGAATGGCACTTTTTTTTTTTGAACGTTGAAATTCTAGAACACCACATGGTGTGATTTATGCTTGAACTTGATAGGATTGGGGGCTGATGAGGAAAAAATCTTTCGGCCAGTAAATGATAATCAAAACCTACACATTTTTGTTTGTAGTGTTTTTTCATTTTTAGTTTTCAATTTCGTAAATAGGTTTTTATATTTTCTTGTATTGTGTGGGCGTTTTGCTCGAGGACTAGCAAAATTCCGAATTTGGTGGTATTTGATAGTTGTAAATTACCTATCGATTTTCAAACCATATTTGTTAGTTTTAGAGTAGTTTTATAGTTATTTTTATATGTTTTTATTCTTTTTGTATTAAAACAGGTGCATGGGGTGAAAAGGTATAAAATCGGAGCGTAAACAATCAAATCGTATCGAGAACAGTCGGAGAACGGTGGAAAAATGAGCAAGGCGGCAAGATTCTGCAAATAAGCCCATCGCCATTGCATCCAGACCACTGCCGTGGCGGTAAAGGTGTTGAGAAGACACCATTGTTGCTGAAACCTCACCGCCTAGGCGGTGAACCAACAGTATGTTTTCCACTGCCACTGTCTTCTCTATCGCCTCGGCGAGCCCTTAACGGACATACTCCACCGCCTAGGCGGTGGCCTCTACGTAGTGTTAGATATTTATTTTAGATATTTTGTCTATTTATACCCCTTTTCTCCCCTCCCTTTTGCTCCCTGGACATTACAACCCTTAACGCTTAGGTTAGTATATAGAGAGAGTATGGGGAGTGATCAAACATATCCGAAGGAGAAGATCAACACACGGAGAAGGAGAATCGATCGGTAGACAGTTTTAGCGGCTAATCTTCAAATATTGGCTAAGTTCATCCATTTTTCCTTTTATTTCTTATCTTTGATATATGTTTGAGCATGTTTAGCCTAGTTTCAATTGTATAAACGGGTATGGCCATAGGTGAAACGTGGATTATGTATGGGATTAATATCGTTTATAAAGATGTAGTTTGGGTTGAGTTTTGTTTCTTTGATGAATGTTGTTCAATGTTTGAGTGTGTTTACCATATTGTTTGTTTATTATGCTTAGAATGATAAATGAAGAATACGGGGTTTGACAAATCCTGGATTCGGATTAGAATAAACAAACGCCACGATCCAATAACCCGGTCGGGGTTAGGATTGTGGACAATTTGTGACGTTGGGAAAAGACTCACGTGACCTAGGATCGTTAAGATGGTGAGGGGAACTTCTTCGTTGACTCGAAGTCATGTATTCCCCCGTCTTATACTCGGGAGAGGTGGCGGGGGAGTTTTAGAATTAAGAAAGTTGATAGGGTAAACACAACACATAAAATAAATGACGTTGGGGCGAGACTCACGCGACCTAGAGTCATTAAGACATTGAGGGGGACTTCTTCGTTGACACGAGGTCACGTTATATTCCTCGTCTTACACTCGGGAAATGTGGCGAGAGAGTTTACGAACTAAGGTTTTATGTGCAATCGATGATGTTGGGGCAAGACTCACGCAACCTAGGGTCGTTAAGACGTTGTGGGGGACTTCTTCGTTGACACGAAGTTGCGTATTCCCCTATCTTACACTAAGGAGAGGTGCAGAGGAGTTTTAGATACCAAGATTGTCGAATAGGTCGATCACCATTATTGTAAACTAAACGAAATCAAACGCGTTTAAGTAAATAAAGTTAATCTCTAGATAATCCATCTCATAACTATCTCGCATTAGTAATTAGTATAGTTAAATGAGTATTTTAGTATTAGTATTAATTTATTAATTTAAATTTTTAGCACCTAGTAAAATTAGGTTATGACAATCGCGGTACTCAATAGTAATGTCGACCAATCCATGTGGATACGATACCCGACCAAAACGTCCACTATACTAAAACTTGATCCATACGCTTGAAGTGAAAGTGGCAGTGCATAAATTAGCGGCCACCACCTAGGGTCGTTAAGGCGTTGAGGGGGACTTCTTCGTTGACTCGAAGTCATGTTTTCCCCTGTCTTACACTCGGGAGAGGTGGCGGTGGAGTTTTGGAACTGAGATTGTCGATAGGGTAAACACAATGCGACAATCCAATGACCCAGTCAGGAGTTGGATTGTGTGCAATCAATGATGTTGGGCGAAACTCACGTGACCTAGGGTCATTAAGACATTGAGAAGGACTTCTTCGTTGACTCGAAGTCATGTATTCCCCTGTCTTAAACTCAGGAGAGATGGCTGTGGAGTTTACGAACGGAGATTGTCAAATAGGTTGAACCTTGTAAACGTGAGTAAATTGAGATCGAACATGTTAATCCACAGAACAGTTTTTCCCCTAAAATATATTAGTATAGATAAATTAGGATATATTAGTATTAATATTAATTAATTATTTACATTTTTGGTCGCCTAGATAAAGTTAGGTCATGACAATTATGGTACTCGATAATGACGACACCAATCCCTATGGATACGATACCTCATCTTTCAAGATCATATTATACTAAAACTTTGACCTTGTACACTTACGAGTAGTCAATATGCGAGAGCGTAACAAACGCTCGCCGTACAAGTTTTTGACATTGTTGTTGGGGATTGGTTGAGAAAATTTAGTTTTGGGCAATCGTCACCAAGTTTTTGAAGACATTATCAGGGATTCTTTTGTTGGTTATTGTTGATATTGTGAGTAAATGATTCAATTTTACTTTAGCCATATCTTTTGTATATAATTTTTGTTTTGTAGTTTTGTTTTTATTTCTTATGCAGGGTACTTGGCGATGTTAGATCGACGGGTATTGATACATCCCTTTCGATGGGATTCCAATCTATTTATAGTGTGGGGCCATGCACATAAGCCGGTGAGGCGTTTCGTTGAATGATCAAGCTGAAGAAAGCAAAATCTCAGCAAGCTTGAGGGTGTTCTGAAAATGTCGGGTCGAGAACATTAAACCACGCATTTCTTAGGAGGCAACCCAAGTCAAATAAATTAAATCTATCACAGTCGAATTCATTCGGAGGCAAGATTCTCTCGCCTCCTAGGTACGTGTTTTAAACCCTCTTCGTCAGCATATTTAAATTTCATATGTTGAGAATGATGATTGGGTTCACTGAGGACACTGTCCATTTTGAGTTTGGCGGTGATGTGTAGGATATTAGTATGTTTTACTATTTTTCTTGTATGGCATGTGTGTTTAGGTTAGAACGTGTTTATGTTTTTGTATTGTTGTTTACATGCTGAGTTTTGCATTCATCTGGGCCGTTACCCGATGATAAGATTACCCTTGGTTGTTTTCGAGGTCAATGGTAATAACCATGAATGTGTGATTATGTATGCTTGACTATGCTTTTTGGTAAAAAATATTGTAGATCCTAATTTGCACAGACACATAGACTCAATGTATTTCTATTCAATTGACTTAAGGATGATTATTGATTAGCCAAATTCATGGCAATTAAGGATTCTAGAACCTGATTGAGGGGAAGCTTGAGGCGAAATCCTAGGCGAAGTAGTTCAGGAGATGTGATTTAGGCATTCATTTGATCGCTTGAGCCTTTTTAAGCCTACCATGCAATATTTTTATCCCTCGTTACCCTGTCGAAGCCTAAATGCCAATTTCAATTCTGAACACATAAACAAATACCATGGCCAATTGATCTTTTTTCCAAACTTTAATCGCTGAATTTAAAGGCACATTTGAGTTAATCAAGCTAGCAATTGCAAATGCTACTTGATGTGAGCGGTTGGGTTTAGTGAGAACTTCAGATTGGTTTGGTATTCGAGTACTCACTTGTAGTTTTTCTTTTGTTTTAACCACACCAGTGAAATCATACTAATCGAATAAGTTTGGGGGTGTGGTTAGTTAAAAAATAAATAAAAAAATTACGTTTCTTTTGACAAATGAGTACATCGGTCTAAAATGTTTGTTTAGAATTATTTCCAATTTATCTATGGGGGTACGAGAGTGAATGTGCCAAGCGTTGAGCCTTGGGTAACGTTAAGTTAACAACGTTAACCCGTTTTCTATTCCAAATTACCCTTGGCCAAATAATCCATAACCGAACCAAGACATTTTGATCTTTTTGAACTACTCAACCTATATTAGTGGAGAGTGGACCCCAATCAGGCATATGAAAATCCTAGTCCTATACGGTCTAAGTCATGAGTTTTGTTGGGGGATAATCTAATTCGGTTGTTGAATAGTTATATTATTGAGTCTCGTACTAACACATTTACAGGATCTGGAATAGCGTTCACCATTATTGCATGTCGAAATTCTAGATTACCACATGATGTGTTTTACCTCCTGAACTCGATATGACTGGCGGTTGTTGTGGGAAAACATGACTTGGTCGTTAGAAGAATGTAAAACTCGCATGTCGTTATGTTTAGATTGTTTTTAGGTTGTTTGTTATTTAATCCAGTTGTGTTTTTTATTTTCATGTGTGTGTTTTGCTCGAGGACTAGCAAAATTCCAAGTTTGGGGGTATTTGATAGGTGTGATCTACCTATATATTTCCAAACCGATTTTTGTTAAGTTTAAGAGTATTTTTATATGTTTTAATTAGTTTTTATTCTTTTTGTATAAATCAGGTGTGTGGGGATAAAATATGGGAAACTAGAGTGAAAACGATGAGAACGAACCAAAAACGGTCGAAGAATGGTGGAAAAACAAGCTCGAAGGCAATATTGTGAAAGAAGCCCACCGCCACGGCCTCCAGACCTTTGCCACGGCGGTGAAGATGCTAAGAAAACCCTATTCTTGTTAGACACTCACTGCCTAGGCGGTAAAACTACAGAATTTTTTCCAAATCCACCGCCGAGGCGATCAGCCAACCGACCTACCCACCCCTACGGCGGTGACCTCTACGCAGCCTAGGATATATATTAGATATTTTTGAGATATTTTGCCTATAAATATCCACTCTTCTTTAACTCTCCAGCCACTAGAGCCCATTGGGCTATACTTAGGGTTGGATTTAGGAGTTTTAGAGGGAGAGCTCACATACTGAAGTGGAGGAAGACGGCGAAGCAATCGTCGAACGTTCTTAGCGGCTAAACTTCGGACAAGGCTAAGTTCTTTGATTTCTTCCCTTGTTTCCTTAACTTAGGATTTTGTGAGCATGTTTAGCTCGATTTCAATGTTTATACGGTTACGACCATGAGTTAAATGTAGATTGGATAGGGATTAACGATATATTTATAAATATGTGTTTGGATGATTTCGGTGTTGCGTTTGTGTTTCTTCTTCATAGTTTGATTGTGTTTATCTTATTATTTATTCATTATGTTTAGTTAGATACATGGAGAATACAGGGTTTGACAAACCCCAGATTCGGATTAGGGTAAACAAACGCCATGATCCAATAACCCGGTCGGGGTTAGGATTGTGGACAATCGATGACGTTGGGGCAAGACTTACATGACCTAGGGTCGTTAAGACATTGAGGGGGACTTCTTCTTTGACTCAAAGTCATGTTTTCCCCCATATTACACTCGGGAGAGGTGGCGGTGGAGTTTTAGAACTGATATTGTCGATAAGGTAAACACAACTCGATAATCCAATGACCCGGTCGGGAGTTGGATTATGTGCAATGAATGATGCGGGGAGAGACTCACGTGACTTAGGGTCGTTAAGACGTTGAGGGGGACTTAGATAATTTTTTCCCCTTAAACATATTAATATATTAGTATTGATAAATTAGGATATATTAGTATTAGTATTAATTAATTATTTATATTTTTTATCGCCTAGATAAAATTAGGTTATGAAAATTACGGTACTCGATAATAACGACACCAATCCCTGTGGATACGATACCCGATCTTTCAAGATCACATCATACTAAAACTTTGACCTCGTACACTTGTGAGTAGTCAATATGTGAGCATGTAACAAATGCTTGTCGTACACTCACCCAAGTACTTTCCGCTTGCATTCGGTTCCTCACGGTGGCTTTCACATGATATGGCTTTTGTGTCTCCCAATGCCACCATTTCTAACTCGACCTCAATAAAGCAAATAAGTTGACCAATTTGCGTTTGAAGAGATGTTACGGTAACATCGATTTTAGCGTAGGTTATCTCAATAGTGTCAATACGAACCTCATGCTCATTAAGCCATTATTCGTTTCCCTAAAAAACGCTTGAGTCTCCCCCATAAATTCAGCGAACATTTTTTCCAAGGAGGGAGAAGACTCAACATATTTGTCCGGGGTGTCAATCTATGGCTCCGAAATTGTCAAACTATCTCTCAAGTGTTGGTAGCTTGTTAAACAATTCCAACAGTGAAAATCATACTCCGCCATGTCTTCCAACAACTGATAGGCTTCGTCTGCAGTTTGTTGGTCAAAAGAGGTGGTACCATTTCCTCCATCAACCCAATTTTTTGTTGATGCTAGTAGCCCATTGAGGAAGTTTAGTAGTTGACACTCTCTCAAACAATGGTTTGGGAACTAGAACAACAACTCCTTGTATCGATCCCAAGCACAAAAAAACGGCTCAGAATCTCATTGAAAGAAATGCAACAATACTTATTGATCTAACATCTTCAAGTATCTGTAGGAAAAATAAACTACAAACAAAAATTATAAACAAAATAAATGACTAAATTAAAATCAAGTTATTTACTCATAATGTTAACAACTATCTAAAAACCAATCCCTGGTGTACGGGTCAAGTTTACTCATTTATTTTTAATTTAATAAATGACTAAATTAAAATCAAGTTTACGTCGCTACTTTCACCGCAAGTGTACGAGTCAAGTTTTAGTATAATGGGAAGAGTAAGGGTTGTTGTATCCACAGGGATTGGTTTAGATTATCGTTGATTGCCATAATTGTCATAACTTAACTTTATTTAGGCGATAAAAAATAGGTTTTTGTTTATAAATATAAAATACTAATCTAATTAACTGATTAAACTAATTATACCATAATACTAATTTGTGACGTTTAGGGGAATCGATAATCTAGGGGTTAACTTCATTTACTTGAATGTGTTTGATTTTGTCTAATTTACATTAATGGTATTCGACCTATTCCACAATCTTGGTATTGTAAACTCACTTACTACCTCTCCCTAGTGTAAAGTAAATGAATATGTGATTTCGCGTCAATGCCGACGTCCCCTTTGAGCGTCTATACAACACTTGGTCACATGAGTCTTGTCCCAAATTCATGGATTGCACACTTTCAAATGCCCTACCGGGTCATTAGATCGTCACATTTGTGTTTAAACCCTAGTCCGAATCCTGGGTCACTTCTCCCGAGTGTCAAACCCTAATTGCTCAGTATATCATAACAAGCATATAAAGGAAATTAAAGAACGGTAAACATAATTGAATAATGAAGAACAACCATTAACAAAACATAATTCAAACAAACAACATTTTCATAAACTATATTAATCCCATAGATAATCCATGTTTAGCTGGTCATAACCACATTTACAATAACAAACGAGCTAAACATGCTCAAACAAACTTCCAAAGTTAAGAAATAAAGAGAGAAACGAAAGAGACCAGCCGTTATCCGAAGAATCGATACTAAAATCTCTCTGAGATCATTCCCTCTTCTTGGAATGTGATCTTATTCTTTGGTTATGTTGAGCATACCCAAAATCTCCCCTAAAATGTGTCTCTAGAATTCTATGGTCAAAAATGGAGAAAGAGGAGTGAATAAATGGGAACCAAATATCTAAAAAAAATACTTTACAGGTGCAGGGCTCACCGCTGCAGTGGTTAGCATGTCGGTAGGCTTTTTGGTAGGTGACCACTACAACGGTGGAAATACAATAACTCTCAGCACCTTAACCGCTGCAGCGGTGGAGCTGCAGATGTTAGAAGGCCTTTTGTAGGACCTCAGGCGCAAACACTTATCCTAAAATCAATTGGTGTTAGGAAAGGCATATACTCTAGCCTTATAGTGCATTCAGTACACACAAGCGCCCACGACATTCAACTGTGCCTTGACCCACACCCGGGCCACCGCCAAGGGACAATTTCTACCAAAACCCTAGCGAACAATCTTCTCCTCGACAATTGATCCCGTTGGGAATCGAACCCGTAACCTTGGCTCTGATACCACTTGTAGGACCTCAGGCGTAACCACTTATCCTAAAACTAAATGGTGTTAGGAAAGGCATATACCCTAGTCTTATAGTACATTCAACAGACAAGTGCCCATGACATTCGATTGTAACTTGACCCACACCCCAGCCTCCGCCACGGGACAATTGCTGCCAAAATCCTGGCCAACATATTTTTTTGCTTGTTTTTCCACCATTCTTCTACCGCTGTTCCACCGATTAGTTTGATTTTCAACCGTTTTAGCTCATTTTCGTCCCACACACCAGATTTATACAAAAACAAATAAAAACTAATTAAAACAAAATAAAACACTATAAAAATACTCAAAAACTACCAAATTCGGTTTGAACATAAATGGGTAAATTCCACCTATCATGGAGCATTTTAAGACCAAAAGGCATTAAATTCCATTCACAATGTCCAAATGGTACGGTAACAACCATTTTATATTTGTCTTCTTCACAAATGTGTATTAGCCAAAAACCTGACATCATATCGAATTTTGAGAATATTAAGGCATTAAAGAGTTTATTTAATAAATCATTTTTATTAGGTATTGGATATCTAATCCATTGATGAACTCTGTTTAAAGGTTTATAATTAATAACTAATCTTGGTACTCCTCATTCTATTTTGGCTTGATTTCTAACATAAAAAGCTGAGCAGCTCCAAGGGGATTTGTTTTTTCTAATTAATCTTTTATCTAGTAATTCTTTAATTTTCTTTTTACAATATTCTAATACTTCTTGATTCATTTGAATTGGTCTAGCATATCACAAACACCAAAAATCTTAAAAAGTAGAGTAGGTTGAACTGCTAAGTGTTTGTCAGCTATTAAGTCCGTTGGTCTTCCCAGGTAAAGGTAGTGCCAGTGTTAGTCCCGTTTAGGTTATGAACCCTTTACTATGTGAGTACAGGAACAGTGAAAAACATTAGACTTTGGAAGAATTATTCCAAATATCTTTAGAAAAGGGATAAATACTATCTCAAACTCAAACCTAGGATCAAGCTCAATTCTAATTTAGAATTAGGTTCGAAAGAAAAAGATATTCATATCTCCCTTGAAAACATTGAAGAAAGATTAAGAAACTGGAAGGACATAGGCCTCCAGATCAAAATGCAAAAGAAATATGGTAAATGTGAAAATCTGATGCAAAAATTATTAAATAGTCAGGATCAATAGAAAAACAACACGAATATACAATCAAACCACTTAATAGATCAACTACCTTACATTTTGAAAATTCATGACAAATATTAATAATATTAACTAAAGAGGATTTCCAAACATTCATTCCAAAATATGATGTAGTACAGATAGGAATATTTTCTTTAACAACAGAAGGGTTAAACTAATCTATATGTATTGTCCTTAGAGATTCAAGACATCAAGAATTTGATGACTCTTTACGAGGAATGTTAGAAGCTAATATAGAATAAGGACCAATATATTTTGAATGTTATCCAAATATTAGGATTGATACAGCTGATGAATCAGTATACAAATTGTAACCTTAGAAGTTCAAGCAAAATCTATATAATAAATTAAGATGGAGATAAAGAGGGTTGTCAAATCAAAGACAAACCTTTAGATATTTTTAGACCGTCAAATCAAATTAACCTACATATAAAAGGAATAAAAATTAGGTTTTGGTCCAACAATCCTTCAGCCGCTACACCCTCTCCATCTTACTTACGTCTGTCTTCTCCTCTTTCACGCTCTCTCTCTCTTCCCCAAAACGTCATGATTTTATTTCTCCCCCCTCTCTCTCACGTACTGGCTCTACAAAATCATCACCATCGTCGTGATCAGGTCACCATCGTAGGCAGAGCGGTTGCAATAGTCGTGCTTTCGTGTCTTTGTTGCACAGGTATCACCTGCCTTCATTTCCACTTCACCGCCCACTACTTTCCATCGCCTCGCCAGTACTGATCACTGCTTTTCATTGATGTAAAGTATGCTACTCGATCTCTTTATCTCTCTTCCGTCATCTCCCTCAAACCCTTTTCTCTGAAACCCAAACATCTTCTCGCTAAAATTGATTCCTATTTTTTATTAGGGAAATATTTAATTTTTGTTTTTGCTTAGGGAAACATTGATTTCCACTGTATTGATCACCGTATAGGTATAAATTTGCGATCTCTCTATCAATATAGGTCTGACATAGAGGTTTAAAATTAGATGTTATAAAGTTAGTGATCTGATATGTGTGTTACTTGGTTTTTTTTACTCTCAACAACTCTATTCTCAATTTTTTTTTTTTATGCTCTTGGAAATTGTTCTAAAATCTGGGAGCGTAGGGAGATTATTTTGTTTTTTCCTTTTTTCCTAAATTTTTTATTTTTTATTTTATTTTTTCCTGAATTTCATTTTTTCCCTTTTTTTTTTCTTCTTGAATTTGTCCTCAACTCCCTAGAAACACAAATAGAAATATAGGAATGCAAACAAAAATATGGGGAAAACGTGTTTCCATTCTTTTCCCTGATACTTTTAAATTTTTAGGAACAAACAGGATTGTTCCCAATTTTTTTTTTTTTTTTTTCCTCTTTTGTACTTAAATTTGAGAAGAAAAACATTCTTCTTAGCTCATTTCATCATTACCGCATTAATTATCCATAATCTTTGATGAATTTGATAATTAGATCTAATTTTTTAGGCAAATTGGTGATGGCTATTTTATTTTATTGTTGATTTAAATTTTCAATATAGATCTTCCCCTTTCAACTGTTGTCAATTGATTGTGTACTTTGTTTTGTCCATGATAGTTGAATTTTGTTTGTATGAGCAATTACTTTTATGGTTTGTTCATATTTTCTTGAGCATTTGGGGACTTTGAACTAGGTATCTCTTACCACATCACCGACATCCTCACCCATGCCCCTCTATTCTATTTTTTTTTTCTATTTGAATTCGATGATTGATTTGATTCTTAAACAATCAAATTATGAGGGTAATATACTTGGATTTTCTCTTATTTCATATGCACAAAAGGACATTGAGTTTGAAGTCTCTATCTTCCAATTCAAAGGTAAGTTTTTTTATGCTATGGCATTCAAAGCATTTTTTGTGTTTTGGCTTTGTGTGTTCCAATAAAATCAGAAAATGGAAAAGAAAACTGACTATTTGTTTTGTCACTTTATTTAAATCTATTGATTGTTTGCTCATTTCTTCGCTTAAAGAATAGAAAATAAAAAATAAAACTGACTGTGTGTGTATGAGGGAGAAAGAGCGCTTGATTTTTATTGTTTCTTTGTATTCATCTGTGTATTTGGTTAAATTTTAACTGAGATCATTTCTCTATTGTATCTCATGGCTTCAGTTGTCAATTCCTAAAGCTTATAGTAGTGTAAAACAAGGAAAAACAACAACTCCACAAGGGTCTTTAGTGCATGAACATGGAGTTGGTCTTCTAAATCCCTTCACGTGTCTAGAGAGCTAGGTACACCCGCCATTACTGTTTGCTCAGTTCTCACTTAAATACATATAAAGAGAGATCTTGATTTTTATTGTTGCTTTTTATTCATTTGTTAGATTCTTTTGATTTAACAAATCATTATGTGGATTTTTGTATTTGCATTTGAAATTTAGTTTCACTTACTGGAAATTGTTAAATGTATCTGAAATTTAGCAATTTAATTTCCGATCCAATCATTTTCAAAAATTAACTTTCTCACAAGGATTTTACTTTGTTTCTCATGTTGAATGTTATTGGGGATTAAATTTTTATTTAGTGGAATGTAAATTCGGATATGTTTGTTATGAATTTATTTCAAAACAATTTTTATATACCTTTAAAACAAAATGAGTAGTTTTTGTTTCGTTAATTTCTCATTGCTTGGTTTAATTTCTAAGTTTGTGAATGTTTGGTTTAATTAGTTTTGTATGCTCAGTGTTTCTATCCCCAACTGTTTATTTTTGGTGGAGAAAAAGAGAAAAAAAGCAAAATTCTGAGCCTGCACCCATTGCTGTTGTGGTGAAAATACAGAGAGTTGCTCAAAACTCCATTGCTGCAGCAGTCAGGTAACTGCTGCAGCAGTCAAAATACATAGACCTCCATCACTGCAGCAGTCACCTTCCAGAATCCTACCGACCTCTCTACCATTGTATCGGTGATTCCACTGCTGCAGCGGTTAGTGCCAAATGTTTTAGGATATTTTGAATTCTATAAATATCGTCTCTCTTCTCCCCAAAGGAAAGATAGATGTTTTCAAGAGTCTTGAGAGCTCTAAGGCCATTCGACCAATAGAAGATCACAACGCGAAGAAGGATGAAGCATTCTCGAAGCGGTTTAAGCGACAGATCTTTTGATAATGGTTAGTCTCCTCGTTTCTCTCTTTCTCACTTAGATTTGGTTGAATGTTTGTATATGTTTAGCTTATATTTAGTTGTATATAAGGCTACGGCCATGTGTAGCTAAGCATATATTGTCTAGGGCTTGATGTACTTCACGAAAACGTTATTTATTAATGGTTGTTCATGTTTATCCGACTGTGTTCACCGTTATTCCATGTTTATATGCTTGTTATGATGTACTGAGAATACGGGGTTTGACACTCGGGAGAGGTAACCCCAGATTCGGACTAGAGTTTAAACAAAATGCGACGATCTAATAACCTGGGAATGAGTTAGAAAGTGTACAATCCATGACATTCAGGCAAGACGCATGTGACCAAGTGTCGTATAGATGCTCGATGGGGACTTTGGCATTGACGTGAAATCACATATTCATTCACTTTATACTCGAGAGAGGTAGTGAATGAGATTTCGATACCGAGATTGTCGGATAGGATGAACATCGTTAATGTAAACTAGATTGAAATGAACACGTTTAAGTGAATGAAGTAAATCCCTCGGCAATAATTTCCCATAAATGTCCTACCACTATATTAGTATATTAGATTAATTAGTTTAATGAGATAATTAATTTAGTATATTTATTATAAAAAACTACATTTTTATGACCTAAATAAAGTTAGGTTATGATAATTACAATACTCAATGATAACCTATACCAATCACTGTGGATACGATAACTCTTACTCTTTTCACTCTACTAAAACTTGACCTGTACACTTGCATTGAAAGTAACGGCATATTTACGTGCTACAAAAGTTTTTGTCGCTGTTGCCGGGGATTGTGTTTTAGAATGTTATTGATATTGTGAGTAAATAACTTGATTTTAATTTAGGCATTTATTTTGTTTATAATTTTTCTTTTGTAGTTTTGTTTTTTCTGTAGGCTACTTGACGATGTTAGATCAACAAGTGCTGATGCATTTCTTTCAACGAGATTTCGAGCATTTTTATTGTACTTGGGATCGATACAAGGAGTTTCTGTTCTGGTTTTCGAATTACCGTTTCCTGAGGGAGTGTCAACTACTGAACTTCCTCAATGGGTTACGAGACGCAACAAGAAATTGGGTTGAATGAGGAAATGGTATCACCTCTTTTGACCAATTAACCGCGGATAAAGCCTATCGGTTATTGGAAGACGTTTCGGAGTATGATTTTTACTGTTGCAATTATTCAACAAGCTACCAAAGCTTGGGGGATAGTTCCACCATTTCGGCAATGGATTGACATTCCTGACAAATAGGAGGAGTCTTCCCCTACCCTGGAAGAGATATTAGCTGAATTTATAGGGAAGACTCAGGTGTTTTGGAGGGAAACGAATGACAAGATCAATGAGCACCAGGATTGTCTTAACAATATTGAGACGGTCAGTGCCAAAATCGATACGACCGTAACGTCTCTTCAGACACAAATCAGTTAGCTTATCTACTTTATTGAGGCCGAGTCAGAAATGGTGGCACTGAGAGACACGCAAGCCATATCATGCGAAATCCACCATGAGGAACCGAAAACGACCGGAAGGAGCTTGGGAGAGTTCAACTCTGATTATTCGAATGAAAGGAGAACCCAAGCATGGATCAACAATTGTGATTCTTCACTATTGGAGATCCACAATGTGATGCCACCACTGATCCAAGAAGATCACATCTACGAGGATCTGATGTGGCTCACTTGTCTTTCACTGCCATTAACAATATTCTTTCATGCCCACCAAGTACATGAGTCGGAGATTAATTGAGTTGAAAGTACGAGCAATATAATGCCAAATCTGGCTAATTTTGAGGGCATTCTGAATCAAGACCCGTATGTAGTGTTGTATGACACTTACTATGGGCGGAAGACACTCTTTGACGAGCCCTTCTCCATGTCAGGCCAAGGACGTTAAACCAAGCACTTCTTGGGAGGTAACCCAAGTCAAAAATAAATTAGATCCATCACCACCAACTTTATTCGAAGGCAAGAATGTGTCGCCTCCCAGGCACGTGTTCTAAGTCCCCTTCGTCAGCATGCTTTATTTCAAATAATGAGATTGATGATTGGGATACTCTGGACACTGCCCGTCTTAAGTTTGGGGGTGATGTGTAGTATGTTAGTATGTTTTATTATTTTATTGTATGAATGTTTGTTTAATGTTGGATGTGTTTATGTTTGTGTTGTTGTTGTTGTATGCTGAGTTTTGAGTTCATCTGATCCATTTCTCGATGATGATATTATCCCCTAATTGTTTGTCAAGGTCAAGGGTAATGCCTATTCATGTGTGTTCTGTGTGCTTGGTATATTGTTTTGGTAAAAGTTATTGTGGATCCTAATTTGCACAAGCATGTAGACTCAATATATAGCTATTAAATTGATTTGAGGCCGATTATCTATTAGCCAAACTCATGACAATTTAAGGGATTCTAGAACCTAATTAGAGGAAACTTGAGGCAAAATCCTAGGCGAGGTAGTTCAGGAGACGTGATTTAGGTATTTATTTTGTTGCTTGAGCATTTGAAGCTTACCTTGTTATATGTTTATCCCTCGTTACCTTGTCGAAACCTATAATGCCGTTTCAATTCTGAACACATAACAAATACCTTGGCAAATTAAACTTTTTCCAAACCTATATCACTAAATCGAAGGCACAATTTGAGTGAATCATGTTAGCATTCGTGTATGCTACTTGAAGTGAGCAGTTGGGTTTAGGGAAAACTTTTGATTGGTTTGGTATATTCGAGTACTTACTTTTCATTTTGCTTTTGTTCTAACCACTACTGTGAAATTGTAAAAATTGAATAAGTTTGGGGATGTGGTTGTTGTAAAAAAAAAAAAAAAAAACATATGTAAATATAGTTCAATTTTCGTTGACAAGTGAGTACGTCGATCTTAAATAGAAGTTCAGAGTTGTTTATAATTTATCTATGACGGTTCGAGAGTAATTTTGTGCCAAGAATTGTGCCTTGGGTATCGTTGAGTTAACGACGTTAACCCGTTTTATATTCCCAATATACCATTGGCCAAATGTTCCCAACCGAACCAAGTCTTATTGATCTTTTTGAACTTCCAAGCCTACATTAGTGGAGAGTAGAATCCAATCAGGCATATGAAAATCTAAATCCTTTACGGTTTAATTCGTGAGGTTCGTTGATGGATAATTCAATCTGATTGTTGTATAGTTATATTATTGAGTTTCCCACACACACATTGAAATGATCTAGAATGGCGTTTACCATTATTGAATGTTGAAATTCTAGAACATCACATGGTGCATTTTACTCCTAAACTCGATATGATTGGGGGTTGTTGAGGGACAAATGTTTTGGCCGATAGCTGAATTCAAAACTCGCATATCGTTATGTTTAGGTAGTTTATATTTTTATTTGTTGTTTAGTTTTTTTGTTAGTTAATTAGTTGTGTTTTTTTTTTTATTTTAGTGTGAGTGTTTGCTCGAGGTCTAACAAAATTCTAAGTTTGAGGGTATTTTATAGGTGTAATTTATCTATTTATTCTCAAGCCGATTTTGATAGTTTTCGAGTACTTTTATAGCGTTTTATTATGTTTTAATATGTTTTTATTTATTTTGTTATAAATTAGGTATTTAGGGTGAAAATAGACAAAATGGTTCATAAACGAGCAAGGCGGTAGAAGAACGATGGAGAAAAAGAGCAAAAAGGCGAAATTCTGAACCTGCATCCACTGCTGCCACAGTGAAACCATCACTACAGCGGTGAAAATAAAGAGAGTTGCTCAAAGCTCTACCATTGCAGCTGTCAGGCCACTACTGTAGCGATCAACGCTAAATTTATTAGAATATTTTAGGATATTTTGAATCCTATAAATATCATTCATCTTCTCCCCAAACGAAAGGTAGACGTTTTTGGGAGTCTTGAGAGCTCCAAGGCCATTCGACCAATAGAAGATCACAATGCGAAGGAGGAAGCGTTCCTGGAGCAATTTTAGCGACGGATCTTCGGATAACGGCTAGTCTCCTCGTTACTCTCTTTCTCTCTTAGATTTGGTTGAATGTTTGTATATTTTTAGCTTGTATTTTGTTGTATATAGGGTTACGTCCATGTGTAACTAAACACGAATTCACATATTCTTTCACTTTATACTCGAGAGAGGTTGTGAATGAGATTTCGATACCGAGATTGTCAGATAGGATGATTGTCATTAATGTAAATTAGATTGAAACGAACACATTTGAATGAACGAAGTTAATCCCTAGGAAATAATTTCCCATAAACATCATACCACTATATTAGTTTATTAGATTAATTAGTTTAATTAGATAATTAATTTAGTATATTTATTATAAAAAAAAAAAAAAAAACTACATTTTTATCGCCTAAATAAAGTTATGTTATGACAATTACAGTACTCAACAATAACGTACACCAATCCCTGTGGGTACGATAACTCTTACTCTTCCCACTCTATTAAAATGTGACCCGTACACTTGTGGTGAAAGTAGCAATGTATTTACGTGCTACCAGAAATCAACACCTAAGTAATCTAGTTGGGAATTTAGGATTTTTGTGAAATCAGGATGCCAAAGATTTTCAAAACACGCTCTACCGCTTAGGCGGTAAAACCACCGCCTAGGCAGATTAACAGTAGAATAAAATATTTTCACACTGGTGTAATTTCGCTTAGGCGTAAAGACCACCGCCTAGGCGGAATTTCGTCAGAAGGTTTGATTTTAAAGAAAAGAGTTCCATCGCTCAAGCGGTGAATCCACTGCCTAAGCGGTGAACCTTTTGCTGTAAAAAAGAGCCCGTTCATTCAAAAAAATTGAAATCGCAAGGTCCCCTCTCCAAAACCTCCACATTCTCTCTAAAACCTCACTTCCAAACCCTTCTAATACTCAAAAATCATCCTTCCATAACCAAAATTTGTGTTTTCCACCCCAAATCATCCACTACAAATCAATTTTCAACCCCATGTTCATGATTTTCTTTATCACTTTGGGCTTTCGATTTGACTTTTGGTGATGACTTAGTTTCTATGGATGGTTAAATTGTGTGAAACAAAATTGCACGCCACATTATTCATATTTTGTTGAAACGTTGTGATTAGTGTGTGCACCAGATCAAATCCACAGGTTCATGTGCGACCACTTCGGCATTACCGCCGTACTTTTTACAATCGCCACAATTTCCATTCCGACGTGATAGTGGTGGAGAGGAATTTCTCGTCAGGTGAACAGTAGGGAATAAGTCTTATTCCTTAGGTATGTGTTCAACCCATTTTGTATGCATTCATGCTATATGTTTATTGGGTTCGCTGATATTGGAACACTGCCATGTTCAGGCCTGGATGGTATGGAATAGATGATTAGTTTAATGGATGTTCATCCATTTTGCTTTTCTTTTTCTTTTTTGTACAAAAGGATGAACCATTATTTTGAGTATGTATTTTATTTTATTTTTTTAAATGTTTTAGTTTTTAAATTTTTAGTTTAGTTAGTTTAATTTTTGTTTTTGCATGTTTAGTGTTAGATTAATTTATGTATGTTAGTATTAGAATTAATTTAGTATTGTGTATGTACAAAGTTGTGTTTGCATGTTAGATATGAGTTCATTTGGGCCAAGACCCGATGATGATAATTATCCCCAAATTGCATATTGAGGTCGGGGGTAATACCTTCCTAGTGTGTTTTGTGTGCTTAACATGTCGATTGGGTAAAAATTATCTTGATCTGAAAATTGCGCGACATTTGAACTCAAAGTATAATTATCTGAACGATTAGACGTTGATTATTCGATATTAGGCTCATGATAGAAAATGAGGAAACTAGAACTTGATTTGGGGAAAACTTGAGGCGGAATCCTAGGTAAGGTAATTCCGGAGACATGATTTAGGCCATCAATTTTTCGCTTGATCCGTTGTAGCTAACCTGAAAATTTTCATTCCTTATTTCCCCGTCGAAGCCGATAACGTAATCAATTACGAATACGTTTGAAATCCTCTTTTCATTTAAATTTTTCCTAAACCAATGTCACTAAGCCTAATTTTAAAAAATTGAGTGAAATCAAGTGAGCGATTGGGTTTTTGATAAATATTTATTGATTCGGTATTAGTGTATTCACTTGTCACTTTAGTATTTCTTTTTGCACGCTCCTAAAATAAGTTTGGGGGTGTGTTTCTATCATTTCTTTTTACATATTCCTAAAATTTTACATATTAAAATAAGTTTGGGGGTGTGTTTCTCTAACTTCTTTTTCCACTCTCCTAAAACTGTAATTATTCGACTTAATTTAGGAATATGTTAAAAAAAATAAAAAAAAAATAAAAAAAATTACAGTTTTCATTTTCTTCTCTTTCGACAAGTGAATACCAGGATTTTCGTTTCTTATTCAGAGTTGTATTCTAAGAATATGGGGTTATGAAAGAGGATAGCGACAAGCGATTTTACCTCGGGTATCGATCGATTAAACCGAATTGCTATTTTTATTCCAGTGATACCCGTGGTCGTTCTCCAAAGCCAAACCAAGTCCTATTGATTTCTGTGAAAATCCGAGCCTACATTAGTGGATAGTAGACTCCAATCAAGCTTATGGTGTTCCTGAATCCTTCAACGGTTTAAATTATGAGCTTAACAATTAAGTAATCGAATCTGGTATTTGACTAGTTATGCATTTGAGTTCTCACACACACACTTCAAATGGATCTAGAATGGTTTTTATTGATATTGATAGTTGAAATTCTACAACACCACTTGGTGTGGGTTACTTCCCGAACTTGATCCGATTTAGGGATGTGGAGGGAGGAACAAATTGGTCATTTAGATTGAACTCTATATTTACCTGCATATACTTCTTTTGTGTTAGTGTAATTTTTCATTTTTAGTTAGTTAGTTCGTTAGTTAGTTTAGTTTAGTGTTAGTGTTTTGCTCGAGGACTAGCAAAATTCTAAGTTTGGGGGTATTGATAGGTGTGGAAAACCTATCTATTTCTAAATCGGATTTGTTAGTTCTCAAGTATTTTAGTTATATTTAATTGTGTTTTAGTGTGTTTTAGTGTAGAACAGGTGAAAGGACGTCAAAGGGCGAGAAACAAGTGAAAACGATGGAGAAACGGTGAACAAAATGTGCAAAACAGGGTTTCGGTGAATGAAGACCATCGCCTAAGAGGAAGTGCCACCGCTTAGGATGAAAAGAGACAGAATGTTGGAGTACTAAAGGGTTGAAGCACCGCCTAGGCGAGAAAACCACCGCCTAGGCGAGAAAACAACAGAATATCTTGCCAGCAGCCACCGCCTAAGCGGAAAAACCACTGCTTAGGCGAAGTCACCGACAGGAGTGAACCGACTTAAGTCCACCGCCTAAGCGGTGAACCACCGCTTAGGCGGTGACACTCTGTACAGAAATATTTGTTTTTCAGATATTTTGAAGATATTTCCAAACCTTTCCTATACAACCCCTTTCTCCACGAAACCTAAAAAAAGGTTAGGACCCCTTAGACGTGAGAGGAGGCTCTGGTTGTTCTTTGGGAGCTCTCTTCCACCTTAGTTAGATTACATTAGTTTAGGAAGTAGATTAGATTAGTTGTAAAAAGTGTTCTTGGCCAATCCTTGAAGAGCTAGAAGAGGAAGTTCATCAAGCGAGAAGAGGAAGCTCGGGAGGATCGTTCTTTGGCGAAAGTGGACTACTCTACTTTGAGATTTGGATTTTCTTCCCTTGTTTCCATCTTTGTATTTAATGTTTATAGTTGGTAATTATGATCTCCTCTTGATAAATGTTGTATTGGCTAAGAACATGTTAGTGTAATTTAGAGATTAGTTAGGGAAAGGTGTAGTTGTGTAAATACTCGTTTGGTTTAATATACGTTTCTTTAACGTTTGTTGTCTTAATTCCGATTGTGTTTATCATTTGATGACGATCTTAATATGCTTGTAACGGTATTAGGGTTGGATTTGAGAATCTAGGGTTTGACACTCGGGAGAGGTAACACTGGATTCGGACTAGGGTAAACACATTACGACCTAACGACCCGGGAGGGCGTTAGTTAGTATGCTATCGATGACGTTGGGTCAAGACTCACATGGCCTAGAGTCATTAAGACATCGAGGGGGACCTCGGCGTCGACTCGAAGTCATGCATTCTCTCATCTTACACTCGGAAGAGGTGGCGGAGGAGTTTACGAACCGAGATTGTTGGATACCTAAACTCCGTTATTGTTAACCGAACGAAATTAAACGTGTATTAAGTGAATGAAATCAATCCCTAATTAGTCAACTTAGTTAGAATTAACCCAATAATTGTAATTTAGCTTAGTTTAATTTCGATTTACGCTTTCCGTCGTCAGGATAACACGAGACTACGTCAATTGCGGTATTCAATTCAATTATTCACACTTTTTTCTGTGGGAACGATATCCGATCTCCAAAGATCCAATATATTAAAACTTTAAACCTCGTATACTTGCGAGAGTAAGTAGGCGTGCGCAAATTTTCCCCTACCAAGTTTTTGGCGCCATTACCGGGGAAAAATGTGAATTTTATTTGAATTATTATTTGAATATTGCAAAAGAAATGCGGTATTGGCTCAGAACTTAAGTTTTATATAGGAAAACCAAAGTATCATATCCTAGTTCCATCAACGAACCAAGTTTTTGGCGTTGTAGACGTGAGATTAGTGTGAATTCTAAGTTGATATTGCAACTAAGTAGTCGAGTGTTAATCCTGACATTTATTTTTGTTTAGTTTTTAATTTTTATTTTTGTTTCATTGTGTTAATGAGATCAAGTAGTGCGAGAAACGATGAAGAAAGCTAATTCTCAATCCCGAGATGGAGCTTATTGCAAATGATAAGGACTGAGAGGAGAAGCCGATTTCAAAGCCATGATCTTGATCCGACTAAGCATTTGAGCCAAAATTCCTTGTCTATAGGGAATTTTGGTGAAAAATACTTAGTGACACAAAAGTCCAGCTGGGGACGGTAACTCAAGTGCAATTTTTTTGAAATAAAACTTAGGGTATCAAATTACTCGATTTTTGTTACTATTTATTTGATTATTTATTCTTTTTGGAAGCTGGCATGGCTTCGGAACGTGTTCAGCAGTGAATTTAGGAGTGTGGACGCTTGGGGAAGTATTTTAAATTTAAACATGTTGAATAAGCGAAGTGAAAACGTAAAGGGAGAAGTCGTCTTTTGAAAATTTGAGAAAAACATGAAAGTAGGAGCTTCAGGCCCACCGCCCAAGCGGTGAACCACCGTTAAAAATACAGAGTGGGTGTTTTCTCAGCAAAATAGGCCCACCGCCTAAGCAGTGAACCACCGCTTAGGCAGTAAAAATACAAGTTGCAACAGATTTTCAAAACACGCTCTACCGCTTAGGCGGATTAACAGGAGAATAAAATGTTTTCACACTAGTGTAATTTCTCTTAGGCATAAAAACCACTGCCTAGGCGGAATTTCATCAGAAGGTTTGATTTCAAAGAAAAGAGGTCCACCGCTCAAGCGGTGAATCTACCGCCTAAGCAGTAAACCTTCTGCTGTAAAAAAAAGCCCGTTCATTCAAAAAAATTGAAATCGCAAGGTCCCCTCTCCAAAACCTCCACATTCTCTCTAAAACCTCACTTCCAAACCGTTCCAATACTCAAAAATCATCCTTCCATAACCAAAATTTGTGTTTTCCACCCCAAATCATCCACCACAAATCAATTTTCAACCCTATGTTCATGATTTTCTTTATCACTTTGGGCTTTTGGTTTGAGTTTTGGTGATGACTTACTTTCTATGGATGGTTAAATTGTGTGAAACAAAATTGCATGCTACATTATTCATATTTTGTTGAAACATTGTGATTAGTGTGTGCACCAGATCAAATCCACAGGTTCAAGTGCGACCACTTCGGCATTGCCACCGCACTTTTTACAACCGCCACAATTTCCATTCCGACGTGATAGTGGTGGAGAAGAATTTCTCGTCAGGTGAACAGTAGGGAATAAGTCTTATTCCCCAGGTATGTGTTCAACCCATTTTGTATGCATTCATGCTATATGTTTATTGGGTTCGCTAATATTGGAACACTGCCATGTTCAGGCCTGGATGGTATGGAATGGATGATTAGTTTAATGGATGTTCATCCATTTTGCTTTTCTTTTCTTTTTTTGTAGAAAAAGATGAACCATTATTTTGAGTATGTATTTTATTTTATTTTTTTAAATGTTTTAGTTTTTAAATTTTTAGTTTAGTTAGTTTAATTTTTGTTTTTGCATGTTTAGTGTTAGATTAATTTATGTATGTTAGTATTAGAATTAATTTAGTATTGTGTATGTATAAAGTTGTGTTTGCATGTTAGATATGAGTTCATTTGGGCCAAGACCCGATGATGATAATTATCCCCAAATTGCATATTGAGGTCGGGGGTAATACCTTCCTAGTGTGTTTTGTGTGCTTAACATGTCGATTGGGTAAAAATTATCTCGATCTGAAAATTGCACGACATTTGAACTCAAAGTATAATTATCTGAACGATTCGACGTGGATTATTCGATATTAGGCTCATGATAGAAAATGAGGAAACTAGAACTTGATTTGGGGAAAACTTGAGGCGGAATCGTAGGTAAGGTAATTCCGGATACGTGATTTAGGCCATCAATTTTTCGCTTGATCCGTTGTAGTTAACCTGAAAATTTTCATTCCTTATTTTCCCTGTCGAAGCTGATAACGTAATCAATTCTGATTACGTTTCAAATACTCTTTCCATTTAAAATTTTCCTAAACCAATGTCACTAAGCCTAATTTTAAAAAATTGAGTGAAATCAAGTGAGTGATTGGGTTTTTGATAAATTTTTATTGATTCGGTATTAGTGTATTCACTTGTCACTTTAGTATTTCTTTTTGCACGCTCCTAAAATAAGTTTCGGGGTGTGTTTCTATCATTTTTTTTTACATATTCCTAAAATTTTACAAATTAAAATAAGTTTGGGGGTGTGTTTCTCTAACTTCTTTTTGCACTCTCCTAAAACTGTAATTATTCGACTTAATTTAGGAATATGTTAAAAAAATAAAAAAATAAAAAAAAATAAAAAATTACAGTTTTCATTTTCTTCTCTTTCGACAAGTGAATACTAGGATTTTCGTTTCTTATTCAGAGTTGTATTCTAAGAATGTGGGGGTCATGAGAGAGGATAGCGACAAGCGATTTTACCTCGGGTATCGATCGATTAAACCGAATTTCTATTTTTATTCCAGTGATACCCGTGGTCGTTCTCCAAAGACAAACCAAGTCCTATTGATTTCTGTGAATATCCGAGCCTACATTAGAGGATATTAGACTCCAATCAAGCTTATGGTTTTCCTAAATCCTTCAATGGTTTAAATTATGAGCTTAACAATTGAGTAATCGAATCCGGTAATTGACTAGTTATGCATTTGAGTTCTCACACACACATTTCAAATGGATCTAGAATGGTTGTTATTGATATTGATAGTTGAAATTCTAGAACACCACTTGGTGTGGGTTACTGCCCGAACTTGATCCGATTTAGGGATGTTGAGGGAGGAACAAATTGGTTATTTAGATTGAACTCTATATTTACCTGCATATACTTCTTTTGTGTTAGTGTAATTTTTCATTTTTAGTTAGTTAGTTTAGTTTAGTGTTAGTGTTTTGCTCGAGGACTAGCAAAATTCTAAGTTTGGGGGTATTGATAGGTGTGAAAAACCTATCTATTTCTAAATCGGATTTGTTAGTTCTCAAGAATTTTAGTTATATTTAATTGTGTTTTAGTGTAGAACAGGTGAAAGGATGTCAAAGGGCGAGAAACAAGTGAAAACGATGGAGAAATGGTAAACAAAATGTGCAAAACAGGGTTTCGGTGAATGAAGACCACCGCCTAAGCGGAAGTTCCACCGCTTAGGCGGAAAAGAGGCAGAATGTTGGAGTGCTGAAGGGCTGAACCACTGCCTAGGTAAGAAAACCACCACCTAGGCGAGAAAACAACAGAATATCTTGCCAGCAGCCACAGCCTAAGCGAAAAAACCACCGCTTAGGCGAAGTCACCGACAGGAGTTAACCGACTTAAGTCCACCGCCTAAGCGGTGAACCACCGCTTAGGTGGTGACACTCTGCACAGAAATATCTGTTTTCAGATATTTTGAAGATATTTCCAAACCTTGCCTATAAAACCCCTTTCTCCACCAAACCTAAAGAAAGGTTAGGACCCCTTAGACGTGAGAGGAGGCTCCGGTTGTTCTTTGGGAGATCTCTTCCACCTTAGTTAGATTACATTAGTTTAGGAAGTAGATTAGATTAGTTGTAAAGAGTATTCTTGGCCAATCATTGAAGAGCTTGAAGAGGAAGCTCGGGAGGATCGTTCTTTGGCAAAAGTGGACTACTCCACTTTGAGATTTGGCTTTTCTTTCCTTGTTTCCATATTTGTATTTAATGTTTATAGTTGGTAATGATGATCTCCACTTGATAAATGTTTTATTGTCTAAGAACATGTTAGTGTAATTTAGAGATTAGTTAGGGAAAGGTGTAGTTGTATAAATACTTGTTTGGTTTAATATACGTTTCTTTAACGGTTGTTGTCTTAATTCTGATTGTGTTTATCATTTGATGATGATATTAATATGCTTGTAACGGTATTAGGGTTGGATTTGAGATTCTAGGGTTTGACACTCGGGAGAGATAACCTTGGATTCGGACTAGGGTAAACACATTGTTATGACCTAACGACCCGGGAGGGCGTTAGTATGCAATCGATGATGTTGGGTCAAGACTCACGCAGCCTAGAGTCATTAAAACATCGAGGGGTACCTCGGCGTCGACTCGAAGTCATGTATTCCCTCGTCTTACACTCGGAAAAAGTGGCAGAGGAGTTTATGAACTAAGATTGTCGGATATCTAAACTCCGTTATTGTTAACCGAACGAAATCAAACGTGTATTAAGTGAACGAAATCAATCCCTAATTAATCAACTTAGTTAGAATTAACCCACTAATTGTAATTTAGCTTAGTTTAATTTTAATTCACGCTTTCCGCCGTCAAGATAACACGAGACTACGTCAATTGCGGTATTCAATTCAATTATTCATACTTTTCTCTGTGGGAACGATATCCAATCTTCAAAAATCCACTATATTAAAACTTTAAACCTCGTATACTTGCGAGAGTAAGTAGGCGTGCGCAAATTCGCCCCTACCAGTAATCTACCTATATATTTTCAAACCAGTTTTGTTAGTTTTAGAGTATTTTTTAAAGTGTTTTTACTATGTTTTAATTAGTTTTTATTCTTTTTGTATCAATAAGGTGTGTGGGGTGAAAAGGTATGAAATCGGAGCTTAAACGATCAATTCGGACCAAACACGATCGAAGAACAGTGGAAAAACAAGCCCAAGGGCAATATTCGGAACAACAACCCACTGTCGCGACGTCTAGACCTCCGCCGCGGTGGTGAAATTGCAGAATGGGCCAAATCTTGCTGAACATCTACTACCGTAGCAGTGAGATCCACCGCCGCCGTGATGAAACTGCAGGATGGTCTTGAATCTACCACTTTCTTCACCGCCTAGGAGAACCTTAAATTGACATACTCCACCATCGTGGTGGTTTGCCTATGCACAGATTTAAGATATTTTTTGGGATATTTTGCCTATTTAAACCCTTCATCTCCTCCTCTCTTCCGGTGGAATCACCCTCTAGGGCCCTTAGACTATATTTTAGGGTGAGTTTAAGAGATTTTTGAGGGAGATCTCTCAACTCGAGGAAGAAGGTGAAGGAGGAAGCAAGTGGTGAATAGTTTTAGAGCCAAATCTTTGGATATCGGCAAAGTCGTTCGTTTTTTTTCATTATTTTCTTCATTTCGGTAGTTATTGAGCATGTTTACGCCATTTTACATTGTATACATGGTTATGGCCATTGGCTAATGATAGGTGTGAAAAACCTATCTATTTATAATATGAATTTGTTAGTTTTCGAATAAGTTTATAGTTATTTTTATTATGTGTGGGTCGACAAGATAGGAAATTGGAGCTAAAACGATGAGATCGAACCAAAACGGTTCGAAGTTACAGTGGATAAACAAGCTCGGAGGCTAAAAGACGAAATAGGCCCACCGCTTAAGCGTCCAGACCACCGCTTAGGCGGTGAAGATGCAGAGAAGAGAAAAATGTTACTGACGGATGACCGCCAGAGCAGAATTTCTACCGCTTAGGTGAAAATCCAGCAGAGGACGAAGAAGGGCTACTGATAGCCGCTCGCCTAGGCGAACTTTTCTTTGCTTAGGCGGAATTTCAACAGAATGTTCTCTAGTCCACCACCTACTTCACCGCCCAGGCGATCAGACTTAACCGACCTAATTCCGCCTAGGCGGATTTTCCCTGCACAGCCTTTAGATATTTTTAGGATATTTTTGCTATAAATATCCCCTCTCCTCCCCCTTTGGCCGAATATCTATCATCTCTCTTGCATTTTTGAGCCCCTTAGGCTATAGTTAAGCCAAGGGTTAGGAATTTTAGTGGTGGAGCTCGCATCCCGAAGTGGGGAATACGGCGAATCGATCGTAGAGCATTCTTAGCGGTTTATCTTCGGACGAGGCTAAGTTCTTCGATCGTTTTTCCTTATTTCTTTATCTTAGGAGCATGTGAACATATTTAAATCGTTATTTCCATTGTATATGCGGCTATGGCCCCAAGTTAAATATGGATTGTAGTAGGGATTAATACTATATTTATAAATACATCGTTTGGGTGATTTCGGTGTTTTGTTTGTGATTGTTCTTCGTAGTTTGATTATATTTATCGTATTGTTTGTTTGTTATGCTTGGATTGATAAATGGAGAATACGAGATTTTGACAAAACCTCAGATTCGGATTAGGGTAAACAAACGCCACGATTCTATAATCCGGTCGGGGTTTGAATCGTGGACAATCGATGACGTGGGGCAAGACACACGCTACCTAGGGTCGTTAAGACATTGAGGAGGACCTCTTCGTTGACTCAAAGTCGTGTTATATCCCTCGTCTTACACTCGGAAGAGGTGGCGAGGGAGTTTTAGAACGGAGATTATTAATAGAGTAAATACAACGCGACGATCCAATAACCCGGGAGGGAGTTGGATTATATGCAATCAATGACGCTGGGTGAGACTCACATGACCTAGGGTCGTTAAGACGTTGAGGGGGACTTCTTCGTTGACTCGAAGTCATGTATTCTCCCGTCTTACACTTGGAAGAGGTGGCGGCGGAGTTTACGTACCGAGGTTGTCAAATAGGTCGAACAACGTAAACGGGAGTAAATCGGAATCGAACACGTATTTGTAAACACGTTAATCCCTATACAATTCTTCACCATAAAACATATTAACATAATAGTGTAGTTAATTTAGGATATATTAGTATTAGTTTAATTAATTAATTACATTTGTTTTTTGCCTAGATAAAATTAGGTCACGACAAACACGGTATTCGATAGTAACGACAACAATCCCTGTGGATACGATAACCCGATCTTAACGATCACACTATACTAAAACTTTAGACCTTGTATACTTGCGAGTGTAAGTAGCGGCGTGGTTTTCCCGCGCTACCAAGTTTTTGGCACCGTTGCCGGGGATTGTTTTGATGTTATTGTCGGAAAAACGCGGTAACGGCTCCAGACTTGAGTTTTAGATAGGAGAAGCAAGTGTTTCGTATTGCCGGGATTGGCGAAGTTGTTATTATTGATATTGTATGAAAGTGACCTAATTTTACTTTAGGCATTTCTTTGTATATAATTTGTGTTTGTAGCTTTGTTTTTTATTTCTTATGCAGGGTACTTGGCGATGTTAGATCGACGGGTATTGATGCATCCCTTTCGACGGGATTCCAAGATGTTTATTGTGCTTGCCCAAGCACATAAGCCGGTGAGGCGTTTCGTTGAGAGATTGAGCTATCCAAAGCAAAACCTCGCCAATCTTGAGGGCGTTCTGAAAATGTCGGGCCAAGGACATTAAACCACGCGCTATTTGGGAGGTAACCCAAGAAATTCTTTTTGTTCCATCCCATCCGACTTGAATCAGAGGCGAGACCCTCTCGCCTCCCAGGTAAGTGTTTTAAACACCCTTCGTCAGCATCCTTTAATTCCATATGTTGAGATTGATGATTGGGATCGCTGAGGACACTGTCCACTTTGAGTTTGGGGGTGATGTGTAGTAGTAGTATGTTAGTTTATGTGTTATTGTTTTTTTTCGTATTGCATGTGTGTTTAGGTTAGAATGTGTTTATGTTTTTGTGTTGTTGTTATATGTTGAGTTTTGTATTCATCTGGGCCATTACCCGATGATGAAAATTACCCCTAGTTGTTTTCGAAATCAAGGGTAATACCCATGCATGTATGATTTTGTGTGCTTGACTATGCATTTTGGTCAAAATTATTTTAGATCCTAATTTGCACGGGCACATAGGCTCAATGTATAGTTATTCAATTGATTTGAGGACAATTATCGATTAACCAAATTCATGACACATTAAGGGTTCTAGAACTTGATTGAGGGGAAGCTTGAGGCGAAATCCTAGGCGAGGTAGTTCAGGAGACGTGATTTAGGCAGTCGTTTTGTCGCTTGAGCCTTTTTTAAGCCTATCTTGTTACATGTTTATCCCTCGTTAACCCGTCGAAGCCTAAATGCATATTCAATTCTGAACACATAAACCAATACTACGGCCAATTGAATTCCTTCCAGTCCTTAATCGCAGAAACCAAAGGCACATTTGACTGAATCAAGTTAGCCATTGCAAGGGCTTCTAGATGTGAGCAGTTGGGTTTAGGGCGAACTTCTAATTGGTTCGGTATTTGAGTACTCACTTGTCGTTTTTTTTAATTTGTATTTCACACACCCCTTCAATTGTAACAATCAAATAAGTTTGGGGGTGTGTTCGTTGAAAAGAAAAAAAAAATAAAAAAGAAAAAAAATAAAAAAAATAATAATAATAATAAAAAAACCAAATGTACATACGGTTTTTATTTCCGTTTTTTTTACAAGTGAGTACGTAGGTCTTCAATGCATGTTTGGGATTGTCTCAAATCTTTCTATGGGGATTCGAGAGTGAATGTGCCAAGCGTTGAGCCTTGGGTAACGTTAAGTTAACAACGTTAACCCGTTTTCTATTCCAAATTACCTTTGGCCAAATTAACCTTAACTGAACCAAGCCCTAATGATCTTCATGAACTACTAAACCTACATTAGTGGAGAATGGACCCCAATCAGGCCTATAGAAATCCTAGTCCTTCACGGTCTAAGTCATGAATTTTGTTGGTGGATGATCCAATCCGATCGTTGTATAATTATATTATTGAGTCTCGCACTAACACGTTTAAAGGATCTAGAATAGCATTCACCGTTATTGCATGTCAAAATTCTAGAACATTACTTGCTGTGTGTTACCGCCTGAACTCGATATAACTGGCTATTGTTGAGGAAAAAATAAATAGGCCGTTAGAAGAAGTCAAAACTCGCATGTTGTTATGTTTAGATTGTTTTTAGGTTGTTTGTTGTTTATTTCCATTTGTGTATTTTTCATTTTAGTGTGTGTGTTTGGCTCGAGGACTAGCCAGATTTTGAGTTTAGGGGTATTGATAGGTGTGAAAAACCTATCTATTTCCAATCCGAATTTGTTAGTTTTCGAATATATTTATAGTTATTTTTATTATGTCTTAATTAGTTTTCATACTTTTTATATAACTCAGGTGTGTGGGTCGAAAAGATAGGAAACTGGAGCTAAAACGATGAGATCAAACCAAAGCGGTTCGAACTTACGGTGGATAAACAAGCTTAGAGGCTAAACGATGAAACAGGCCTACCGCTTAGGCGTCCAGACCACTGCCTAAGCGGTGAAGATGCAGAAAAGAGAAAAATATTACTGACGAACGACCGCCTGAGCCGAAATTCTACCGCTTAGGCGAAAATCCAGCAGAGGACGAAGAAAGGCTACTGACAGCCGCTCGCCTAGGCGGAATTTCTACCGCCTAGGAGAAAATCCAACAAAATGTTCTCTAGTCCACCGCCTACTTCACCGCCCAGGCGATCAGACTTAACCGACCTAACTTCGCCTAGGCGGAAATTCCACCGCCTAGGCGGATTTCCCTGCACAGTCTTGAGATAATTTTAGGATATTTTTGCTATAAATATCCCCTCTCCTCCCCCTTGGGCCGAATCTCTCTCATCTCTCTTGCACTTTTGATCCCCTTAGGCTATAGTTAAGCCAAGGGTTAGGGATTTTAGTGGTGGAGCTCACATCCCGAAGTGGAGAAGACGGCGAATCGATCGTTGAGCGTTCTTAGCGATTTATCTTCGGACGAGGCTAAGTTCTTCGATTATTTTTCCTTATTTCTTTATCTTAGGAGTATGTGAGCATGTTTAGCTCGTTATTTTCTTGTACATGCGGCTATGGCCCCGAGTTAAATATGGATTGTAGTAGGGATTAACCTAATAATTTATAAATACGTTGTTTGGATGATTTCGGTGTCTCATTTGTGTTTGTTCTTCGTAGTTTGATTGTATTTATTGTATTGTTTGTTTATTATGCTTGGATTGATAAATGGAGAATACGGGGTTTTGACAAAACCCCAGATTCGGAATAGGATAAACAAACGCCACGATTCTATAACTCGGTCGGGGTTTGAATCGTGGACAATTGATGACGTAGGGCAAGACACACGCTACCTAGGGTCGTGAAGATGTTGAGGAGGACCTCTTCGTTGACTCGAACTCGTGTTATATCCCTTGTCTTATACTCGGAAGAGGTGGCGAGGGAGTTTTAGAATGGAGATTGTCGATAGGGTAAATACAACACGATGATCCAATAACCCGGGAGGGAGTTGGATTGTGTGCAATCAATGACGCTGGGCGAGACTCACGTGACCTAGGGTCGTTAAGACATTGAGGGGGACTTCTCCGTTGACTCGAAGTCATGTATTCCTCCATCTTACGCTCTGAATAGGTGACGGCGGAGTTTACGTACCGAGGTTGTCAAATAGGTCAAAACAACGTAAACGTAAGTAAATAGGAATCGAACACGTATTTGTAAACACGTTAATCCCTATACAATTCTTCACCCTAAAACATATTAACATAATAGTGTAGTTAATTTAGGATATATTAGTATTAATTTAATTAATTAAATACATTTGTTTTTCTCCTAGATAAAATTAGGTAACGACAATAATCCCTGTGGATACGATAACCCGATCTTAACGATCACACTATACTAAAACTCAGACCTCGTATACTTGCAAGAGTAAGCAGTGGCATATTTTGCACGCCACCAAGTTTTTTGTGAGTCTCACCCAGCGTCATTGATTGCACACAATCCAACTCCCTCCCGGGTTATTGGATCGTCGCGTTGTATTTACCCTATTGACAATCTCCGTTCTAAAACTCCCTTGCCACCTCTTTTGAGTGTAAGACGAGGGATATAACACAACTCCGAGTCAACAAAGAGGTCCCCCTCAATGTATTAACGACCCTAGGTAGCGTGTGTCTTGCCCCACGTCATCGATTGTCCATGATTCAAACCCTGACCGGGTTATAGAATCATGGCGTTTGTTTACCCTAATTCGAATCCGAAGTTTTGTCAAAACCCCCTATTCTCCATTTATCAATCCAAGCATAATAAACAAACAATATGATAAATACAATCAAACTACGAAGAACAATCACAAACAAAACACCGAAATCATCCAAACGACGTATTTATAAATATAGTGTTAATCCCTACTACAATCCATATTTTACTCGGGGCCATAGCCACATATACAATAAAATAACAAGCTAAACATACTCACATACTCCTAAGATAAAGAAATAAGAAAAAACGATCGAAGAACTTGGCCTCATCTGAAGATAAACTGCTAAGAACGCTCCACGATCAATTCGCCGTCTTCCCCACTTCGGGATGCGAGCTCCACCACTAACATTCCTAACCCTTAGCTTAACTATAGCCTAAGGGGCTCAAAAATGCAAGAGAGAGGAGAGAGATTCCCCCAAAGGGGGAGGAGAGGGGATATTTATAGCAAAAATATCCTAAAAATATATAAAGGTTGTGCAGGGCAAATCCACCTAGGCGGAATTAGGTCGGTTAAGTCTGATCTCCTGGGCGGTGAAGTAGGCGGTGGACTGGAGAACATTCTGTTGAAATTCCGCCTAAGCGAAGAAAAGTTCGCCTAGGCGAGCGGCTGTCAATAGCCCTTCTTCGTCCTCTGCTGGATTTTCGCCTAAGCGGTAGAAATTCCGCTCCGACGATCGTCCGTCAGTAACATTCTGCTCTTCTCTGCATCTTCACCACTTAAGCAGTGGTCTGGACGCTTAAGCGGTGGACCTGTTTCGTCTTTTAGCCTCCGAGCTTGTTTATCCACCGTAACTTCGAACCGCTTTGGTTCGATCTCATCGTTTTAGCTCTAGTTTCCTATCTTTTCGACCCACACACCTGAGTTATACAAAAAGTATGAAAACTAATTAAGACATAATAAAAATAACTATAAACATATTCGAAAACTAACAAATTCGGATTGGAAATAGATTGGTTTTTCACACCTATCAATACCCCCAAAATCAAAACTTGGCTAGTCCTCGAGCCAAACACACACACTAAAATGAAAAATACACAAACGAAAATAAATAACAAACAACCTAAACATAACAACATGTGAGTTTTGACTTCTTCTAACGGCCTATTTATTTTTCCCTCAACAACCGCCAATTATTTTGAGTTCAGGCGGTAACGCACAGCATGTAATGTTCTAGAATTTCGTCATGCAATAATGGTGAACGCTATTCTAGATATTTTAAACGTATTAGTATGAGACTCAATAATATAACTATACAACGATCGGATTGGATTATCCACCAACGAAATTCATGAGTTAAAGATTACCGTAAGCAAGATTGGGGTCCACTCTCCACTAATGTAGGTTTAGTAGTTCATGAAGATCATTAGGGCTTAGTTCGATTAAGATTAATTTGGCCAAGGGTAATTTGGAATAGAAAACGGGTTAACGTTGTTAAATTAACGTTACCCAAGGCTCAATGCTTGGCATATTCACTCTCGAATCCCCATAGAAAGATTGGGAACAATCCTGAACATGCATTTAAGACTGACGTACTCACTTGTCAAAAAGAAACGGAAATAAAAACCGTATTTAGATTTTATTCTTCTTCTTTTTTTCTATATTTTTTTTTTCTTTTCTTTTCAACGAACACCCCCCCAAAATTATTTGATTATTACAATTGAAGGGGTGTGTGAAATACAAATGAAAACCGACAAGTGAGTATTTAAATACCGAACCAATTAGAAGTTCGCCCAAAACCCAACCGCTCACATCAAGAAGCAGTTGCAACGACTAACTTGATTCACTCAAATGTGCCTTTGGTTTAGCGATAAAGGACTGGAAGGAATTCAATTGGCCATAGTATTGGTTTCTGTGTTCTGAATTGAATTTTCATTTAGGCTTCGACAGGGTGACGAGGGATAAACATGTAACAAGGTAGGCTTAAAAAGGCTCAAGCGACAAAACGACTGCCTAAATCACGTCTCCTGAACTACCTCGCCTAGGATTTCGCCTCAAGCTTCCCCTCAATCAAGTTCTAGAACCCTTAATGTGTCATGAATTTGGTTAATCGATAATCGTCCTCAAATCAATTGAATAACTATACATTGAGTCTATGTGCCTGTGCAAATTATGATCTACAATAATTTTGACCAAAAAGCATAGTCAAGCACACAGAATCATACATGCATGGGTATTACCCTTAACTTCAAAAACAACCAGGGGTAATTTTCATCATCGGGTAATGGCCCAGATGAATGCAAAACTCAACATATAACAACAACACAAAAACATAAACACATTCTAACCTAAACACACATGCAATACAAAACAAAAACAATAACACATAAACTAACATACTACTACTACACATCACCCCCAAACTCAAAGTGGACAGTGTCCATAGCGAACCCAATCATCATTCTCAACATATGGAATTAAAGCATGCTGACGAAGAGTGTTTAGAACACTTACCTGGGAGGCTAGAGGATCTCGCCTCTGAATCAAGTCCGATGGGATGGAACAAAAAGAATTGCTTGGGTTGCCTCCCAAGTAGCGCGTGGTTTAATGTCCTCGGCCCGACATTCAGAATGCCCTCAAGATTGGCGAGATTTGGCTTTGATCGGCTCAATCTCTCAACAAAATGCCTCACCGGCTTATGTGCTTGGCCAAGCACATAAAACGGATTGGAATCCCGTCGAAAGGGATGTATCAATACTCGTCGATCTAACATCGCCAAGTACCCTGCATAACAAATAAAAACAAAACTACAAACAAAAATTATATACAAAGAAATGCCTAAAGTAAAATTAGGTCACTTTCACAAAATATCAATAATAACAACTTCGCCAATCCTGGAAATACGAAACACTTGCTTCTCCTATCTAAAACTCAAGTCCGGAGCCGTTACCGCATTTTTCTGACAATAACATCAAAACAATCCCCGGCAATGGCGCCAACAACTTGGTGGCGCGCGAAATACGCCACTGCTTACTCTCGCAAGTATACGAGGTCTAAGTTTTAGTATAGTGTGATCGTTAAGATCGGGTTATCGTATCCACAGGGATTGTTGTCGTTACTATCGAATACCGCGTTTGTCGTGACCTAATTTTATCTGGGAGAAAAACAAATGTATTTAGTTAATTAAACTAATACTAATATATCCTAAATTAACTACACTATTATGTTAATATGTTTTAGGGTGAAGAATTGTATAGGGATTAACGTGTTTACAAATACGTGTTCGATTCCGATTTACTCGCGTTTACGTTGTTTGACCTATTTGATAACCTCGGTACGCAAACTCCGCCGCCACCTCTTCCGAGTGTAAGACGGGGGAATACATGACTTCGAGTCAATAGAGAAGTCCCCCTCAACGTCTTAACGACCCTAGGCCACATGAGTCTTGCCCAACGTCATTGATTGCACACAATCCAACTCTCTCCCGAGTTATTGGATCATTGTGTTGTATTTACCCTATCGACAATCTCCATTCTAAAACTCTCTCGCCACCTCTTCCGAGTGTAAGACGAGGGATATAATGCGACTTCGAGTCAACGAAGAGGTCTCCCTCAACGTCTTCATGACCCTAGGTAGCGTGTGTCTTGCCCTACGTCATTGATTGTCCACGATTCAAACCCCGACCGGGTTATAGAATCGTGCTGTTTGTTTATCCTATTCCGAATTCGGAGTTTTATCAAAACCCCGTATTCTCCATTTATCAATCCAAGCATAATAAATAAACAATACGATAAATACAATCAATCTACGAAGAACAAACACAAATAAAACACCGAAATCATCCAAACAATGTATTTATAAATTATTAGGTTAATCCCTACTACAATCCATATTTAACTCGGGGCCATAGCCGCATGTACAAGAAAATAACGAGCTAAACATGCTCACGTACTCCTAAGATAAAGAAATAAGGAAAAACAATCGAAGGACTTAGCCTCGTCCGAAGATAAACCGCTAAGAACGCTCAACGATCGATTTGCCGTCTTCTCCACTTCGGGATGTGAGCTCCACCACTAAAATCCCTAACCCTTGGCTTAATTATAGCCTAAGGGGCTCAAAAATACAAGAGAGAGGAGTGTGATTTGGCTAAATGGGGAGGAGAAGGGATATTTATAGCAAAAATATCCTAAAAATATCTAAAAATATCTTAAGACTATGCAGGGCAAATCCGCCTAAGCGGTGGAATTTCCGCCTAGGCGGAGTTAGGTCGGTTAAGTCTGATCGCCAAGGAGGTGAAGTAGGTGGTGGACTGGAGAACATTCTGTTGGATTTTCGCCTAGGTGGTAGAAATTCCGCCTAGGCGAGCGGCTGTCAGTAGCCCTTCTTCGTCCTCTGCTGGATTTTCACCTAAGCGGTAGAATTTCCGCTCAGGTGGTCGTCCGTCAGTAATATTTTGCTCTTCTCTGTATCTTCATCGCTTAGGCGGTGGTCTGGACGCCTAAGCGGTGGGCCTGTTTCATCTTTTAGCCTCCGAGCTTGTTTATCCACCGTAACTTCGAACCGCTTTGGTTCGATCTCATCGTTTTAGCTCCAGTTTCCTATCTTTTTGACCCATACACCTGAGTTATACAAAAAGTATGAAAACTAATTAAGACATAATAAAAATAACTATAAACATATTAAAAAACTAACAAATTCAGATTGGAAATCGATACGTTTTCACACCTATCAGCTAAACATAGGTTGTTTAGTGATTATTAATAAAATGATGAATACATTGTTTAGTTTGTGTTCCATTTGCAGTTGTTCTTCTATGTTCGATTGTGTTTATCGTTCTTGTTTGTTGATTAGGCTTAGATTTATATATCGAGAATTCGGGGTTTAACAAACACCTAATTCAGACTAGGGTTAACGAACGTTACGCTCCAATAACCTGAGAGGGAATTGGATTGTGTATAATCGATGACGTTGGGGCAAGACTCATGTGACCTAGTGTCATTAAGACATTGAGGGAGACTTCTTCATTGACACGAAATCGCGTATTCCCTCGTCTTACACTCGAGAGAGGTGGCGGGGGAGTTTTCAAACTGAGATTATCGATAGGGTAATCACATTGATAGGTGTGAAAAACCTATCTATTCTCAATCCGAATTGGTTAGTTTTCGAATATGTATATAGTTATTTTTATTATGTTTTAATTAGTATTTATACTTTTTGTATAACTCAGGTGTGTGGGTCAAAAAGATCGGAAACTGGAGCTAAAACGATGAGATCGAACCAAAGCGGTTCAAAGTTACGGTGGATAAACAAGTTCGGAGGCTAAAAGATGAAACAAGCCCATCGCTTAGGCGTCCAAAGTACTGCCTAAGTGGTGAAGATGCAGAGAAGAGCAAAATGTTACTGACGGACGACCGCCTGAGCGGAAATTCTACCGCTTAGGCGAAAATCCAGCAGAGGACAAAGAAGGGCTACTGACAGTCGCTCACCTAGGCGAAGTTTTCTTCGCTTAGGCGGAATTTCAACAGAATGTTCTCCAGTCCACAGCCTACTTCACCGCCCAGGCGATCAAACTTAACTGACCTAACTCTGCCTAGGCAGAATTTCCACCGCCTAGGCAGATTTACCCTGCACAGCCTTTAGATATTTTTAGATATTTTTAGGATATTTTTGCTATAAATATCCCCTCTCCTCCCCCTTAGTCAGATCTGTCTTCTCTCTCTTGCATTTTTTAGCCCCTTAGGATATATTTAAGCCAAGGGTTAGGAATTTTAGTTGTGGAGCTCGCATCCCGAAGTGGGGAAGACGGCGAATCGATCGTGGAGCGTTCTTAGCAGTTTATCTTCGGACGAGGCTAAGTTCTTTGATCGTTTTTCGTTATTTATTTATCTTAGGATCATGTGAGCATATTTAGCTCGTTATTTTCTTGTATATGCAGTTATGGCCCCGAGTTAAATATGGATTGTAGTAGGGATTAACCTATAATTTATAAATACGTTGTTTGGGTGATTTCGGTGTTGCGTTTATGTTTGTTCTTCGTAGTTTGATTGTATTTATCGTATTTTTTGTTTATTATTCTTGGATTGATAAATGGAGAATATGGGATTTTGACAAATCCCGGATTCGGATTAGGGTAAACAAACGCCACAATTCTATAACCCGGTCGGGGTTCGAATCGTAGACAATCGATTACGTAGGGCTAGACACATGCTACCTAGGGTCATTAAGACGTTGAGGGGGATCTCTTCGTTGACTCGAAGTCATGTTATATCTCTCGTCTTACACTCAGAAGAGGTGGCGATGGAGTTTTAGAACGGAGATTGTCGATAGGGTAAATACAATGCGACGATCCAATAACCCGGGAGAGAGTTGGATTGTGTGCAATCAATGATGCTGGGCGAGACTCACGTGACCTAGGGTCGTTAAGACGTTGAGGGGGACTTCTCTGTTGACTCAAAGTCATGTATTCCCCCATCTTACACTCGGAAGAGGTGACGGCGGAGTTTACGTACCGAGGTTGTCAAATAGGTCGAACAACGTAAACGGGAGTAAATCGGACTCGAACACGTATTTGTAAACACGTTAATCCCTATACAATTCTTCACCCTAAAACATATTAACATAATAGTGTAGTTAATTTAGGATATATTAGTATTAGTTTAATTAATTAAATACATTTGTTTTTCGCCTAGATAAACTTAGGTCACGAAAAACGTGGTATTCGATAGTAACGACAACAATCTCTGTGGATACGATAACTCGATCTTATTGATCACACTATACGATAACACTATACGCCGCTACTTACTCTCGCAAGTATACGAGATCTAAGTAGTATAGTGTGATCGTTAAGATCGGGTTATCGTATCCACAGGGATTGTTGTCATTACTATCGAATATCGCGTTTGTCGTGACCTAAGTTTATCTAGGCGAAAAACAAATGTATTTAATTAATTAAACTAATACTAATATATCCTAAATTAACTACACTATTATGTTAATATGTTTTAGGGTGAAGAATTTTATAGGGATTAACGTGTTTACAAATACGTGTTCGATTCCGATTTACTCGCGTTTACGTTGTTCGACCTATTTGACAACCTCGGTAAGTAAACTTCGCCGCCACTTCTTCCGAGTGTAAGACGGGGGAATACAGGACTTTGAGTCAACAGAGAAGTCCCCCTAAACGTCCTAACGACCCTAGGTCACGTGAGTCTCGCCCAGCATCATTGATTGCACATAATCCAACTCCCTCCCGGGTTATTGGGTCGTCGCGTTGTATTTACTCTATCGACAATATCCGTTCTAAAACTCTCTCGCCAACTCTTCTGAGTGTAAGACGAGGGATATAACATGACTTCGAGTCAATGAAGAGGTCCCCCTCAACGTCTTAACGACCCTAGGTAGCGTGTGTCTAGCCTTACGTAATCGATTGTCCACGATTCGAACCCCGACCGGGTTATAGAATCGTGGCGTTTGTTTACCCTAATCCGAATCCGAGATTTGTCAAAATCTGGTATTCTCCATTTATCAATCCAAGAATAATAAACAAACAATACGATAAATGCAATCAAACTACGAAGAACAAACATAAACACAACACCAAAATCACCCAAACTGCGTATTTATAAATTATAGGTTAATCCCTACTACAATTCATATTTAACTCGGGGCCATAGCTGCATATACAAGAAAATAACGAGCTAAATATGATCACATGCTACTAAGATAAAGAAATAAGGAAAAACGATCAAAGAACTTAGCCTCGTCCGAAGATAAACCGCTAAGAACGCTCCACGATCGATTCGCTGTCTTCCCCACTTCGGGATGTGAGCTTCATCACTAAAATTCCTAACCCTCGGCTTAAATATAGCCTAAGGGGCTCAAAAATGCAAGAGAGAGAAGAGAGATCCGACCAAGGGGGAGGAGAGGAGATATTTATAACAAACATATCCTAAAAATATTTAAAACTATCTAAAGGCTGTGCAGGGCAAATCCACCTAGGCGTAGTTAGGTCGGTTAAGTCTGATCACCTGGGCGGTGAAGTATGCTGTGGACTGGAGAACATTTTGTTGAAATTCCGCCTAAGCGAAGAAAACTTCGCCTAGGCGAGCGGCTGTCAGTAGCCCTTCTTCGTCCTCTGTTGGATTTTCACCTAAGCGATAGAATTTCTGCTCAGGCGGTCGTCCGTCATTAACATTTTTCTCTTCTATGTATCTTCACCGCTTAGGTGGTGGTCTGGACGCCTAAGCGGTGGGCCTGTTTCATCTTTTAGCCTCCGAGCTTGTGTATCCACCGTAACTTCGAACTGCTTTGGTTCGATCTCATCATTTTAGCTCTAGTTTCCTATCTTTTTTACCCACACACCTGAGTTATACAAAAAGTATAAATACTAATTAAAACATAATAAAAATAACTATTAACATATTCGAAAACTAACCAATTCGGATTGGAAATAGATAGGTTTTTCACACCTATCACACATCACGACGATCCAATAACCCGGGAAGGAGTTTGATTGTGCGCAATCAATGACATTGGGGCGAGACTCACATGACCTAGGGTCATTAAGACATTAAGGGGGACTTCTTTGTTGACACAAAGTTGTGTATTCCCTCATCTTACACTCGGGAGAGGTGGCGGGGGAGATTACGAACTAAGATTGTCGGATAAGTCGAACGTCGTTAACATAAACTAAAAGGAGATTGATCACGTATTCGTAAACGAAACTATATATTCTTTCAAAACTATTTCAATGTAGTATTAGTATAGTTAAATTAGTATTTTAGTATTAGTATTTAATTAAATTACATTTTTAGTGCCTAGATAAAATTAGGTAATGACAAACATGGTACTCAATAGTAGCGACAACCAATCTTTGTGGATATGATACCCGATCTTTAACGATCACACTATACTAAAACTTTGACCTTATACACTTGCGAGTAGTTAATACGCGAGCGTGTAACAAATGCTTGTCGTACAAGTTTTTTTGGCGCCGTTGCCAGAGATTGGATTGCGTTATTTTCAATATTGTGAGTAAATGACCCGATTTTACTTTAGACATTTCTTTTGTATATAAGTTTTGTTTGTAGTTTCATTTTTATTTCTTATGCAGGGTACTTGGCAATGTTAGATCGATAGGTATTAATGCATTCCTTTCAACGGGATTCCGAGCCGTTTTATAGTACGTGGCCACGCACATAAGCCGGTGAGGCGTGTCGTTGAAAGATCGAGCTATCCGGTGCAATACCTTACCATGCTTGAGGGCGTTCTGAAAATGTTAAGCCAAGGACATTAAACCACGTGCTTCTTGAGAGGCAACCCAAGGTTAAATAAATTAAATCCGTCATAGCCGAATTTATTCAGAGGTGAGATTCTCTCACCTCCTAGGTACCTGTTCCAAACCCCCTTCATCAGCATGCTTTAATTTAATATGTTGAGATTGATGATTGGGATCGCTGAGGACACTATCCATTTTAAGTTCGGAAGTGATGTGTAGTATTTAGTATTGTTAGTAAATGTGTTATTGTTTTACCGTGTGCCTGTGTGTTTAGGTTAGAACGTGTTTTTGCTTTTGTGCTGTTGTTTGCATGTTGAGTTTTGCGTTCATCTGGGCCGTTACCCAATGATGATATTACCCTTGGTTGTTTTTGAAGTCAAGGGTAATACCCATGTATGTGTGTTCTGTGTGCTTGATAATGCTTTTTGGTAAAAGTTATTATAGATCCTAATTTGCACGAGCACGTAGACTCAATGTATAGTTATTTCATTGATTTGGGGCCAATTATTGATTAGCCAAACTCATAAAAAATAAAGGATTCTAGAACCTAATTGAGGGGAAGCTTGAGGAAAAATCCTAGGTGCGGTCATTCAGGAGACATGATTTAGGCCTTCAATTTTATCGATTAAACCTTTTGAAGCTAACCTGAAAAATTTATTCCCTCGTTCCCCTGTCAAAGCCGATAAACTTTTCAATTCTGAACTCTTATCAATACTCTCCCAATTTAATTTTTCCAAACTATTGTCGCTAAGCCAAAAAGTCAAACTTGAGTGAAATCAAGTAGCATAGACTAATCTGACTTGAAGTGAGCGAGCGAGGTTTCAGACGAATTGTTATTGGTTCAGTATTAGTATATTCACTTGTCATTCTCTTAAATTCCTTTTTGCACAATCCTAAAATTTTAGAAATTCGAATAAGTTAGGGCGTGTGTTACATAATCCTTTTTGCACACTCCTAAAATTGTAGAAATTCAAAGGAAAAATGAATTTCTACAATCCCGATAGCCTAGGACGCCATTTAACCCTATGCTAGGTGTTGACTACAAGACATAAAATCTCAGCCTAAGAAATTTTTCAAACCTGATGCCTAGAAATGCCTGAACAGATTTGGACGACTTATAGAAGGAGGAAGGAAACTTGTTTCCTCTTCTTCACGATTCTCTAATTCTTCTATTATTGAAATCCGGGGTGCGTCAGCTAGTGACTCTACTGGGGATTTTTCATAAGAGAGTCAAGCCTAGTTGGAGTTTAAATCCTTATTCACTGTTTAATAACATCTAAGGCTTATGTATTTGATTTCAAGCCTAAATAATTCCCTACCAAAATAATAATAATAAGCATATCATTTCATATGTTAATATAAGCATGCATGCAAATTTATTATCTTTATTTACTAAATTTACATTATTGTCTTTAAATACGGCATTTAAAATAATGTAGTTACATTTTTGCATTTACATTACTCTATGCTCTCTCCAATGCACGAGAACTCACTTTGTATTGCGTATCATTGATGGAAAACCCAAGTCGTAACCCTTTTAGGGATAGAGAGGTAAAAGAATAAGGGCTAAAGTCAGCGAGGTCATGACGCAGATCTAAGCCCTGAAAAACGTTAAGTTAGTAAGAGAGGTTAGTAGAAGCCAGGCCATGTGGGTTCCTCTGCGGGGATCAGGCTACGAACCTCTTCTCGCTCGGACAACCAACCAAAGATGGAAGTTCCCCTAGGAAGGACGCTAGAGGTTTGATGATCCAAAAACTGAGCTTTCTAGGATGCATTAGAAGAAACGAAAAAAACCACATATAGTGAGCCAAGGATAGAGGAATAACCAAAACCCTTTTCCACTTAGGACACTTATCTTGGAGAAATCCGTCTTTTTAATGTTTGTACAGTTATTTCCATTACTGTTGTACTAGGTATATAGAACAACCTTCTAGGAAAAATAAGGGCGTAATAATCAGTGCAGGTGTTATTGTTCTTCCCACGCATTGCAAGCTTGCTTAGTACCAAAAAAGGTTTTAAAAAAAAATTGAATATGGAGCAAACTGCAAGAAAGAACAAGAATCCCTATTTTACTTTACCAAATAAACCATCAAATTAATAATGCTCATTTCATCCTAATAATTCACTTTAAACTTACCTCAATAAAATCACTAGTATCTTCTCTCTTAAATAAATAAAAAAATAAAAAAACTACTTCATAATAAACATCTAAAAATACGCTTTACTGAATTTCTATCTGAAAGCTTGTACACTGGAGACATTAAGATGGGTTCGACGTCATGTCATCACAACCAGATTCAAGAGACAGTAGCTGCCTTGAAGAAATCCGCAAGCAAAAAGAACCCGACACCGCTTCTTGGGAAAATTAAGCAACAACCCGTATCCCCACCTAGGACCTATAATGATGATTCTTCTGGTTTTATAGTAGAAATGACACCCATAAATAACTTTCATAACCTATAAGATTGGAGAAATGATTCAAAAACCCCACACGGATAGTAGATTACCTCTGGAAACTACGAGAAGCCTACTAGTAACCTATTCAGAGTCGATGAAGCAAGTTGACAATACTATCGTCAAGTGGGAAGACGAGTATGAGGATAACGCTAATGATGAAAAAGACTTAGGAAACTATTGGACCTCTAACGTGGATCCAATAATTGAAACTCCAGCGTTTCAGCAACCTGAGGAACAAATCTCTACACAGAACTTAGTCCAGGGAGAGATATCCAAGATGTGGGATCGGATCACCAACCTGGGTCAGACCATTAAGGAACTAGGATAGTCTATTCTTAGGATCCAGTCAAGGAACGAAAACCTGTACTAGAAATTGGTCAGGCCCCAAACGTCGACCTTTTACCCCTGTACCTCACCATGCTAACACTTGAGCCTCTTAGGAGCGTAAAAGTTGTACTTCACTTTCCGCTCCGCTCTCCCAGATATACCACCAATACCTTATAGATAACCTTCTTACACCTCTTTTGCCCCATCGACCTAACCTGCATTCTCCAACATTCAACTTGAATGCCTTCTGCGAATATCATTCTAGAGGAATGGGTTATCATACCAATCAGTGTTAAGCTCTGCTAAACCACATCAAGGACCTGGTTCAGTATGGAGCAAAAAAGTTCAACGGAATCATAAACTAAGTCAGGGTAGGGGTAGAGTAAGCTCTAATGTATTTTGGTATCTATCTATCTTTCGCTTTTGCTAGCTTACCACAAGTGGGGAATTTTGTTATTTGGATGATATCCATAAGTGAATAAGGCATAACCATACTATTATAAAGTAGAGTATTATCTACTTAAAGTTTCACTTCAATGTCTATTTCTAGCCTTCAATAGTTGACATGTCTATCATAATTTATACACTACAGGATATCTAAGGTTATGTTAAAAATAGTTTTAACATTAAAATGGAACATAATCTGAAGTATAAGTTAAATGGAAGAGTCTTGTTTCAACCAAACAATGGTGAGATATTAATACTAAAATCTGAGAAAGTTAGGAAGAAAACCTAGGAACCTTGATTATGGAATCGCTACACATGCTCCAACCTGGGAGTATCCAAGTAACCTTGAAGAAGTACAGAAGACTTCCTCAACTAGAACGACAAAGAAATATCTGGAAAATTAATGATGTGAAGAATGATAGATAAAGTCTTAGAGCCTAAGCTTATCTGAGAAAAGTTATTGAAAGATTGGGTAGTTGAACAAAGGAAGATTGACTAATATAAGCTAAAACTTTATCTAGACATAACCAATTCAGAGAAACCACAAAAATCTACTTAAAAATAAAAATAGGAGGAACCTCGTAGAGTTGAAGACATTTAAGACTGGAAGAAGATAATAAGCCATTAATAATATAATATCGAATAGTGGGGAAAGTAGTCAAGATAAGGGAAAAACCAACAAAGACCTTGACATTGACTCAAATTACCCTAATTATCTAAAAATGTAAAATCTTGAAAGTAAGTGTTAGGAGAAATAATAAATAACAGTCTCAGAAAGTTTCTAAACACTGAGTGGTCACACGAAAGCCATTAGGTTAACCACGCTCTCTACATGATCCGAGTATTAAGTCTTAGAGGTGTCTCAACACCTAGTGACTTGGGCCAGCTAGACCAAGATCACTACGCAAAGCTCGCTACATGGATTATATAGAAAGTATGATGCCCTAGAGTAAAAGAAAATGGAACAAAAATAATTCTCTTAATGCTACCAGGGAAAAATAACATTTGTTAGTAATCAATAACTAACATTTATTTCTCCATAACTTCTATTCTCCCTCCTCTACGTCATCTCGGGAAGGCCCATTCCACCTACCCTCAATCTAAGATAGAAGAAGTGAAGTAGAGTCTTTGAGGAAACCCCGAGTAGCATTCAAGGCTAGGAAATACAAATAATAGATAATTATGGATAACAAACTACTAAGGTGGTTGTTGCAAATTCCTACGAAAATTGTACTTAACATATTCAAAAAAAATCCGATGTAAAAGATTATGATAACAAACCCACTTTTGAATACCAGAATATGAAAATTAAAAACATACTTTAATAAATAAATAAAAAATTATGTAAGAGATAAAGAGGGATACATAAAGGCTTGATAAGGACTATAAGTCGAGACACCAAAATTTTAACTAAAGGGAATCTCGGATAACAAAAAGGATAGAAATCAACCTAAGATAATATAATACCCCTATGATCGTAGAACCAGATAAAGAAAGAAAAAGAGTACTAGAAGAAAGAAAAGTGGAATCAGGAAACTAAGTTTTTGTTATCCAAAGGAAGATAGGCATTCCTGTTATCAAGATTCTTGAGCTCGGAAGAAAGCCCAAACAAATGTCGAAGACCTTTCTCTCGTCTGTTTTATAGCGGAAATTACTTTAAGATGGCTAAAGGAAAAAGGGTACTTAATCTTTCTTTAAATTATAATCACAAAAGATAACAATAATTCATATATATATATACAATAATGATATAATAATTCCTAGATAAATATTACTATCTAAATTTTTTACATGAGATAAATAGCAACCAATAAAACTTCACACACTAAGTACTAGATAAAACTACTAATGCTTAAGTACAATAAAAACTAAATGTAAGCAAACTAATCAAAAGTCACTGGTGCTAAATAATCAGAGAGTAAGGGACGAGCGCAGAAATCGTACGTAATCTGGAGCCTCTACACAAGAATAAATCTAGACGAACTTTTCCTTCTTGAAAGCAGAAGAAGTGTCTGAGGTAGATTGAGCGTCTTCCACCAACGAAGAAGGAACCTCGACCATAGATATCTCAATGGACTTTGAGACCACGAGACGATAGTAAAAGCCCATCCAGATCATATACTCTGTCGCCGCCAATGAAATTGCAGAGAATATAATCCCGTCAAATGCTAAGCGACGATGCCCCCACTAAGCATAAGCCGCCATCTCTCTAGCCCTATCCCAAAACTCAAAATTATAACATGCAACAATCATTTCATTGACCAAGGGAATATATTAAGTCCTGCAGAACTAATGGAATACTCGACTAGGATTATAGGGGACACAACATCGAAATCCTAATAAAGGGTTGAGAGGCATGTCCACGAAATCCAAATAAATATCATTCTACATCGTACGCCATGTAGTCTATACTACTCTGGAGCTAACCATCTCTACCAAAAATGACGCGCGGTCTGGTGGATAACAAAGATGTTGCGTGATCTGAAAGAACTGAGAACGTAGTTGGTCTACTATCTATTTGTCCAGGCACTGGGCCTCCATGGATAGTATGATCAAATGAGAGATGATCCAAATATGTAGTAGTGCACAGCTCCCAAAGAAGTAATGGTCACCTGACCAATAAATAGTCAACAACTAGTACCATTCGGCCAGTACAAGAGGTACTATCAGGTAGGACGAATCAACACGCATCCTTTCTACTAAGAGGATCATTTGGCCTAAGAGATCATTTCCATTTCTAGGGAACAATGTCTCCTATAGTAATAGAGCAACTAATACGATCATCCAGTGGCCCTGCCAGTCCTCGTTGCAATTTCACATGTTGCTATAACCATGATAGCTGTGGATATCTAAAAACCACCTTTGGAGCATGTCCAACTACATAGAATCCTCACCCACATTCTGGAAAAACGGTAGGTGTTTCCATTTCACTCCCAGAACCCACGATAATTGATTCTTCAACGATGATGATGAAAGATGAGAAATCTCTCTTGTTAAAAGAAGTCCAAGAAAAAATGATACCTCATCTAGACACGGAGTCAGCTTCGTCACCCCGAAACGGAAGCATGAAGAGGCCGATACCCTAAGTCATACCAAACTCTTGACAAATGGCTCGTCTATTGTCACCTGACAAAGCTTTGTAATGTGTCAGAGTATGGACCGTTGGAGTACTAACTCATCTGGGATCAATGACTCTACCCAATAAAATAGAATAAGGTGGCTTGGCAAATGGAATGAATACCTGCGACAAATAACTCTGGAGGAATTGCCCTGGAGAAAAAAGTTCACTTAAAGAAAATATCATCCACACATATACCAAACAATTAGGGTATGTCATGTATATTTGTTACATAAAAAATTAAAGTGATCCTACCTATCTAAACTGAGCTATGATACCACTAGGTATCCCCACCTCTGGGGAAGACACAATATGATCAGGCAATTGGCCCTTTCTGGTAGAAAGGTGGGCTGATCTCTTCTCTTCACTCGGGAAGAGGAATGACGTCCAAAGCAACAAGACATAATATCCTGATATGATAAAGAAAATTCATATAAAATATTTGTTATCATAATTAGGGTTATTTATGTTTTAGGAAAACATTAGCATAAGATGTTCGAAGAAATACATGCTAATAATTGAAGATAAGTTTTAACTATATACACTACTAGTATGCTATCCCACTCATAATAAATATAAATAAAATTAAAATAATACATGTATATCCCATCCATAAGTACAATAATAAAAGGTAGAAGTACACATCAAGAAAGGAAAATGCATATACATCCATCCCAAAACATATACAACTATATCCACCATAATACATACATCCATAACAATATATACCCAAAAAAAAAATGCATCCACTATAATATATATCCAATAATAATACATATACAAAATATTTCCACTATAATACGTATCCCAAAAAGATATAAATATAAAATCCAATCCAAAAAATTGAGGAATATATGCGCTTGTCAAGGGTCTGATATGGGTCAGTCCATACCCATTCTAAAAACCCCAGTCGGTGGGGTTAGCACAGCAAAGGGGATAGAAGCCTATAGGTCAGCCATCAACTCTACTGCACCTAGAGTGGCTGTACGACCCTCAAAAAGAGGAATCGGAGCCTGGTGATCTAATGATATCCCGCAAAGTTTCTAGATCTCTCGCACCAAGTTCTGACTATACCAACGATATTGATCGTACTTCTTTCGAAGAGCATCTCTCTGTGCTCTGATAGCTACAGGCTCAAAAGCCAAAACAACCCCTTCATCACTGCGGCTAGCCTAGAAGGTTAGTACCATATGGACTAACAAAGTATCACACACTAGGTATGATATGTCCGTTTGAGGGCCAATCGACTGATGTGAGAACCACTGAAGATACTTGTCCTCAAAACCAGAGGAGTAACTAGCATGTCTACAGGAACTACTAGATTGAGCATATTAGGATCAGCATCAATATAAGGTTTAAACTATATCATCAAAAGAGCAAGAGGTTGACGCAATGCACCAATAATCTGAGGAGTCTCTCTCTAGCCCATGTACAATTCCCAAGTAGACGGAACTCTGAATACACGGCGCGGAGTCGACAGTATCCTCTTGGGAAACATGCGTGCCCAATGAGTGTCATGACGGTATGGTTACCAAATGATGTCTCCGCGCTTGGAACTCTAGCTGAGTGCGGGCTACCACGTGATATCATAAGGAAGACCCCTCCTCCAAGATAGAGAGATGCCACTTCGCCCAATGGGAGAGCAGTCCTCTACAGTAGAATAGGGCTGACATAAGGGACAGTACTCATATACCCAATACTGCAAGAAAAATGTGAACAAAAAGGAAACCAAGTAATAGAAAGAAGAATATAAAGAAAGGATAGAGGATTTAAAATGAACTCACTAGTAGAAACTACCAACCCCATGACACTGCCGACTCGAGCTGATAGGTGAGAAGCGCATCTTTGCCAAGAAGGCTGGAAAGATGAAACTACCGTAGTTAAGCTCTGTCAAGTCAGCCAAATCACTCAAAGTTCCTATGAATGCAGAGGGATGGTGGAACTCAAAGAAGCAATAAAGGTCCTACCACAAAACTGAAGCAGTTGGACGCGATAGCGTTGATCCCTCATCACCGAGTTCCCTAGAGCTAAGAGTGTGAAGACCCACTCGTGTACTAAGTTATTATGTCGTATACATACTTTAGTCCTCACCTCTACTAGTATCCTACCTAGGAGCCTCTTTACCTTAGCCCATGATTGTATCCCTCAATAGAACAGTCCACCCTCGGAATCGAACTCCTATGATCATTGTCGAGCCAAGGGGCGTCGGCACCAACTCTCCACAAACTAAGCAAAGAGAATTATTCATTGAGAACCAACATTCGATCAGGGCATTAGGATTCCCATGATCCATGTGAGAGACCTGAATACTAAGAAAAATCTTGAAATCGCATCCCTGGAGGAATAGGCGATAGTCGGGGTGCATCCTCCTCGAGTAAAGAGTGTAAAATGTCGGCCATGACCCCCCTAAAATTCCATTTCAACATGGGTCGAGTTATAAAAAATTACCCACAAAATATAAGACAGTGGTCTTTTAAGAAGGAAAGGTAAATTGAAAAAGGGTTCAGTAGTAAAACCTGAGTAGACGGAGGAAAATAGAGGGACAATCATGAAGATCTCCTACTAAAGTCTGATCCTGGAGCTCAATGGGATGAAGTCGTATCGCATCAAAGGTAAGGGATCTATATTGAAATGGAATAGGAACAGGATCCCCTAACTCGAGGTCGTCTCCTGGGAAATCATCAGTAATACCCCACTCGAGCATCTTTTCCTTTGGAGGAACATAATTGGGATCCGCCACCATCTCAATTATGTTATAAGGGCCAGCAGAATCCTAACCCATAGGAGCATCCTACCGACCAACCATCATCGAGTCGTCAACTCTAGACACCCTAAAGGTTTTCCCGGTAGTAGAAGTGGAAAGGTTAGGTATGTCATCAGAAATCATGATTGCCTATGACTTGGGTTGACCTTGGGTGCACTTTGAAGCACTCTCTCTAATCTAGGTCTTGGGGGATTTTCCCTTCCCACAAGAGTGGGAAAGACAACGACCACCATCAACTTAAAGATACAAGCTGAAACTTTTAGGATTATTACGTGACTTTAGAAGATATGTCGAAGTCACCACTGCCATTATTTTATAAAAAACAAAAAAAAAAATCTTTAACAACCTGGATTAATCACTAATGATCCATCACTAGTCGAGAAAACCGAGTCGAAAACTCTTGCCCCTAAAAATGCGATATAACAAAAATTTTAAACTCACCTCGCTTAGGAGGAACATTAAAATACTAAACAAAGATACTTTGAATAAAAAACAATGATATACAAGAGATAAACTAATTAAATTATACCATCAATTCGGTATAATGAAAGATGATATCCAAGACTCTCAAAAAAAAAATTATATGTATATATATACAAAGAAGCACAACATCAAATTTGTTCTATAACTACGTTGTGCATGAAATAAAAAAATATTCGATAGACAATAAGGAATATTATACACTAAGCATTTTTTTCCACGTGATATAGTCAAAAAATACAAAATTAAAAAATCCACCACAAACTAGTTCCTTACATCATTCACCAAAATACAAGTTTTAAAACAAATTTGGGAAAACAATATACAAGATTATTGATCCCTATACATTAATACATTACAAACAAAAGTAATCCGTAAATTATTCTAAACATGATTAAACACAATAATCATGCATGGGAACAAAGATAAACAATATTACACAACCCCAAAGAATCCAAAAAACACCACTTCACTTTGGCTAGGGAAGAACACTACCTAGTTCTATTCTAAATCATCAAATGAAATTAAAATCATGCATTTCATGTGATATACAAACTCAAAATGCAAGATCATTGCACATGTTTTCAAAGAAATAAGTTTTTTTTTTAAATGATAAAACCCTAACTTAGGGTTTAAGGAGCAACCATTTCATGAAGAAGAAAAAAATAGGTGGAAAACGATCTTTGTGACATGAACTTGCCTTTTAACGAATGAAAAATGAGCACAAGGTGACAAATCCCTAGAGTTCCGTCGTGCTAACTGTTCCCGCTCCCAGTTCCTGTCCTTGCTTTATGATGAATCGATAGGCCACTAGCCTATCTTTTATAGAAAACCATCCATATACATGTATTAATGTGCAGGGATGTAGAAACGGTACCTCGACCTTTTTTTTGCTAAATTTTTTTTTTTTGGATTTTTCAAATTTTATTACTGAGCTTATTTATGCAAAACAAAAATAAAAAATAAGAAAGATAAACTTACCTCGAGACGCATAAATATCGGAAGGCATGCCTTAGTGGAAGTCTTACACATCGACAAGAGCCTCCAAGTTACGTCATCATAAATCTTGAAAAAGTAGACGTGAAATCGTGACTAATGTCAAATTAGAGGAGCATCAAATCAAAAAGGATCAAATCGGTATTATAAACAGCCCGGTTGTTACGACAATGGGCAAAATCCTAAACTAAAATTAATTTAAAAATATAACAATAAATGATATAATAATAGACCCATCGACAAGTGTATTTGGGGATTTAAATCGTTTAAATCCCAAATTCATTTTTCACCTCTCCAACAAATAGCGAGGCAAACCGATTTAGCTCATAATCCTCCTTAGCCCACAGGATAGGGAATATTTTACACTATTAATAATCATGAATCACATGATAGGAAGTGTCAAATTAGATTCCCCAACAGAACTTATCCAGTCGCTACCCTAATCTATGACTAGGGCACATTTCAACCTATCTATGTCTTCCAAATGGAAACAACGTTCATTTTGTTTCACGATGTAAATTGAGATACCCGAATCATAATGGACTTAATTAATTTAAGTTAGCCAAAAGAAGGAGGAACCACTTGTCAGCCTGATTCCTGGCAAAGTCTGGGATATATAGAAAACTCTCGCAGGTTTGGTTGATAACCGTAAACTCACCATGTGCTTTGAACTATGTGGCGATCTGATTCTCAGTTATCTAAGATACGTAGGCAACCCATTTACAAGTTTTGTAGTGCCCTTTAAAATAAAAACCATTCATGCGCATTAAACTAGGTTTCAACCAGATTCCTTGTGAAAAAATTAGATACCAAGAAAACCTTTACAAGGTTCGGTTGACAACCAAAGAATACCCAGTAATATTTTGACCAGATCCATGATACATCACCAAGGTACATAAGAAACCCAAGGGGGTTCGGTCGAAATAAAAATGGGAGAGGGGTATCATCTTATGACACTCTCTCAGCCCTGGACTACGGCGCATCTCTAAGAATAGTCCTTTAACTCTCCTGGGAAAATCTATACACACTCTCTTTGTTTAGCAAACAATAAAAGATTCTTAACCAGGAACTACGTGTAAACCTGACTCCCAACGAAGCCTAGGATAAGTAAGAAACCATTGTGGGTTTGGTTGACGAACCAATAGGCGCTAAACTACTGTTCCGACCTGATTCTTGGTAGATTACCAAGATAAGTAAGAAACCTTCATCGTTCTCCAAACAAAATCCAACGCTAATTGGGATTGAATCATGACAAATAATAAAATCCCTAAAAAGTTGCTCAATAATTAATTCCTTAGTCAATTGGAATTAAGCCATACTAAATATAATAATAGCCCACCAATCCAAATTTAACCATGTTAAACTTTAACCAGTCAAGAAAGAATTAAGTGTCAACTTGAGTTCTGGTAAATACCAAGATACGTGAAACCTTTATAAGTTGGGTTGTCACCTTAAACAAAGTTTTTCTATCCTCAGCATACTACACTTTGACTTGTGCTTGGTATATGACCAAGGTACATATGAAACCCAAGTGGGTCCGGTTGAAGTTATAGATATGTCAACATCATGAAATTCTCTTAGCCTTGTATTAGAGAGCATCTCCCGAGAAGTCCCTTGACTTTCTTGAGAAGCTAATCATTTTGTTAAATAAAAAACAATGGATACATGTGAGGGTTGAACTATATTTCGACTATATACCAAAACAAAGGAACTCAGTGTGTGTAGGTAACCCAGGTGGATTTCGGTCATATGGTGATCACCATCCAGAACAGTAATACCAATATATATAAATAACCTAACAGGGTTTCTGGACTAAAACAAACATTACAATTACAAGATAAATCCAGGATATAGAGGCAACCCATGTAGGCTCTATCGCATCCTTTGAATACTCAAGAGATAGTCCAGCACCCCAACTAGAGCTAGGGCACATTATATCGAGTTTCTTCATTTAGAATCTGTTATAGGACTCGCTCCAGCTAGAGCGTGGGCACATTTTATCCGGTTTCTTTGTTGAGATCTTGTGATAGGAGTCGCCCCAACTAGAGCTGGGGTACATTATATTAGATCCTCTCCATAAAGAGTTTCTTGATATAAGACTCATACCAATTACCAATTGATAACTATATTTGTAGAAAATGAAAAAGAATCGTGTAGCCTAGTCTACGACTAGGGCACATTTTATCGAAGGTTAAATTTCCCTCTAGGAAGTTTTCTTGTCCTCGTCAAGCAATCCCAGATGGGATGTGGCCAAGAAACTGCACTAAGTGTTGAGTTTCCCTAAGGGTCTTCACCTGTGGTACATTCTCTTAGTCATTTTTAATCTCGTATTGATATGATAACTTGGGAATCAGTTTCCCTAACCAATAACTTGTTCTACCAAATATTGATTTACTTATCGGGTCCGACTACATTTAACCTGATTCTCAATTATGTCTGAGATATGTAGGCACCCTAGTGGGGTTCGGTCAAGCTAGCTCACAAAGATCAACGTCGACCTCAGTCTCGAACTAACTAGACACCCCAAAATTTGTTTCTCTAACACAAAATCATTCCACCCAATCTTGATTTACTTTATCTATTATAACTACATGTGACCTGATTTTCATTAATTTGAGATGGGTAGGAGAACCCTTAGGGTACGATCACAACCAAGAGTCGGTTGGTCGAGAGTCATCTTCTTTACATCCTATAAGATAGACCGTGTGTAATCTTTTAGGAATATAGTAGTATGTATCATTGATGGGGCTTATACTAGACCTCTGTCCTTATAAAGACCTTTAGGATTAGGTACGTCGCCGTTCTAAGGTATAGTATAGTAGTATATCATCGAGGAGGGCTTGTACTAGACCATCGTCCTCACCAAGACCTTTAAAACTAGGTACGGTGCCATTCTAAGGTATAGTATAGTGGTATATCATCAGGGGGCTTGTATTAGACCGTCGTCCTCACCAAGACCATTAGAACCAGGTACGTCGTCATTCTAAGGTATAGTAGTATAGTAATATGTCATTGGGAGGGCTTGTACTAGACCTTCATCCTCACCAAGACCTTTAGAACCAGGTATGTCTCCATTTTAAGGTATAGTAGTAGTATAGAATCGAGAGGGCTTATACTAGACTGTCGTCCTCACCAAGACCTTTGGAACCATATACGTCGTTGTTCTAAGGTGCAGTATAGTAGTATGTCATAGGGAGGGATTGTACTAGACTGTCATCCTCACCAAGACTTTTAGAATTAGGTACGACGTCATTCTAAGGTATAATAGACCGTAGTATAGATTTACTTTCTATACTAGAACTACGTGTGACCTGATTCTCATTAATTTGAGATAAGTAGGAGAATCCTTTGGGTACAGTCACAATCAGGACTCGATTGATAGAATGTCATCTTCTTCACATCCTATAAGATAGACCGCGTGTCATGTTTTAGGAATATAGTATTATGTATCATCGAGGATCTTGTACTAGACCGTCGTTCTCACCAAGACCTTTAGAACCAAGTATGTCACCGTTCTAAGGTATAGTAGTAGTATAGTATCGGGAGGGCATGTACTAGACTGTCCTTCTTACCAAGACCTTTAAAACTTGGTATGACGTCGTTCTAAGGTGTAGTATAGTAATATCTATCATCGGGGGGCTTGTACTAGACCGTCGTTGTCACACCCCACCCCAGACACCCGTCACCGTGGGGCCGACCTGACGTCGACATGACATCACCTGATCGTCAATACCAATTCATAAAAAGACAATATACATAAAACAATACAAAATTATCTATACAACATATACAAAATTTTTTGCTATAGGGACACACCCGTCCCAAAAATAAGAACAACAAAATAAATCTCAAGAACCTCTCTTAGGTTCCCCTCTGACAGCCAGTCTCAAAATACTCCCATATGACTCCATCGCATGACACGCATAACTCTAACTAGTGCCAGTATGGGACTGACTCATAAATGTTCTCCACCTGCGAGTGTACTGCCTTCCTAGTAAAAATATTTTATAATGAAAAATCATTCTACAACATCTAAATGAATCAAGCGTAAGTATATAAACACCACATTGCTTGTAAAATCTCTAGTATATAAGCAGTGAAAATAAAGCGATATAGATTAGTTCCATCCAAATCCATCTAGTATAAAATCATACCAATAACCATAATAAATAATAAATCACCCAATATAAGTAAAACACCACATCTCCAACATACATCTCAAACCACTACTCCACTACATCACACACTGGCTAGCCATAGTGATTGTTTTAACCTCACGATCAGGAGTTGCAACGATACCGTACCACCCGTAGGATATGCCTTCCTAGCAGGACATAACAACACTCCGCTGGAATATGCCAAGCGAGTGAACAACGCTCCACTGGACTATGCCAGACGGGTGAAACATCGCTCTGTTGGACTCTGCCAAGCCGGTGAATATCCACCACCAATCTCCACCTCACCTCAACAACAATAACTCATCTCCACCTCAACAACAACAACTCCGCCCACAATCAACCACATCATCAAACCAATAATATCATCATCAAACTACAACTCAATAAATAATCAATGCTCTGCCGAAGCAAATAAAATCAACAACATCGTCAAATCAATAACAATATCGTCAAACTACAAATCAATAACATTGACCTCTATCTCCAAAACCGATTTAATTCAAAAATCATTTTTTTCACTTTCTTTAAAAAAAAAACCCACTGATTTCAATAAATCATTTCTTTCCACTTTTCTTTAAAAACCAACGAAATTCACATTTTCAAAACACCCAAATCCGCTTGATCCATATAAGTTATAAATTCGTCCCATTTTTTAATAAACACATTCTCCCATCATATATATGAAAATAGATTTGGCAAAAAGACAGTACACTCACCTGGCTACCCGCTCCAAACAGCTTTTACAAATTATCCTCTACTGATACTCCGGTACCTGCGAACCTAATAGTGACAAGGCCTAAAAATTAATACTTTATATAAAATCACCTAATCATGTAATGCAAGCCCTAATTTTCGTTATTTTCCCGTCCCCATATTTTATTATGTAAAATTATTATTTGGTTAATTTTTCATTTAACAGTCCCCAAATTTATTATTCCGGTTACAAAATTTTTATGCTAGAATTTAATTTAACAAAACTAAAATAAACTTAGCGAAAAAATGTTACCCATTCCGAATCGATCATGGGTCGCGAGACGGATTTTGAATTTGTTGGGGTCATTTGTCTAGTTTCTTTTTTTTTTTTTCCTTCTTCTTTCTTTTCCTTTTTCTGTTCTGTTTCCAGTTTCTATTTTGGCTTCCTGCCATTTGGCCACACACACCCCCTCACACCCTTCACCGGCAGCGACACGCAAACAACACCCATAACCCCACCGTCTAACCAAATGACACACACACCCACAGTCACACAACACCCCCAATCACATACACACCCACACACGCTGTCGAAACAGCACATACACGCACATGTTGGCGGCGAAACACATACACATACGTTGGTCTCACCTCCCACACTCTTGATGACACACACACAACCACACCATTGATGGCCAAACACACACACATACACAAAGCAGCAACATACACACAGACGGTGACAACACCGATCACCGACGACCATCGACAACGAACAAAACGCACACACACCCACAACATTTGAACAAACACACACACATGATCATTGTCGACCATCAACGACGAACATAATACATATACCCATACATTTCCACAATTGTCGGCCCATCAAGACAGAACCCACACACGAACTCCAGCGACGTCAAGGGCGAGGGTCAAAATATGCCCACCGGCCCTGTTTGGTTTTTAATAAAATCAACACACACTCACAATGCACACAGAATACACACTTTTCCAATCACATGCACACACTGAAATACACACTATTGATCGATGGTTGATCGATAATGATGATACCCACACACTGCAGGTGAACAGGACACACTCCGATTCTCTTCCTCTCTCTCTAGATTTTTGAGTTTCTTCTTCTTAAGCTTTCCCGATCCTTCTAGCGTGAATGAATCCTATATATATGCATGAATTAAATGGATGGATATTTGATCTGTTCATGCCACGTCATCGGTTCTCTTCTCTCTCTGTCTTTTGCCCTCATTGCACATATACGCACGAATATATGTCTATATATATGAGTTTATATAAAGACCCATGTGCTTAAATACTCTTCCCTTCCCCCTAATTTCTTAAAATCTTCATTTTAGTTCAATTCAACATTTATGAGTTTTTAGAATTATAATTTCACCCTTCACATTTTAATTTTTTAGATTTTAATTGACAATTTTGCAAATTTGACCCATAAACTTTTAATTTGATTTTTAATCAACTCAATTTTTTACCCCGAATTTTTTTTAAATGCTCTAAATTGAAAATAATGACGTACATGCTAAGGTCCGGGTCTTACAATCGTCCTCACCAAGACCTTTAGAACCAAGTATGACGTCCTTATAAGGTATAGTGTAGTATAGATTTACTTTCAATGCCAAAACTACATACGACTTAATTCTCATTAATTTGAGATATGTAGGAGAACCTTTTAGGTACAGTCACAACCAATAGTCAATTTGCCGAGTGTCATCTTCTCCAGATCCTATAATATGCGTGTCATCTTTTAGGAATATAGTAGTATCATCGAGGGGCTTGTACTAGACAGTCGTCCTTACCAAGACCTTTAGAACCAGGTACGTCACCATTCTAAGGTATAGTGGTAGTATATGATCGAAGGTTCTTGTACTAGACCATCGACCTCACCATGACCTTTAGAACCAGATACATCGATATTCTAAAGTATAGTATAGTAGTATATAATTAGGGGGCTTGTACTAGACCGTCGTCATCACCAATACCTTTAGAACTAGATAGGATTCCATTCTAAGGTATGGTAGTAGAGTATATCATCAGGAGGGCTTATACTAGACCTTCGTCTTCACCAAGACCTTTAGAACTAGGTGTGACACCGTTATAAGATATAGTATAATATATAGTTATTTAGGGGGCTTGAAAGAGTGTTGTCCTTACCATTCCCTATAGGATAAGGTGTATTGCCATCTTTTAGGAATGCAGATATACAACGAATCAGATTTATCACCATCCTTCTAGTATTAATCTTCCAAGGTTGATTGTTTATCATCTTCTGAAGTATACATTGATAGAAGTGATCATCATCATCCGCATCAAATCCTCATGGAACATATATATCTCCATCATTTACGATAAGATTAAATATATGTATTTTACATTTCATTTCTAGTAGAACAAAATTTCAGTATCTCTTTCTTTGTCATTGTGAATAAACTCGCACGACAAAGAGTGGCAACTGTAGATATCGCATTTTGTCTCACCCGACCAGTGTTGAATCAAGTAAACGTTCATATAAACTTTAAACTTTGGTTTAAAGGAAAAAAAATTCTACATGAGATCACACCGTATAATATTTAAAAATACCCAAAAACATAAGAAAAACACAAAAAAGGTTAAATTTAACAAAATGCAGTTAAGTAAAAGTTTCGAGTTAACCTCGAAATTTCAATAATTTAAGGGGGTATAAAATGACATTATTAAAGTTTATTTTTTATTAAATAATCTTTAGTATAGAGAAAAATTGTCCACCACCCTTAAATTATAGGACATTTCAAATAAATTACTCCGGTTACCTACCCTGACCATGAAACATTTACTTTCACTAAATCTTGTCGATTTAACAAAAAAAAAACATTTATTTTATTTATGAATATTATATCAAATCCCATCATGAAACAATAAAAGAAATCATAATCAAGTGTTAGAAAGGTCATGACAAGCCCGGAATCAACAAAGTGATTAAGGAGCTGGGCTTGATTTAAAATTACACCAAATTCAAGTTGTCTTGACAAAACACCCTAGGCCGAATGAATTAAAGGCCTAGACATAATTAAATTCCACCAAAAGAGGCCTTGAAATGACCAAGGAAGATTTCTATAAGTTTCCAACAAAATATCTACGAAGGGAACCAAGGCACTTAGGATGCGACCAACCGTTATCGAAATTAAACCGATTAAGTTTGCCACCAAAGTTAGGCATTTAATGAGCATTGAATACCCATACCATCAAGTATTAAATGTTTGGGATGACATGGATAGGTAACATTCAAGGTATCTACATACATTAATCAAATTATCTAAGAATTAACCAAAAACCTAGAATCGTGATTTCCCGTTACCGAAACCAAATCAAATTGGTTTACCACCTAGCCAATGCATAAAATGCACATCCCATCAAGAAATAAATACTTGGGGTTACATGGAATGGTTAGGTTCAAAGAATCAAGATATTTTCACAAAAATATCTTAGGGTAACTAAGGAACTTGAAAACCAACCACCGATTACAAGGCAAATTAACCCGATTCCTTCCAAAAACAAACAGATGAGTGCTCACCGAGAAATGACTCATCAAAGAGCATTAAATTCAATGGTGACATGTCTAGACTAGGTTCAATACATTTGGAATACATTAACAGCAACTAAACTGAAATAGTAAAACTAACCAGTACTTAGCCCCTAAACCGAACCTGATGTGTTACATTGAGCCTTTAACGCATCTATAACCAAGCCATATAATTGGAGGGGAGATAATGATTAGTAAAGATTTCCAATCATTAGTTATGATTGCCAATCATTACCAAATCTTTGAAGATCCTCCCTTCCACCCTAAATTTGTTCAAAATAAAACAAGATCAATACAAGATAGCATGTCCCCTAGGCCAAACAACCCACAAGGAAGAGGTGGGTTGTCCTGCGCATTAATAAATGTGCAGGCCCCTAGCCCATATATAGGGGTGCCTAGTTCTCATTTATTTCAAGCCTTGATGGCCTAAATTCTCTCTCTAAAACTCGAGCCAAGTCTCGGGTGATAGGATTTTCAAGCAAATCTCTTAAATAATAGACCATTGTTCTACTGGAATTCGATCCTGGAGGGTGTTCTTGAGGTTCTTGAAGCAAGAACTCAAAAGATTGACGATCACCGATTAATACCAAGCCAAGAAGATTAAGGAGAAAACGGAGATAGCTACTTCGAGACGACGAAATTCGCTAAGTGGGGTGTTCTTGGGCTTCTTGGAGCAAGAACTCGAGGTATCCACTATGATTAATCAACTTCCAACCAAGAAGATCAAAGAGGAAAATGAGGTAATCACTTTGGGAATACCACACCCCCTAAGTAGGTATGTTTATTCATAACCCCATTCAATCTTAGTTTAATCTTGTGTATGTTGCTTGTACATAGTATAATCATGTAGTTAACACACTTTAATTTCATGTACATAACACATAAAACCCATAAACAACCAAACAAACACTTAATTCTTGTTATAATAACCAAACTATGTTCAAATCATACAAAATCATTCCAAGCATCTCAATAACGTCCGAGAACATGTTAAGAACATGTGAGAACCCAAATCATCTAAGAACATGTGAGGATTCAAACAAAACAAGAACTTGTTAAGAACATATGAGAACCCAAATCATCTTAGAACATGTTAAGAACATGTGAGGATTCAAACAAAACTACAATCACACCATGGGTTGTTCATAATCTCTATGATTCTCTCAAGAACTTTAAATCGACTCTTTACTAACGTTAACGTTAACTATATAACTATTAATAAACATATTTACTTTCTACTAAACGTCAAGATCACATCTAGGTTTTCTTGTAGACTGGCACCTATATGTGTGTGTGTGTGTGTGTGTGTGTGTGTGTGTTCTTATATACTACACCAACAAACCCTTGTGGTTGAGAACTCTAGATATGGTATTTATTTTCATTTTTTAACTAACAACTCACACACAAACACTAATTAACCAAAACAAAAGAGTTCGGTTAAGATGTTCTTGACAAAATCAAAGAGGTTATGTACATGTCCTGTTGTAATTTAGGTTGTTCACAACTTAAAAAAAATGATTAATAATAAACATAATTAAGGATGTGATTCAAGTTGTTCACAACTTTAAAAATAATTAATAATAACTAGCTATGGTTGTGATTCAGATTGTTCACAACTAAAACCAACTAATAATCAACTAAAACCAACTAAAACCGACCCGTCTTTCAACTTAAACAAGGACGAACTACGTTTGACCTGATGTTTGATTACCACCCAAAGTATGTAGGCCACCCACATAAGGGTCTGGTTATCAATTATAATAAGACCTGTTCACCCTAACAAAAACGAACTACGTAAAGACCTAGCCATCATAAATCTGAGAAACGTAGGCAATCCAAGTGTGGGTTCGGTTGCATATCCAAATAATTTAGTATTAGTATACATTTCATTTAGTATAGCTTACATATTTACATTCATGTATATATAATCTGTTATAGGATGTCGCTGACTAGTAGTGGTTGCATTATTTACCTACTTTCCATTATATCATGTTAAAAATCCATAAAAAGAGAAAAAAAATATTAAAAAGGGGGATTATTCTTGTTTAAGTAAATCAAAGAAAACTGTTTGAATATGTTTAACAGTGAATATCTATTAAGACCAAGGTACCGTTTACAGACGGGTGTATTGGGGTGCATAAAACCTTCCCCAAGCATAACTGATTCCCAAACTTAAAGAATATCTCTGATACACAGACCTTTAGATGTCAAAACACTGGCTATTTTAAAGGAAAAATGAATTTATAAAATCTAATGATGTAGCACACCATTTAATCCTAGGCTAGGTGGCTACTCTGTTTTCAACATAAAATCCTGGCCCAAGAAGTTTTTCAAAACCTATGCTACATAATCCCTTGAAAACCCATTTTCAAAACGAACGAATTTGGACGACTTAGAGAAGGAGGAAGAAAACTTGTTTTCTCTTCTTCCTAATTCTCTACTTCATCCACTATCAAAATCCCGGGTGCGTTAGTTGTTGTATGTTGGTACGAGGAAGCACAACTTCATATTGTTTTTATTTAGCACCCGTGCCTTCAGGAACATGTTATATGCTAGTACTATAAAATATACAAAGGATAAAAAAATTTGGAAATAATTCATAAGATATATTATAAAGTTACAATATCAACGGTATTTCTAGATGCAAAAAGAGAAAGTCCTAAAGGAATAACAACATTTATTCAAGCTAATAAAAATAGGTTTGTTTTAATTTCTCAAGCAAAAACATTCAATGGCATGAAATCCTATCTGGTGCATAATGGAATTTTGAAGAATTATTAGAAGAAGTTAAAACAATAGGATTAAGAAATTTTTTTGCAACAAACTATAGTCAAGATTCAAATAGGAATGTTACAATCAACTTTTAAAACCCGATAGTAAGATCTAGAAGTATGAACTCGACTCAAACATCCGAAAGTCTTCAAGAGTTAGGAAGAAAATGTATTTTTATTATTTACACAAAACCAAATAAATAGTACAAGATTAGATGAGTTAATTTTGAAACAAATGTACCTCATGAAATTTATAATGAAGAATCTGAAGAATCTTTCTCTCCAACTGCTTCCAAAATTTTAGATGAAAATCAAAGAAATAATCAAATTTTAACTATTAATAAAGAATTTGAACTAGATATGGATTACAAAGAATTTATGCATTCAAATCATCTAAAGGATGGGAACAAGTTTTTCAAAAGTCATCCTAAACAACAAAGAGAATAAATTAAAGCAAAATGGATAAAGAAAATAAATATTCCTTTCTTTTATTATTATAAGAAAAAATATGTTCAAACCATTCTGACAAATAAGAAAACACGGAAAATAGCAGATAAAAATCAAGATGTTAATTCAATACATCTACCATTGGACTCAATTGAAATTAAATATAAAAATTATAAGGTATTAGCCTCTCAGTTCAAAAAAGTAGAAAATAATTCTCAAGACCTGAAAGATCATGTCATTAGCCAAAATAATTAGACTAATCAATTACTGCATATTGCCACTAATTAATTAAATAGAAGAGAAAATGTTCTAGGAAATTTGGTAGAAGAAAAACCATTAAAAACTTAAGATAATGAAAAATTAAAAAATAATAAAATTCAAAAACCCATCCATAAAACCTTTGAAGTAGAGAAATATTGCAAGTTTAATTTAGGAATCAAAAATCCAAATAAAATTCAAAAGGTTTTAGATACAGCTAATATTAAGTTATCAAAATTAAATTTAAATGATAGCAATGTTAATACTTTGTCAAAACTAGAAGAAATAGAAAAACTCAAAAATCAATTCGAAGAAATTGATGATAGTAATTTAGAAATTAATAAAATAAAGTATTCAAAAAATCCAAATTAGAAAGAATCTCAAAAAAATTATTATTCCAGACCCTCTTATCGTGATATATTACATAAAGGAAAAATAAATCCTAGATCTTCATATAATGGCATCTTTGTTTATGAATGGAACATAGATGAATTTTCAGAATATCAAATACTAGGACTTCTTAATCAAATGGCAATGGCAGCAGTAGCATACAAAATCTAGAAATGTTGATGCGATAGCTCGAATACTAACTCAACGATTTATTGGTCAATTGAAAGGATGGTGGGATAATTATCTCACTGAATATGATAGAACATAAATTCTTTCTGCTGTTAAAATTAAAAATGAAGGAACTAGCCAAGGCCCAAGATAATGAAATATTAAATCATCTCCGATGTCATAAACTACAAGATTTTAAATTGTATAAAGATATGTTTTCATCCAAGATACATCCTAGATCGGACGGTAGAGAAGCTTATTAGAAACAAAAATTCATTGCAGGATTTGCTCAAAAGGTCAAAAAAAAGATTTCGAAAGGATTTAAGATCTACTTATAACCTATTAACCTATGGTCAGTTAAAAATGATAATAAATAAAAAAGGATTAGCACTATGTACAGATCTAAAATTGAAAACCCAAATGAAAAATGAATTGAGTCAAAATAAAAAAGAATGAGGAAATTTTTTCAGCTAAAAAAAAAAAAAAAAAAAAAAAAAACACCTCCTACAAAAGGAAAACAAAAGAATAAAAAGAAAGATGTAAGGAAATTTTATTCAAAACCCAAAAAGACTAGTAAACTGGAAAAATATTTTGATAGAAAAAGAAAGACTACTATAAAATCAACACCTAAACAGAGTAAAAAGGACATTATATGTTATAAATGCGAAAAACTTGGTCATTATAGCAAAAACTGCAAAATGAAAGAAAAAAAATCAAGTATTAGACTGTAGTGAAAACTTAATAAAACAAATGACATCTTTGTTCATAAATAGTGAATCCGAAAATTCATCAAAAGAATTTGAAAGTGAAGAAATTAATGAAATTGTAGAAACCTCAAGCATAGATTCCGAAGAAGAATCAGTAGAATCATGCAATGAGAATATAGGATTTTGTACTTGTGCAAAATGCTCAGGATCAATAAATATAATTTCTAAGGAAATTAAAATTATGTTAGATGTGATTGAACATATTCATGATCTAGAAATCAAAAAAAGAGAACTTACTTTAATTGATGGAAAAAATAACACAGGATGAACAATCTAAGAGAATAGAAAAAGAATATAATGTCAAAAACATAATTAAACGATATAGACAAAAAACTCTCAACCTACAATTCAATATTTACAACAAGAAATTAATAATATTAAAATACAAATTAGGACTCTACAAGAAGAAGTAAATAATCTCAAAAAAAAAAAAAAATTATCGAAGAAGACTCAAGTTCTTATGAAGAAGTTAATACTAGCCAACATATTAACGATCAAAAAGCATTTTTAGGATATATGTCAAGAGTTTACATTCACAAGTGGTATACAAATGTAAAATAAGTTATAAATGATAATTTCATACTGAAGCCTAAACTTTGTTAGATACAAGAGCAGGTCTAAATTGCATACAAGAAGGTCTCATTTCAACTCAACACTCAGAAAAAACATCAGAGAGGCTTTATGGTCCAAACAGTTCAAAATTAGATATAAATTATAAAATTTCAAACATTCATATTTGTAATGACATAAATATATGTCTTAGAACTATATTTATACTAGTCAAAGACATGGAAAATCAATAATTTTAGGAAAACCATTTTTTACTTTACTATATCCTTTTTTTGTTGATAATGAAGGAATTCATACCCAAATTTTTGAACAAGATATACATTTTTATTTTATAAATAAGATGAAACGAAAGGAAATCAACACTTTAAAAAATTTAGCAATAAAAAGAGTTAATCTTATTCAAAATAAAAGAAAACATATTAAATATTTAGGAAAAAAATACATTGTAAAAAGATTGAAGAACAATTAACAACTAAAGAATTTGAAAAAAGAATAAATCAATATTGAGAATCATTAGAAAAAGAAGTTTGCTCCAATCTTCCAAATGCTTTTTGGTCAAGAAAGAAACATTCGGTAAAATTACCTTATATAAAATATTTTTTTCTTCAGAAAATTCCAACAAAAGCTAGACCAATTCAAATGAATCAAGAATTATTAGAATATTATAAAAAAGAAATTAAAGAATTATTAGATAAACGATTAATTAGAAAAAGTAAATCCCCTTGGAGCTGCTCAACCTTTATGCTAGAAATCAAGCCGAAATAGAAAGAGGAGCACCAAGATTAATTATTAATTATAAACTTTTAAATAAAGTTCTACAATGGATTTGATATCCAATACCTAATGAAAAAGGATTTATTAAATAGTCTCTTTAATGCCTCAATATTCTCAAAATTCAATACGAACTCATGTTTTTGGCAAATACAAATTAGTGAAGAAGATAAATATAAAATGGCCTTTACCGTACCATTTGGACATTATGAAAGGAATGTAATGTATTTTTGTCTTAAAAATGCTCCGTCAGAATTTCAAAATATTATTAATGAAATCTTTAATCCATATGCAAAATTTACCATAGTATATATTGATGATTCAATAGAACAACACTTCAAACATTTAAATATTTTATTTAATATTATCAAAAGAATTTGTTTAGTCTTGTCTAAACCAAAAATCAATTTGTTTCAAGGAAAAATTAGATTTTCAGGTCATGACATTTATCACAGGACCATTACTCTAATACATAGAGTCATAAAATTTGCAAATATATTCCCTAATGAAATTAATGATAAAAATCAATTACAAAGATTTTTAGGATGTTTAAATTATGTAGTGGATTTCATCCCAAATATTAGAATTCTACTTAATCCATTGTTTAGAAGGCTTAAGAAGAATCCACCAGCATGGTTAAAAGAACATACAAACATTGGGAAAAAATTTAAAACCCATGTCAAAACCTTGCCATGTCTTAGCCTTCCTCATCCTCAAGCCTTTACAATTGTTAAAATAGATGCCTCTGACATAGGTTATGGAGGAATCCTTAAACAAACACTTGGTAATACGGAAACCATTGTTAGATATCATAATGGATCGTTGTCTGGATTCGAAATCAATTATCAACTATCAAAAAAGAGATTTTATCAATTGTTTTATGCATTCAGAAATACCAAGATGATTTATATAACAAATAATTTTTACTTCGAATCAATTGCAAAAGTGCAAAAGAAGTTTTAGAAAAAGTTGTAAAGAAATTAGTTTGTAAACAAATATTTGCCAGATGACAAGCTATTTATCAGTATTTGATTTTTAAATTGAATTTATTAAAGGATCTTCAAACTATTTACTAGATTTTTTAACAAGAGGTTTATTGAGGGAAAGAAGTAAAATGGCTTTGAAACCTAGTAAAGCTACCTATTATTATGACAACTTTTCTAAGGTTCCAAGCCCCATTAATCAAAACTTTAATCAAAATATGTTACAACTGCTTGATTATAAACAAGCAATTCAAGGCCCCTTTTCCTTAAAAAGGTTGGTTACTCAAGATTCTCCAAAAGAAGAGTATATTATGAATTAAGTTTAATCTAATCACATAGGACACTTATCTCTTTCTTGATACCAGAAGATCCTTTGTTGACACCCAATGAATACCTTGGACACTTCGTGGTTAGAAGACAATACTTAATATTATCAATTTGTAGGAACATATCAATGTTATTATGTAGTTCCTCAAGTTTGAAGAGCACTCGAATTATTTAAACTCTGATATTCGATTGTCATTAAGCTAAACCATCATGTGGAATATCTATGTAATCACATTTAGGTCCTTACTACAACTTAGTAAGTCCTCTTTTGGTTGTTCAAGTGTCTCATACTAATGGTTTTAAGATTCACCATTCTCAAAGTGAAACCACCCCACCAACTAGTCTAACTGAATAGTCAAAACCAATTTTAACAATTTTACCGAACTAGAAATATTTAGGAAATAAGTTACCAAATTGTCTATGATCTTACTCATTTTAATTAGTATTTAAAGTTAAAGATATTTTCAAGTTAATATAATTGGTATTATTAAAAAATTCCGTTTATTAAAAAATGCTTCAAATCGTAATTTTATAGAAAGTAGACACAAAATTATAAAAGAAGATTGATTTTTGGGTTTAAATCCAACATAGAAGTAGTTCATATTACACTTACACAATTTGTAGATACATGGTTAATTCATAGCATGCCATATATTATACATTTATTTTTTAAGTTAAGGATGTATTTATTCAAGAAGACTTTCCTAGGGACTAACACTCTGAAAAAAAAAAAAAAAAAATTGCACAAAAATGATTTTCATTTGTAATTAACGTACTTTAATAACAATAAAGGGGACATTAGGTAACAAATTTTTGATTGAATTTTCACACCATTCTCAAGCATACTTAAATTACCAAACTATTTTGAACTCTTGATTTTGACTAGTTCATTTTGGAGCAATTTTGTTAAATGTTATGGGCAGTTTTAAATAATAGAAAAATTAAAACATCAGGTGACCAAACACACCTACTTAAATAAAATGTTGTTTGTTGACTCTGTTTCATAAAATTCAAACCCAAATTTCCTTAAAAAAAAAGGTACATTTAAAAACTTTTTGAAAAAACTCCAAAACAATTTAAATTCCAATCTCATCTCCCGAATAGAATTGCGCTGGATTTTCATGGCCACGTCAACATAGATCGGGGGAATATTGATTCTTTAACCTATTTATTTTTGTACTACATCTCTTATAACTCTTTGTTGCAACATTACTGATGCACCCTAAATTTCGATAGCGGAAGAAGTAAAGATCAAGAAGAAAAGGAAACGAGTTTCGTTCCTCCCTCTCTTTGTCCTCCAAAGTCGTTTATTTTGAAAATGATTTTTCAAGGCTTTTCTAGGAGTCGGTTTTGAAAAAATTCTTGCTCCAATATTTTATGTTAAAAACGAAGTCGCCACCTAGCATAGGATTAAATGGTGTGCTAGGTCATCAGGAGTTTTAGAAATTCATTTTACTTTGAAATGACCTGTGTTTTGACTTCATTAGGTCTATGTACTAGATATATTCTTAAAGTTCGGGGGTCAGTTATGCTCAAGGAAGGTTTTACACACCCCAAGACACTCATCCGTAAACGGTACCTTAGTCTAAATGAATATTCACTATTAAGCATTACCCAAGTAACTTTCTATGATTTCATTAAACAAAACAATTACCTTTTTTAAAGTTTTTCCCCTGTTTTATGTATTTTATCATGATTTCAGCAGTAAAGGTTATCTATTATGCAACTAAAACTAGAAATGAAAATATTTTTGTGTTATTAACATAATGAAAGTATTAAATAATATACTATACTATATTATTCTAGGTAGCAGACAACCTAATAGCAGTTTATAAGGGGCAGGAATATAAATATGCAAGCCATATGAAATGCAAACTAAGACTCAATTATTTTGGGTTGCCTATATATCTCGGATTAATGAGAATCAGGTATTTATGTAGTTGGTTTGTGTTAAGTTAAACTATATGGTTTGTTTTTTTTTTTAATAAAGATGACCGAAACCTTACATGGGTTGCCTATGTACTTTGGGGGGTAACCAAAGATGAGGTCATCATATAGTTCATTTTGATTAGGTTGAAAATCGGGTTGGTTTTAGTTGATTATTAGTTGTGAACAACATGAATTACAACATGATATGGACATTACCACTTTGATTTTGTCAAGAAAACCTTAACTGAACTCTTTTGTTTTGGTTAGTCAGTGTTAGTATGTGAGTTTTTTAGTTGAAATTGAAAAGAAATACCATATATTTATAAGAACAATGAGAAGGTTTCTGAAGAAGAATCACACATATCCCCGAAGGAATAGATGTCCTCCATTTATCCCGAATTTATAACCACGAAGGTCTGTCGGTGTAATATATAAGGATATATATACATATATATATATATATGTGCCAATACACAAGACGACCTGGTTGTGATCTTGACATTTATTAGAAATTAAATCTGATTATTAACAGTATATAATTAGATTAACAGTTAGTAAAGAGTTGGTTTAAAATGTTCTTGAGAGAATCATAAAGACTACACACAACTCATGGTGTGATAGATGTTTTGTTTGAATCCTCACATGTTTTTAACATGTTCTTGGAATATTTGGGTCCTAACATGTTCTCTGACCTTCTTGATGCTTTTGAGAAAGTTTTGTACGATTTGGACATAGTTTGGTTATTATAACATGAATTAAGTATTATTTGGTTGAGTATGGATTATGTGAGTTATATATTTTAAATTAAAGTGTACGAACTACATAATTATTATACGTGCAAGCATAATATATGAAATTTAAGACAAGTTCAAGGAACCACATGACACATAACTAGTTTAGGTACGTAGTCTTTCCCTAAACAAAAAACCTTCTTCTCCTTCTTGATCTTCTTGGTTGGAACTCGATCAATCACTATCAATCTCTTGATTTCTTTCACCATGAATCTCAAGAACACCCTACTTAGGGGAAGGGGTCTTCCCTAAGTAGTTATTCAAAAAATCTACTTGAGAATCCTAGCACTCGAGACTTAGCATGAGTTTCAGAGAGAGAAGCTAGGACTCATGTCTTGAGGGGATTTTTTGAAGATTTTGTAACCATTACCAAATATTTTACAATATTTGGTAATGATTGGAAATCATTACTAATTATTACGCCTCTTCAATCACATTGGTTACACATGGGTGCATTATTGGCTTGATGTGACACTTTCAGTTCGATTCAGTGGCTAAGTACAAGTTAGTTTTACTATTTCAGCTTAGTTGCCATTAATGTTTTCTAGGTGCATTGAATTTAGTCTTGAAGTGTCCCTTTTCATTTAATTCTACATGATGAGTCGTTGCTTGGTGAGCACTCCTCTAGTTGATTTAGGATCGAATCGGGTTAACTTGCCTTGTAACCAATGGTTGGTTTTAAAGTTTTTGAGCTAGATATTTTGGTAAAAATATCTAGATTCAATGCATCCACCCATTCCATGTCATATTAATCATTTAATGCTTGATGGTATGTGCATTTAATGCATTGGCGAGATGGAAAACCAATTTGGTTCGGTTTCGGTAGCGAGTAATCACATTTCAAGGTTTTCGATTAACTCTAAGATATTTTGATCAAAATATCTAGATACATTCAATGTGTCCTATCCATGTAATCCAAAGCATTTAATTCTCGATGGGATGGACATTTAACGCTCATTAAATGCCTAACTTAGGTGGCAAACCGAATCGGTTTAGTTTCGATAATGGTTGGTCACATCCTAAGTGTCTTGGTTCCCTTTCCTTATATATTTGTAGGAAACTTCTTGGAAGTTTCTTTGGTATTTTAAAGGCTCCCTTTGTGTTCCTTTTAATGATGGTTAAGCCCTTAATTCATTGGACCAATAGTGGTTTGTGAAGACAACTTGGTTTGGTGTAAATCCAAACCAAGCCCAAGTCCTTAATCACCTTGGTGATTTAGGGCTTGTCATAACCTTTCCAAACTATGATTAAGGTCTCTTGTATTGTTTCTATATGCTATTTTATGTAATGCGCATAATTGAAATAAATGTTTTTGCTGTTAAACTAACAAAATTCAAAGTAAATGTTTCTTGGTTAGGGTAGGTAACCAGAGTAATTTATTTAAAATATTCTATAATTTAAGGATAGTGACTAATTTTTATCTATACTGAAGATGATTTAATGAAAATCAAACTTTAATAAAGTCATTTTAGACCCCTTTAAATTATTGGATTTTCAAGGTTGACCCAAAAGTTTTACTCAATTGCATTTGGTCAAATTTAATAGTTCTAGTGTTTTTCTCATGTTTTTGGGTATTTTTGATTATTTTATAGTGCGATCTCAAGTAAAAATTCATTCCTTTTAAGCCTAACTTTAAATTTTATTTGGACTTGTACTTGATCCAACACTAACTGGGCGAGGCAAAATATGGTGTCTACAACTGCCCCTCTTTATCATGCAAGTTTACACGTAATCACATAGAAGGAGACACTAACATTTTATTCCGCTAGACATGAAATATAAAGACATGTATTTAAATATATCCTAAAAGATGGAGACATACCTTACTACGCTAGACACGAGGGTGACAATTGATCACCTCTACCATTATATACTTCAAAGGATGATGAACAATCAACCTTGGAAGATTACTAATAAAAGGATAGTGTCACATTCGATTCCTTGTCTATCTGCATTCCTGGAGGATGGGGATACACCTCATCCTATAGGTCATGGTGAGGACGACATCCATTACAAGCCCCCCCGATGGTATACTAATACTACTATACCTTATAACAACATCATACCTAGTTCTAAAGGTCTTGGTAAGGACGACACTCTATTACAAGCTCCCTCGACGATATACTATACTACTATACCTTATAACGGCGTCATACCTAGTTCTAAATGTCTTGGTGAGAATGTAACTCTAGTACAAGCCCCCTTGATGATATTCTATACTACTATACCTTATAACGGTATCATACCTAATTCTAAAGGTCTTGGTGAGGACGACACTCTAGTACAAACTCCCTCTGATGAAATGTACTTCATCGACCTACATGAGGTGGGAATGGATCTAACTCTCCAATAAACTATGGTTAGATAGGATGTACTTCACCGATCACCCTATGTGAGGTAGGTATATAGGTTTTCTTTAATTAGGATGCTATGTACTTCACCAACCCTGTGAAGTAGGTATGGATTTCTACTTCTCCAGCCAACTATGTTAGGAAAAGATATTACTTCACTAACCTGTATATGGAGGGTATGTATTTGCTACTTCTCCGACCAACTAAGGTAGGAAATTATATTACTTCACCAACTCCTATGAGGAGGGGTATGGATTTCCTACTTCTCCGACCAACTAAGGTAGGAAAGGATATTACTTAACGACCCCTATGAGGAGTGTATAGATTTGTTATTTATCCGACCAACTAAGGTAGGAAAGGATATTACTTCACTGACCCCTTTGAGGAAGGTATAGACTTGCTACTTCTCTGATAAACTAAGATAGGGAATGGTATTACTTCATCGGCCCCTAAGCGAAAGGTATGGATTTATTACTTCTCCAACCAACTAAGGTAGGAAAGGATATTACTTCACCAACCCCTATAAGGAAGGTATGGATTTCTTAATTCTCCGACCAACAAAGGTAGGAAATGATTACTTCACCAACCCATATGAGGAAGGTATGGATTTTCTAATTATACAACCTACTAATGTAGGAAACGATGTTACTTCACCAACCCCTATGAAAATGGTATGCATTTGATTTTATGTAGATCAACATTTGATGGAAAAGGTTCTTGGTGAGAACGACACTCTGTTCAGGCTCTCCCAATGATTATATATTCCTAAAGGATGATGCACAGTCAATCCTATAAAATACAGAGAATATGACACTCGGTCATCGACTCCTGGTTGTAACCATGCCCAAACGGTTTTCCTACATATCTCAATTTAATAAGAATCAAGACACATATAGTTCTAATAGGTAAAGTAAATCAATTTTTTGGTGGAAACGGCTCTTGGCTAGAGAAATTGTTTCCTAGGTCATCAAATAAATATATGATTGAAAATGACTAAGAGAATTCACACGGGTAAAGACCCTCGGGGAAAATCAACACCATGTGGAGTTTCTTGGCCACATCCTACCTAGGACTGCTTGACGAGGACTAGAAAACTTCCTGGGGGAAAAGTTAACCTTGGATAAAATGTTCCCCAGTCGTAGACTGGGCCTTGATGATTCTTATTCATTTTTAGGGATTATAAATTTCAATTTTGAATTTTTGCATGGATAATGATTGCGATTGATGCGAGTTTTATATCAAGAAACTCTCTACGGAGAAAATCTAATATAATATGCCCCAGCTCTAGTTGGGGTGACTCCTACCACAGAATCTCAATGGAGAAACTAGATATAATGTGCCCCAGCTCTAGTTGGGGTACGTCCCATCACAGATTCTCAACAGAGAAACTAGATATAATGTGCCACAGCTCTAGTTAGGGGGTGGGACTACTTCCTAAGCGCTCAAAGGATGTGGCAGAGCCCACATAGGTTGCCTCTATATCCGAACCTAAGAGTGAGATTATAGTATTTGTTTTAGTCTGGAAACCCTATTAGGTTTTTTATGTATATTGATGTTACTGTTCTGAATGATGATCGCCGGATGACCGAAACCTACTTAAGTTATCTACACACCCTAATTCCCTAGGTTAGGAATCCATTCAAAATGTAGTTTGACCATTACTGTGCTATCTCAAATTGTCAACAATCCCACAAGGGCTTCTCAAGGAAGTCAAGGGACTTCTCGGGAGATGCGCCCTGATACAAGGCTTAAATAATGTTATGATGCTAACATCTCTTTGACTTTGACTGGACCCACTTGAGTTTCCTGCGTACCTTAGTGATGTACCGTAAATAGGTCGAATCGTAGTGTGCTAAGGATGGAGGAATTTTGTTTAAGGTGAAAACCCAACTTATAAAGGTTTCACGTATCTTGGTATTTACAAGGACTCGGGTCGACACCTAATTATTCTTTGATTTATTATAGTTGATATGGTTAAATATTGATTAATGGGTGATCGTTATATGTGATATGGTTCAATCCTAATTGATTGGGGGATTTTTATTATTGAGTGACTCTGTGAGGATTTTTAAATATTTGATAACATGATTAAATCCCAATTAGTGTGGGATATTTTTTAAATGATGACTGAATCCGTATTATGGGTTGCCTACGTATCTCAGATAATTGAGAATAAGGTCACAACGTAGTTCATCTTTGATTTAGATGAGAGAAAGTTAACAACTGTACCTTTTAAAAGTTTCCTATTTATTCCGAACTTGTTGAGAATCAAATTGAACGTAGTTCATCCTCTTTTGGTTCTCAACCAAACCCACCTGGGTTTCCTATGTATCCTAGACCTCGCTGAGAATTAGGTTGACGCATAGTTCCTGGTCCTCAAATTGTCAACCAAACCCGCAAGGGTTTCTTATGTATTCTGAACTTTGTCGGGAATCAAGCTAACATTTTGATTAAGTTCATTATGATTCAAGCATCTCATTTTATGTCGTGAGACGAAATGAGCATTCTTTCTAGTAAGAAAACATGAATAGGATGAAATGTGCTCTAGTCATAAACTAGGGCAGCAATAGGATAAGTATTGTTGGGGAATCTAATTTGACACTTTTGATCATGTGATTCATGATTATTAACAATATAAAATGTACTCCAACCTACAAGCTGGGGAGGAGATTGATTAGCTACAGGATTATGAAGCTAAATCGATTCGTCTTGCTAGAATTTTTGTCTAAGCCTTAGCTAGGTAAAATCAATCATTAACTTTGATTGTTTAGTGTATTTAAGTCTTTTAAATTATGTTGTTTCATTTTGGTCGACTAGAGGCTTAATACGACTCTAGAACTTGCTTGATTCTAAGAAGGTCGTGCTAGATCCTAGTGAGGCCAAATTTCTAATGAGACTCTACTACACATTGATACTTCTTAGGAATGAGTAAGGTTCACTATCGAGATGCACCTTATGTCAGGTCGATTTCTTATCTAACATTAATTTGGTTGAAAACCATTATTAGGGACAGACGATGGTATGGTGACATGGTGAAGTTACTTGACCAAATTTTCTATCCAAGGATTACCTGCTAGCTTGCTAGATCTCTCGAATGAGGTGTATATGTACAAGTGTCATATTGGTGATAATCCAGGGATATAAAATGATATATAAGATGCCATAGGTTTTTTTTTGCATGGAGTAACATGCCTAAGTTTCCACATGTGTATTGAAGGTTACGCATGCCTAAATGATACGTGATGCATAGTGCATATGAAGTTCTTAAACACTAACTTATTTTATGACGCCCAATTTGAAATGTTTTCTTAGGGAATGCATCATATATCTGGAGATGTAGTCTTTTCCTAGAACGATTCCTAGAATGCTTGAGGTAGGTACCTTTTACTATTAGCCACTTGCCCTAGTTATTTCCATGTCGTTTCTGATATGGAAAGCTGACCGGTTCTTCCGAGAGACTTCTTGCTCCTTTGCTTCAACGTGCGTTGCAACTAGAATTCAGAATGGGACTTATTTTTTGAATAATTTCTAGGTTTTGGTTGCATAATGGAAATGTTTATATAGGAATAGTGGTGGATTATTTCATGTCCCGCTTGGGTGAGATCGGGATTTCTCAAAATGGGAACATCTGGCTTGGAATAAGGATCACTGTTGATTTTGGTCAAGCTTTTTGGATGAGTTTTAGGAAAGGGTTTGAATAAATGGCTTATCAACAAGGATTCTTCTATTTCTTTCTCTTATTTTCCAAGCCTATTTCCAATTCTTTGGGTATTAACCTGTACACATCATGCATATTTCCCTTCTCATTTTGTGCAAGATTATTTTGACTAGAGTATACTCAGGTAATCATATTCAAATGTTCAATCATCTTAATGATTGTCGTGATTTTTGCATTGTATTAATCTAAATTATGATAAAGATAAGTTCAATAATAATTTAGACCAAATATCCGTAGTTAGTAGTTAACAAGGTTATCTAGTTTCAATTCCATCAAGTTCTAATATAGATATTTTCTACGATTGTTATCGAGATTATCTAGGCCCTATATGTTACCCGAGGCTTCATCGATGGCTTAGCTTAACTTCTTCTGTCTTGGACTGAGGGTAGACGGAATAGGATCCATTTTCATGCTTTTTCGCTCCACACACCTGATTTACACATAAAGACATAAAAACATTATTAAAATGTAATAAAACATAGTAAACGTACTCGAAAACTAAAAATTTCAGTTTGAAAATAGATAGGTAGATCACACCATCAAATACCCTCAAACTCATAAATTTGCCAGTCCTTGAGTAAAACACCCACACAATATAAGAAAATATAAAAACTAATCACGAAATTAAAAACTAAAAACAATAATGTGCAAGTTTTTAGTATCATCTTCCGGCCAAATGATTTTTTCGTTATCGGCCCCTAATCCTATCAAGTTCAAGAATAAATCACACCATTTGGTGTTCTAGAATTTTAACATTCGATGATAGTAAGCGTCATTCTAGATCCTATTAAAGTGTATATGATAAAACTCAAATATACAACTATCCGTTGATTAGATGAGATTATCCCTCAATAAAGTTCATGACTAAAACTATTTAGGTATATGGAATCCATATGCCTGACCTGGGTTCTATTCTCCACTAATATAGGCTCGGACAAATCCAAAAAGATCATTCGGACTTGGTTCGGTTTAGGAAAATGGCCAAGGGTATATCGAAAATAGAAAATAGATTAACGTCGTTAACTTGACGATCCTCGAGGTACATGCTTGGCACAAAATCACTCTCGAACCCCCATTGATAATATTGAAAACAATCTCGAACAATCATTTAAGAACGATATACTCACTTGTCGAAGAAACGAAAATTTAAACAATATTTACATAAGTTTTTTTTGTTTTTTTAACAAATATACTACACCCTCAAACTCATTCGATTATTAGAGTTTCACGGGTGTGATTAAAATGAAAGAAGAGCGACAAGTGAATACTCGAATACTGAACCAATTAAAAGTTCGCCCTAAACCCAACCACTCACATCAAGTAACATTTATAACTACTAGCTTGATTCACCCAAATTGTGCCTTCGGCTCTGCGATATAGGTTTGGAAAAAGTTCAATCGGCCAAGGAATTTGTTTAAGTGTTTAGAATTGAAACAGTTTTTAAGCTTCGATATGGTAACGAGGGATAATGATATAACAAGGTCAGCTTCAAAGGCTCAAGCTATCAAATGAATGCCTAAATCATATCTCCTGAACTAGCTCATTTAGGATTTCGCCTTGAATTTCCCCCAAATTAGGTTCTAAAATCCCTATTGTTAGGAATTTGGTTGACAGATAATTGGTTTCAAATCAAATAGACAGTTATATATTGACTTTACGTGCTCATGCATTTAGGATCTACTATAACTTTTACTAAAACGATACATTAAGCACACAGAACACACATGAATAAGTTTTAAGCTCGACCTCAATAAACAATCAGGGGACAGACTCATCATCGGGTAATGGCCATGATGAAGTCAAAACTCAGCACAAAACAACAACTAAACTAAACAAACTAATCCTAAACAAACATGCATACAATAAAAACAAAACAACATAAACTATCAATACAAAAATACTACACATCACTTTCAAACTTAAAACAGATAGTGTCCTTAGCGGCCCAATCATCAATCTCGATATATAGAAATAAAGCATGCTGATGAATGGGGTTTAGAACACATACTTGGGAGGTGAGAGAATCTCGCCTCCGAATCAAGTCGGGTGTAACATATTTAATTTATTTTTTACCTTGGGTTACTTCCCAAGAAGCGCTTGGTTTATGGTCATCAGCCTGACACGCCAAAGTCCCCGTCAAAGAGCAGTTTCTAGCCGTAGTATGTGTCATACAACACAACATACAGGTCTTGATTCAGAACACTCTCAAGCTTAGCGAGATATTGCTCTGGATGGATCGATCTTTCAACAGCACGTCTTACCGGCTTATGTGCTTAGTGGGTATGAAAGGACGTTGATAATGGTAGTGAAGGATAAGTGAGCCACATTGGATCTTCGTAGATGTGATCGTTTGGGATCGATAGTGGCAAGCTCATTCCGTTTGTTTCCAGTTTCTCCTGGTAGCTTTCATATGCAGATGTGGCTTGTTCATTTCTCAGTGCCACCATCTCTGACTCGACCTCAATTGAGCGAATTAGTTTACTGATTTTCATCTGAAGAGACATTACGATCGCATCGATTTTGGCGCAGACCGTATCAATAAAATTAAGATGATCTTTGTGCTCATTGATCTGGTCATTTGTTTCCCTCAAAACTTTCTGAATTTCCCCCATAACAGTAGCAAAACTTTCTTCCAGATTGGGGGAAAACTCCTAATATTTCCTTGGTACGTTAATCCATGGCATCAAAATGTTGAAACTATCCCCCATGATTTGATAACTTGGTGAATAATTCCTATACTAAAAACCAAACTCAGCCATGTCTTCCAACAACCAATAGGCTTCCTCCGTGGATAATTGGTCAAAAGAGGTCATACAATTTCCTCCTTCAACCGACATTCTGGTTGCGGTCTGTAACCCGTCAAGGAAAATTAGCAGTTGATATTCTCTAGGGAAACCATGATTTGGATACCAGAATAGCAATTTGTTGTATCGATCCCAAGCACTGTAAAACGGCTCAGAATCCCGTTGAAAGAAACACAAAAGTACCTGTCGATCTAACATCTTCAAGCACCCTGCAGAAAAACAAAAACAAAACTACAAACGAAAAATTATAACAAAAAAAAATGCCTAAATTAAAATCAAATTATTTACTCATAATATGAACAATAATCTAAAACACGATCCCCGGCAACGGCACCAAAAACTTGGTGGCGGAATATTACGTCGCCACTTTCATCGCAAGTGTACAGGTCAAGTTTTAGTATAGATGGGAAGGAGTAGGGGTTGTCGTATCCATAGGGATTGGTTGAGATTATTATCGAGTAACGCAATTGTCATAACCTAACTTTATTTAGGCGATAAAAATGAAGTTTATAATTAATTAATACTAATACTAAGTTAATTAAACTAACTATAGTAATATTATATTGAGATGTTTAGGGAAAATATTGCCTAGGGATTAACTTCGTTTACAAAAACGTGTTTGGTCACATTTAGTTCACAATAACGGTGTTCGACCTATCCGACAATCTTTGTATCATAAACTCACTCGTCACCTCTCCCAAGTGTAATATGAGTAACTATATGACTTCGCATCAATGAATAAGTCCCCCTCAACATCTTAACAACACTAGGTCACATGAGTCTTACCCCAACGTCATTGATTGCACACTTTCTAACTTCCTCCTGAGTTATTAGATCGTCGTGTTGTGTATACCCAGTCCAAATTCAGGGTTACCTCTCCCGAGTTCCAAACTCCATATTCTCTAATTATCTAAACAAGCATAATATCAAAGAATAATGGTAAACACAATCGAAATAGCGAAAAACAATCATTAACGAAACACAAACTCAAGCAAATAACAATTTCATTAATTATATTAATCCCTAAAAAAAATCCGTTTAACTCATGGCCATGACCATTTATACAGTGAAAACTGAGCTAAACATTCTCAACAACCTACCAAAGTTAAGAAAATAAAGAGAGAAACGGAAGAACTTAGCCGTAGTCCGAAGATTTGTTTCTCCTTTATTGCAACGTGTTCTTCTCATTCGGAATTGATTGAGCACACCCCAAAACACTCTCAAAATATTAGGAACCGTAAGAGGTCTTCAAGAAATCTTCTTGAGAATCCTAGCCCCCGAGACTTGGATCGAGTTTTAGAGAGAAAAACTAGGACTTCAAGTCTTGAAATTATAAAAATAGACCCCCTATTTATAGGCCTGCGATGCCTACGCATTCACCAATGGGCCAGCATATCAAGTTTGTTCCTTAGGTAGTATTTGGCCTAGGGGACTTGATCTCTTGTTTTGGTTTTGTTCATCTTTGAACAAATTTTAGGTGGAAGAGAGGATTCTCAAAGATTTGGTAATCATAACCAAATCTTTTCCTAGATTTGTTAATGATTAAAAATCATTACCAATCATTACCCCTCCTTCAATCATATTGGTCACACATGGGTGCATTAATGGCTTGATGCGCCACTTCCGGTTCAGTTTAGGGGCTAAGTACCGGTTAGTTTTACTATTTTGTTTAGTTTCCATTAATGCTTTCAAGGTGCACTGAATTTAGTCTTGAAGTGTACCTTTTCATTTAATTCTGCATGATGATTCATTTCTTGGTGAGCACTCCTCCGATTGATTTTCGATCGAATCGGGTTAACTTGTCTTGTAACCGATGGTTTGTTTTCAAGTTTCCTAGTTACCCCTAGATATTTTGGTTAAAATATCTAGATTCAATGTATCCACCCATTTCGTGTTATGATTTAGCATGTAATTCTTGATTGGATGTGTATTTAATGTATTGTCTTGGTGGCAACCAATTTGGTTTGGTTTCAGTAACGGGTAGTCACATTTCAAGGTTTTCGATTAATTCTAAGATATTTTGATCAAAATATCTAGATACCTTGAATTTTTCCTATCCATGTCATACAAATAATTTAATGCTTGATATTATGGGCATTTAATGCTCATTGAATGCCTAACTTAGGCGGTGAATTGAATCGGTTTAGTTTCGATAACGGTTGGTCACATCCTAAGTGTCTTGGCTCCCTTTCTTTAGATATTTGTAGGCAACTTCTTGAAAGGTTCTTTGGTCATTTCAATGCTCCATTTTTGGTCCTTTTAATGATGGTTAGGACATTAAAACATTGGGCTTAGGGTGGTTTGTGAAGACAACTTGGTTTGGTGTAAATCCAAACCAAGCCCAAGACCTTAATCACCTTGATGATTTAGGGTTTGTCATGACCTTTCCAAACCTTGATCAAGGTTTCTTGAATTCTTTTTAGATTCTATTTCAGGTAATGTGTATAAATTAAATAAATATTTTTGCTGTTAAATCGACAAAATTCAGTGAAAGTAAATATTTCCTGGTCAGGGTAGGTAACCGGAGTAATTTGTTTGAAATATCCTATAATTTAAGATAATGGCTAATTTTTATATATACTAAATATGATTTAATTAAAAACAAACTTTAATAAATTTATTTTAAACCCCTTTAAATTGTGGAATTTTCAAGGTTGGCCCGAGACGTTTACTTAACTGCATTTGTCAAATTTAACAGTTTTCGTATTTTTTTTTTCATGTTTTTGGTTATTTTTGTATATTATACAGTGTGATCTCGGGTAGAAATTCATTCTCTGTAAGCCTAAGTTTAAAATTTATCTGAACTTGTACTTGATCCGATACGACTGGGCAGCACAGAATACGGTGTCTATAATTACTTACTGTGATGTTATTAGGCAAGGGGCATTGTCAAGTAGAATTAAAAACATTATAGGACTACAGTAATAACAACAAGTACTTTAGCTCATCTCCGTTATCCGTTCGATAAACATTATTTTGGAATTTTTCCGAAAAAAAAAATGGATTTAGAAGAATGTGGAGACAGCATTCTTGATGCAGCAACAGTAATGGTAGCACAATGTACTAGTGTACAATGATAACTATGACTAATGCTATGGAGAGAGAAAAAGAGATAGAAAAAGAAAGAGAGTGTGAGGTGGGGAAGGTGTGGCTAAAAAAGAGGGGGTATAGGTGATTAGGGTTTCAAAACAAGACCGAACAAGATGTAATAGAGAGAGATAAGAGGCTACTTAAAAGCGACTTTAAAATCTAAAGTAGGATTTTTGAATAACATACATTATTTATATAAAAAATGGATTGGGGTTTCGATAAAAATATTTCTGAAAAAATATGATAGGTGATATATTACACTTGACCTGACATTACTTGTGCAGTTGAAGTAGTGAGTAGGTTTATAAGTAATCCAGATAAATATCATTAGTATTCCATTAAACAAATTATAAAATATTTTTGTGGTACTAAACGTAATGTATTGCTTTATTTAAAAATGTCTTGTGATATTTGAAAGTTTTAGTGATGCGGAGTATGGAATACTTTTGCGGAGTAATTTTCTCTCTACCTCCGATTTGGTTTTTAATTTTGATTGTTTTTCTATATGTTTAAATTTATATATATATTGAATCATTTCCCTCTACCATTGATTATAGTTTTACATTAAGATCATTTTAGGAATAAAGTTTTATTTTGTGAATTAAGGAAAATAATACACCTATTAATACTTTAATGTATGTAGAACATCTTTTAAAAATTTAGCCCATATTTTGTTTGTTTTTCAATAAACTAGAGTCGATGTCCGACAGGAGAAGTAGAAAAAGTAGGACTCTTGCTCTTCTCTTAACATTTTTTGAAAAATAATTAACTTTTAGTTCATTTTGATAAATAAATTCCTTTATATTTTTTGGGGTGTATGCCGAAAGGTGCTCCAATAAGATAACTTCTTTATTCCAAGCAACTCCTACAATAACAAGAATATCCCCATTTTCCATTTATTTCCTTCTTTAACATTGTTTGGTGCGGATGAGTATAATGAAATAAAATGAAAGGGTTATAGGATTTGAATGAATATAAGATTGGAATATAATGTAAAATAATATTATTTAGTTTGGTGACAAAAGAGATTTAATGTGTGATTGGACTAACAACTATTATGTCTAGATTTGGTCCATTGGGGTTAATATAAGAATGGAAAGTGTTACAAAATAACGCATATGAGTTATGATATAAATTTATATGTACAAATATAAGAGAACAAACCTTAATTAAAAATAAGGGAAAAAATTCGTACAACATTGTTGGAGTTGGTGTTGGTGCTCTAGGGACATTCCATAGCTCATTTTTCAATTTGATAAACATTTTAATGGTGTGTCATAGTTTCAATGGCATTTCAATAATATTTTCAAAATAATGGAGGAATTCTAGAACCATTTACATTACTCTGGGAAAATTTAATGACATTTAGGACATATTATCAAAGATACAACGATATCGTAAAAGTTGAGCAATTCACCAAGAAAGCTATTTAGGAATAATAGTCTTACATAATGAAAATTCAACTCTCAACAAAATTTGTCATAAAATATAACTTATAGAGAATATATTGAATATAGCTTGTTAGTCTTAAAGGATTTAACCAATTTTTGATTGACTTGGAGGATAATAACGCAATTGATATTTAAGTCGTCTAATATGTTCACAATGAGAATGAATCTTAGACAGATGAACTTTACGATGTAAATCGATATCAATAAGGATCAAAGTGTTTACCTGATGACACATGGGGAATCAAATCATTGAGAAATCATTTGTGGCATAGAGCTAAACAATGGAGAATTAAAGATCAATCATTTTTTTATGTACAAATCCATTTTATGATGTAAATTGATATTGATCAAGATAACAAAGGATATTGATGTGTCTAATATGTTTATGCTGCATACTATAATATGTGATAACAATTAGGATGTGTGGCATGATTTTTTGTTCTTAAAGTGTGTGTAAATGTGTTTTAATTTATGTAGTTCCTGGTCCAATCTATTGGGATTAAATTTACTAAACTTCTCATAATAAAATAATTTTAAAGTTGAATCTCAGTTGAAAATGATGGATTCGGTAACCCAAAAGGTCGTCTAATAAAAACCATATTGTTGATCCAGTGAACTACCCAAAATGGGGGATGAATTGGGTAGATCAAAAAATTTCAGAGAAAAAAATACTTTCATAATCTAAATAATTAATGTTAATCCTAAATTTATTATTATCTTTATATCACAGCAGAAATATAAAATCAACTAGGTACACACCAAACAACAAAAATAAATAATATAAAGATAGTAGCTCACTAGAAATTTATACTGCTTCACCAAACTACTCTTAGCTAATCTAGTCCTCCGAGCCCCATAGAAAGTCGCACCCACTAAACTCAAGATTCTTTTAAAGGTAGGAACCAAACTCTCACAAAGATTCTTTTTACAGACTCAAAATCAACCTTTACAAAAAAAAAAAATCACAAGCTTAGGAATAACCTCTACTTTTTACAAGTTCAAGAAAAACCTAATTCTTTTTTAAACTAAGGCTAAAGAATCCAAACCTCACAAACACTCCAAATATCCTTTTACCCTGTAAGGATTAAACCGTTACAAAATTACTCACAAAACAATTCAATTTAGGAAGAATTACCACGTCAATCTCTTTACATGAAAAGACTGAAACCAGCTACCCTTATATTAAATACTCCCAGTAGAATTCAATCCGTCACTCAACTCACCAATTACAAATTGATAAGCAATTTTTCTCACTTGGAGCATCTACCATCCCAGATAAATTAGAACTCAATTAATATCCAAAAACTAGTGATAGAAAAGTGAGATATTCAAAATCGGATTTTAAATAAAATAAAATAAAATGGGTAGCACGTTATTGAGCACGTAATCAGATTGATTCAAGAAATTATTTCAAAAATATTTTTCAATACAAAATCAGATAAAAATTTCTAAAGATCAAAATCCAAATATAATCTAACAATACTAGAAAGAAAGTAATTTAGAAAGATCTCACCTGGAATCCACTGAAAGAAAAATTATAGCAATGTCACTTCAGATTCGGTAGCAAAAATGATTCACAGCAAATAATTCCCAAGAATAACTCTTAGAAAAACTCTCACAATTCTCAATATGATTTATCTTAGAAAAACTCAGTATAATACTCTTAATCTCTCTCTCTCATATGAAAAACGCAGATCTATATAAATAGGAGTAAAATAAGCTCTCTGACGGTTAGTTCCCACTTGTTATATCACTTAATTGCTCTTATAGACCACTTATATCATTAACACTTCATCCTGGTTCAAATCACTTAATTACAGCTTTTAAACTTCTCAATTAAGTCCTCCAAATATTTATCAATCAAAATTAAATACGATACAAAGTATTACATATACCAAATTGAAAAATATTCAAACTTAATGAACCATATCTATAGGGATATCATAGTATGTGTTGTATATCTCAAATAACATTAAATCCCTAATACATCTCGTGAATCCTAACAAAAAAACGGCTAGTAACGGTTATTTTTAGAATAAAATCCAGAATTCCATAATATTCTGAAACAGTCCCATAAGTCGATCGACCAAGATCACCTGTCGACCAATCGATTCAGGATGTAGATAAGCTAAAAATTATTTGCCCACCGATTGACTAATCTGTCGACCTAGAGATTCAGAAAGTTTTAATTCTTATCACAGGTCGACCGCTATGTCGACTTATAGATACAGAGAGTTCATATTTAAGCATAGGTCGACCTACTTGTCAACCGAGAGATACAAAGACTTTTCCTTCTATGCTCCGGTCAACTTACCTATCGACTTATAGATTCTGGAACACTTATCTCAATTTATTTTTAATCCATTTTTATTGACGTTTTTGCCCCTTTAATCGATTTCTTTTCTCGGTTAACTCCACTAACTACTTAAATTCAATTTTAATCAATTGTTAATATTTCTTTTTTAATTACACATAAGAGCGAATAATTTAGCTAATTAGGATCCTATTAAAAAACACACATATTTATGAAAATCATTTAAAAATCTTTTTGTGTCGTGTGTGATCCTAATTGAGATATTAAGAGTTGAAATTTAACCTGAGTTATTTTCCCTAGGTTCTTCAAATTTTTAAACCTCTTAATCCTTCAATATCTTTGTCATCATAACTTCATCATTTGGAACTAATAAACTGAAACACTTAATCAAACCGTTAGTTCTACCAAAAATAACAACCCTTAATTGTCCATCAAAATCTTAGGATCAACACATATATTTTGATGTTCGTAAACAAACAGTCCACCAGGGCAACCTAAAAACACCAGAAGGAGATCTGATTTAGAGGGCAACCTAGTTGAATTCAAAACCTCTAACAATGAAGTGGATTATGAAGCAGTAATTATTGGGTTGACCTTGGCTAAGGTCATGGGACCCTGTGATATCGAAGTGATATCAGATTCTTAACGGTGGTTAACCAGGTAAGCATGACATTCTCGGTCAATGAGGAGAGGTTACGGCTCTACATGGAAAAAGTTAAAGAGCTGATAAAGACTCTAAGGAGTTGCAAGTTGGAAGCCATCCCAAGATCAAAAAATGAAAATGATGATGCACTCTCAATTTTTGGGGTCATCTTTTGGTCCTAATTTGAGGTAAAAAATAGTGGAATTTCAAGAGCTACCTTCCATTGTAGGAACATCTGATCTTTGTGCCAGTATTGGCTAATTAGATGAAGAGGAATATTGGAGGTTTTCTATGCTGAGATATTTGAAAGAATGGACCTTACCTAATGACCATAATTTAAGTCGAAAAATCTTGTATAAGGCATCAAGGTACGTTCTAATTGATGAAAATGTTTAGAGGAGATCAATAACCAAACAATTATTGTTTTGTCTAGGCCCAAAGGACGTCAATTATGTCCTACAAGAAATCCACAAGAGAGTTTGTGAAAATCATCACGGAATAAGAACTTTGGCATACAAGGCACTTATGATTGGCTATTGCTGGACATCAATATAGGAAGATACACTTCAATACGTTAAGAAATGTGACAAGTGTCAAAGGTTCTCAAATGATATCCAGGTCCCATCCTAGAATCAAACTTCAATATTTATCCCATAGTCATTTGCTCAATGGGGAATAGATGTCCTGGGACCATTCGCCCCTGCTCCGGGAAATAAGAAGTATGTGCTCATAGTGATTGATTATTTTACTAAATGGGTAGAGGCTGATGGATTTACAACTAGGAGAGAGAATGAATTGAAGAATCTCCTTGGAAGAATATGATTTGTTACTTCAGGATCCCAGTGCTGATATCAGGCAATGGGACCCTATTCACTAGGAGGAAGGTGGGAAACATTTATGTTGAGATGAAAATTCAACACCAAACTTCAAGTCTAGCTTACCCACAAGCAAATGGACAAGAAGATATAAAGAATAGATCTATCAAGGAAGCACTTAAAAAGAGGCTAGATGAGGCTAATGGTAAATGGGTGAAAGAACTACTAGGAATCCTGTTGTCTCACAAGACAATGCCAAGATCCACCCTGGGGAAAACACCGTAATCTAGGACATATGGAATGAAATCGAATCCGTAGTTCCAGTAGAGATCCAACTACCTTCGAGGCGTGATGGAAGAATTAATTTAGTTGAGAATGAAGCAGCCCTACTCCAAGACTTGGATAAAATTGAAGAAAGAATAGAGAAAGCAACACTACGAATGACTATGTACAAATCAAAGGTTGATAAGATGCTCAACCAAGCAGTTCAACTAAGATATTTTGGGGTAGAAGATTAACGTACCTTGGATTTTGGAAAAAAAAAAAAACGATAGAAAAAGAAAATGCGATTTGGTTTCCTCCCTCTAAAAAATTTATTCTTTTTAGAAAACTAGTTTCTGAACTTTTTCTTGGCACCGATTTGGAAAATATTCTTTGGGGCGAGATTTGTTTCAAAAGTGGAGCCGCCACCTAGCATTGAGTTAAATGGTGCGCTAGGTCATCACGATTTTGAAAAATAATTTTTATTTTAGAAATGGTTCAAGTTTTGACTCGTAAATAATAGTTTCTCTTAATTAGTGATTTCTTTAAAGTATGGGGGTCGGCTATACTCGGGGAAGATATTAAGCACCCATGACACCTATCCAAAGATGATACCTAAGTTTAAATGAATCTTTAAAATCATACTAATCCAAATAATTTTCTTTGGTTTTTGTTAGCACACTAATTCCAATTTTTAATATTTTGTCTTGTTTGTGTTTATTTTATGTAAAACATGAGAAAAACATTTTAAATAAACAACAATAGATAAAACAAAAAATGAATAAAGAACAAATGTCCCCCTTTTAGACTGCCTATCGATTATAAAAGAATCGACAAGTTTAGTCCCGGGGGGAATGGATTTTTATTGTTTAGTTGAGGTGGTTTTGACAAAATCAGTATGCACATAAAACGAGAAAAATAATTTTAAGGAAAAAAATATTTAAGTGGAATGTGAAAAACTATGTATTTTAAGTAAAAAAAAAAAAAAAAAAAAAAGAGAAAAAGTTTTAACTATAAAAAAACAAAGTATATCGAAAATATTTATTTATGAAAAATAATTCAGAAAAAAACAAAAAGATTTCAAGAATCTTCTTTTGGAAAAATCTTTTTTAAAAAATCTTTTTTGTTAAAGAAATAAGCTACAAATTTAAACTGTTGACTAATTTTAAAGAAAAATTGCAATAAAAATGTAAAATGGTTTCGAAAGAGACATTTTTTGGAAGAATATTTTTAAGGGAAAAACATTTGTAAAAAGAAAGTTTGTTAAAAAAAAAAAAAAAAAATTGTGAGAGGATTTTCTTAAAATACGATTTAAAAAGGTTCTTGTCAAATAATAACAATTTTTTTTTCTTCTTTTCTTTTTGTTCGAAGAACTTATTTAAGAAAACCTTGAAAACCATTTTTAAAACAAAACCCTTCTTCTCCCAAGAACAGGTTGGAAAAATATTTTTAGAAAATAAGAAGAAGCATATATAAAAAACACATTCTTGTAAAAAACAAGTAAATATATTTCTTGGCAGAAAAAACTTGTTAAAGACATCTTTCTAGAAAAAGGCATAATAACGTTTTACAAAACATCATTTTTCAAAAAAAATGTTTTCTAAAGATAACATGCAATATAGTTTTAGGAAAACAAGTTTGGGAAAATACTTTTAAAGACATTGAGTTTGAAAAATACTTTTTTTAAGACATTAGGTTTACAAAAAATCTTTTTTCAAGACTTTACATTTTAGGAAAATAATATTTTTAAAGACATTCCCTTTTTTAAGAAGAAATTAAAAAATATATTTAAACAAAAAAACAAAAAAAAAAATAAAGCCTATTTTTTTTTAGAGTAAAACACCAAAGTACATTTTCTTGAAGAGAAACTTTCTATGTAAAACTCATTTTTTATTTTTATTACTGTTTTTTTAATTTTTTGTTTTTTTAAGAAAATAAGGACAAAAATATGAAACTAAAAGTAATGATATGCACTTTTAATTCTTGCCATGAACACTACAACCAAACTGACTTGCTTAGGCAATTTTAATGTTATTGTTTGTTTTTGTTAGTCAAACAAATAAATAATATATCTATATATATATATATATATATATATATTTGTGCGCGTGTGTATGTGTGTGCGCATGCGCCTGTCCTACTCATAATTACGAAGGAGGAAATATTTCTGAAGAAGGCGCACACTAATCACATAAGGGATAGAGGGTCCCCTTTCTTCCGCCTTTTAGCCACAAGGGTATTGACATAGTATTATATAGGGCGCCAGTCCATGACTTGAGATATAGATCCAGTCCATGATCTGGACTTATATATATATATATATATATATATATATATAAGGTGTCAGGCCATAACCTGAGACGTAGGGCCAGTTCATAATCTAGGCTAAAAAATGAAAAACGAGGTCAATTTATGGCCTGAGACTTAGGGCTACTCAATGATCTAGACAAAAGTGCGGAAAGGTGCAGAGCATGAAAAGTAAATAGTCAGTATTTAGTAGTTAGTAGTCGGTAGTAAATTGATTTATTTTAGGTCCTTTGAGTTTGGATTGTTGTATTTCTTGACAAAATACAAAAATTCTATGCACACCAAAAGCTTCTTATTTTTCTTAACACAAGACAAAGTTAATATGTACAAAAAACAAAAAGACAAACAAAAGTGAGATTGAAAAAAACTTACCTAACTTAGGGGAGTGGTCTTCCCTAAGTATGTTACCTTTCTCTTATTCTCTCTCTTCTTCTTCTTTTGCTCAGTTGTTCTTGTGAGGTTTTTTTAACTCTTTTTAAAAGAGTGTCAACACAATCCTTTAATAGATTTTCAGAATCTTTTTGAAGTTGTTTGAGAGATTAAATTCTTAGGGGTTAAGGAAACCCGAGTGGATATTTGAGCTTCAAGAGAGAGTGCGTGTTATGATTAGTGTGTGGTCCTTAAGAAAAAATGGCAGCCTTTTATAAGCAAATCGTATCCTGCACATTCATGAATGCGCAGACGTATCCGAAAGCATTTAATGCCATTTGATTGATGGGGGCTACTAATTTAGGGTATAACGATGATATCCCCTAGCCTTCCTATATATGGTATAGAGTGAAAATCATTCCAAAAGATTCTCATGTAATGTTTTCCTTTTATAGTAACGTTCGTTCAGAAGCTCTGAATTGTCTATGGACACTCTCCTAGAAGAATACTATGCTTTCTCCTAACCTTGGAGGGTGTGCACGCAGTGAATTTGGTGTTTGGGCACTCATTTGCCTAATTAAGGCTTTCTTTCTTGATTTTTGCAAAATAAAATTTTTAACATGAAATTAAACTATCCAAACTATTATTATAAAGTTCAATTTTAAAAAAAAAATAAAAAAATTGGCCGTCAATTTAACAAAATCAGTGAAAACGAAAGTTTTAAGTATCAAAACGTAAAGTAATTATAATTGGTAAAATTTATTCAATTTAAGGGTAGAAAATAAAATTAAACAAATTAAAAGTGATATCCACAACTAACTTTTAAAAAAATTCAAATTGACCCGAATCTTTTGTTTATACCGAAGTTCAATCGAATTGACAATTTTTCAAGTTTTTTGTCTTTTTTGTAACATTAAAACGTAATCTATGGAAAAATTCATCCCTCTAAACCTCGATTTAAAATTTTTCCGAATTTAGGCTTTAAACCCGATATTTTTCAAAACTAAAAGAGTGGGACAAAATGTGGTGTGTACAGAGATATGGTGTTTCGACGAGTAATGCCGCACTGTCCAGAGGCGCGATTAGAAAAGTTCCTAGTTGGGAAGGACCCTACCAGGTAATGAAAATAAATAGACCAAGGACTTATTGGATGGAAGATTTAGAAGGAGTGCCCATTCTAAGACCTTGGAACATTAGGCATTTACGTAAGTATTTCATTTGATTGATTGAACATTTTTTTAATGTTTTTAGCTTAAATTTTCTATTATTAAAGTCTTTTCAGTTCAAGTTTATACTTATTGAAGTTTGATGAATAAATATCATTTTCTTCTAAAAAGTGTGCCAAGTCTTGATCACTAACGAAATGCCAAGATTAGTTTGGATCAATAGCTAAGTGCAAAAAATGGCGAACTGCTAAAATCAGTTCAGATCTTTGGACCACAAAGTGTGATTGAGAAATTTTAAAATCCCCAATTGCAATAAAGAGTAAACTATTTAAAAACTGCTCGAATCAATCATTAATTGCTATAAAAATGAACTACCGATATCAGCTTGGATAAATCCCTAAGTGTGATAAAGGCAAACTAACCAATTAGTTCGGATTACTCATTAAAGGTGAGAACCAACCACTCAGTTCGGATTAATCACTAAGAGTGAGAAAAAGATTAACTAACTTGTCAGTTTGGATTACTCACTAAGTGTGAGAAAATGGCAAACTGACCAATCAGATTGGATTAATCACTAAGTACGAATTAACAGAATAGTTTGAACTACTCACTAAGAATAAGAAAGAAGCGAACTCAAAAGATAGTTCGGAAAAAACTGATAAGTCAAAATGGATGACCCAACCTATCAGTATTTTTCTGTTAAACAAACTACACATTTATTACTTGTCCAATACACACAAGTTATGAATGAGGGCAAAGGGAAATAAATACTCACGAAGGGGCATCCAATAAAAACATCCTGGAAGAGTAAAAGATACATATATTTGATGAGTGGTTGATGTACCAATCAAATAATTTTATATTCAAATATTTATGAGGTTTCAAGTTTTTGTGTTAGTTTGATGTATTTTTTGTTGTTTTGTAGGTATATAAATAAATGGGAGAAAAGGTCTAAAATAAGTGGTGGTGGTGTAACTTCAAGACCGAATTTAACCATGATGCAATCCGATTTTGGAATAACTCAAAACATGGAAGGGGTAAATATATGTCTTATCTTTTCATATCCTTTCGATTCACATTAATTTGAGTTTAGATGAGAAAGTTATAACAATGTTTTAGAATCCTCGCGCTGCAGCGCGAATAAGCAAAAATTGGCACTGCATCGCGAGCGTTCTACCTAAATTTTTGAGAAACCCTAGCGAAACGAAGTTGTAGCGCCCTTTCGCTCAGGCTACAGTGCCAACCTATGGATCTAAACACTCATTAAGGTCATTTTGGCACATTTGGAAGGGGATGAAGAAGAGATATCGGAAGAGAGGAAGAATGGGAACACAGAGAAGTCATGAGATTGATGATTGGATCAGAAACTTCTCCACAATATAGATTTGGATTTCTTCTCTTCTACCTAATACTACTTGAATATTGTATTTGGTATATTTTATTGAACACATGTTTACATTTATGAAATTATTGATAATATTAGTTACGGATTCCACTATGTTGTGTTAAAGTTTCTATCTAGGGGGTTTTGAATAGATTTGTATGAATTATGCCTTGAGACTTTAAGTTGTTTTTAATTGGATTTCATGTTTTGATAATTAGTATTTCTTTATGCATAATTGTTTGTTTATACGAAAGGTAAATTAGATATTATAGATGAGTAAAATTAGGCATTCGAGAGGTAATAATCTTGCATATTGTGACCGGAGAAATACAACCCCTATTATATTGAGTGACAGAGGCTAATATAATTTGGGTAGCCCTTTAATGGGTGAGACTTAAAGATTGGATAAATACTTGAATTGAATAAAGATATTAACTCAACCAATTATACAAATTATCTCACTTAATATTCAAGAGGTGGAAGTGAGGTTAATTTAGATACCCATGGTTAATGATTGGATATGAATTCAATTAACAAGGTTGAATTGAATTAGTATTATTTAGCAGAGTGATGTCAAACCCCCCTAAAACAATTGTGCATAGGAAGTCTATATTTTATTTTATTTTATTATTTATAGTTGTTTAAGTTATTTAAGTTTTATAAACCCAAAATTTGATCGCCTAAATGAAGTTAGTTTATGATAACCGCGGTGATTAGCGACGTTCTAAACTAATCCTTGTGGATACGACAACCCTACTCTCCTTATTCTACTAAAACTTGACCCATACACTTGCAGTATTGTAGCGACAAAGAAATTGCTATCAAGTTTTTGGCGCCATTTCTGGGGATTGGCTTTTTACATTATTGTTAATATTATGAATAAGCAATTTAATTTTAATTTAGGCATTTATTTTTATTTTTTTCTAACTTTTGTTTTTGAGTTTTGTCTATATATCGAGGTACTTGAAGATGTTTAATCAATAGGTCCTCTTGCAATTTTCTCAACACGATTCTGAGCCATTCTATTGTGTGCTTGGGAATGATACAAGGGGTTGCTTATTTAGTTCCACAATCATAGTTTCCCGAAGTAGTGTCAACTATTAAACTTTCTTGACGGGTTACAAGCCGCAACAAGAATTTGGGTAGAAGGAAGAAGTAGTACCATATCTTTTTACGACCTAACCGTGAACGATGCTTATTCTTTTATGGAATACATGGCCGATTTTGACTATCAGAGTTAGAGTTATTCAACAAGACACCAAAGCTTGGGGGATAGTTCCAATATTTCGATGCCATAGTTCGACACCACACATTATCAAGCGGAGTCTTTTTCTACCCTTGAAGACCTTCAAGACCTACTTGCCCAATTTATGGAGAAAATAAGACATTTTTTGAAAGAAACAAGGTAAAGACTAGAGGAGACAAAAGCCAAGTCTTCTCTTGCCTATGAAGATTGTATTGCCTGGGCAGAGGAAACAAGGCTCCGTATGGAGAAGAATGAGAAGATAGAGACCGTTCATCATTTTTCAATTTGAATCTCCGTTCGATTCCATTAACGTCATGACAATGGCAATGGCAATGGCAATGGCAATGAGAGACACACAACACACATTCATATGTGAAAGCCACCATGAGAAACCGGATACAAGCGGAAAGAACTTGGGTGTGTGTTATGACGATGATTCAAATAAGGAGAAAACCCAAGAATTAATCGACAATGAAGGATCATAAGATAATAATCATGAGTCTTCACCATTTGAGATCTAAATTGTGATGCCACCACCAGTCAAAGACGATCATATCTATGAGGATCCTATGTGGCTCACTTGTCCTCCACCACTTCTAGTAACAATCATTCAAGCTCACCAAGCACACAAAACGAAGCTGGGTCACATTGAGAGTACGTGTCTAACACTTCCACATCTCGCCAAGCTTGAGGGCATTGAAAATTAAGATCCATTTGTTGTGTTGTATGACACATATTATGGGCGGAAGCCGTTCTTTGACGAGCCATTCTCCGTTGTCAAGTCGAGGACATTAAACCAAGCGCTTTTTGGGAGGTAACCCAAGTTTTCAAAATATTGGAGACTAAGAATGCAAATTATGGAAGAAAGCCCCATAACGGTCAACTTTCCCGGAGCATCACCGCCGACCAAACTAGGAGGCGAGATTGTCTCGCCTCCCCGGTACGTGTTCTTATTCCCTTGTAATTAATATGAATACATGTTTTACTTTGAGTTTTTTTTTTGTGGGGGGGGGACATATGTTGGCTTATGTTGGTTTGGGTTAGGGAATGCTTACGTGTGTGACTTTTCTTCGTATAACCTGTGTTCTTGTGGTCATGTTTTTAGTTTCTTTTCATTAGGTTGTTTGAATAAATTGTGAGTTTTGTTGAGATGAAACAACTTAAAATCGATGATAAGTATAGACACTTGATGTTCTCTTAGGTCTTTTGAAATGCATGTCATTAAGATTTCTGTGTACTTGACTAGTATTGATTGAAATTCACTCTTGACTCATTACACTTGAGCACTTTGAATCACAATCACTTGGCCTTTTGGTTACTTGAAAAATATTTTTGTTCTTTAGGTAGGCTTTGACATCTCGTGAATACTAAAACTCATTCGAGTGAAATTCGAGGCGAAATATTAGCTTATGTGTGATTGGACAAATGATTTAGGCATTTGTTTTGGACCGTTTGGGCCATTGAAGCTAACCTTTAAAAATGCTTTATCATTTGTTACCCCTGTTGAGCCTTATTGCCAAATTCTTTCATTACCCACATTTGAGCATCCACCCCACTAAATGCATATTCACTTTCTAAACCCATTAATTATTGGCATTGTTGCATGGATCATTGAGCGAAAGGACTAGCATGGGCTGTACTTGGAAAGTCATTGGTGGAATGGATTGTGTATTTCATTTTGTACGTTTTAGTTGTTTATGTTGTAAAAAAAATAAAAAATAATAATTATTATTATCATTATTATTATTCGTTGTAGTATAGTGATGAATATTCTCACCTAGTATTTTCATGCAACATTGAGGACAATGTTGATTTTGAGTTTGGGGGTATAACTCTCACCTATATTATAAAAAAAATATAAAAAAATATATGTTTCAGTTTGTTTTGTGAATAATACCTTGTGGGATTGATTAAAAGAATACATGTGACGAAAGTGGGAGTTTGTGAAAAAAATTCTTGGAAATCTTGTAAGATCTATGAGTTGTGATATATTCCTAGGGTGATTTGAACGTAAAAATGACATTTTCATCTCTCTTTTACCCTAGTCATACATTACAACCCGCAAAGTCCTTTTGATCTCCAATGACAAATATACTTATACAATTAGTAGAGAGTAACACAAAAAATGGGCTTATGGTTGTTCTTAAATTCATAATCTAGAGAGTGTTCATTGTCTCCTTAGCACATAAATCTATTTGGGGCTTTTATGGTTGTGTGAGAATGATTGTGCACGCACTTACACATCAAGAGTCTTGAGTGAATTGAAATTGATACTTAAAGTTGAAATTTGAGATAATCTCAATGTGTGCATTTTATTTGAGCTTGGAGCATCTTGTGGTTGTGGAGATTATTTTATTGATTCGATACAAAACTCACAATTTCATCATCAATTTTTAGCATTTGATTTGTATTTTCTTTTATTTTCCTTTCTTTTACTTGAGGACAAGCAAACGTTTGAGTTTGGAGGTATTTGATTAGTGGTTTATGTACCAACAAATCAAATACTTTTAGATTCAAATATTTGTAAGTTCTCAAACATTTGTGTTAGTTTGATGTATTTTTGTGTTGTTTTGTAGGTATATAAATAGATGGGAGAAAATGTCCAAAATGAGTATAGGTGTTGTAACTTCAAGACCGATTTTGACCACGATGCAATCCTATTTTGGAAAAAATCAAAACATTGAAGTTATATATCTATGTCTTATATTTCCATATCCTTTTCAATCATCTCAATTGGAGTTGAGACGAAAATGTTATGTTTATTTTTCAGAAGCCTCGCGCTACAACGACAAAGACCCGCATTGTAGTGCGAATCAGCGTAAATTGGTGTTGCACAGTGGGTGTTCTGCCCAATTTTTTGAGAAACCCTAATGAAATAGCACTGCAGTTCCCTTTCGCTCAAGCTGTAACAACAACCTACGAATCTGAACACTCATTAAGGCTCTTTTCGCTCATTTGGAAGCGGATGAGGATGAGAGATTAGAAGAGAGGAAGAATGAGAACATGGAGAAGGTGTGAGATTGATGATTGGATCAGAAACCTCTCCACAATACAGATTTGGATTTCTTCTCTTCTCCCTAATATTACTTGAATTTTGTATTTGGGATATTGTATTGAACACATGTTTATATTTATGAAATTCTTGATAATATTAGTTATGGATTCTGCTATGTTATGTTAAATTTTCTATCTAGGGGGTTTTGAATAGATTTTTATGAATTATGTCTTGAGACTTTAAGTTGTTCTTAATTGGATTTCATGTTTTGATCATTTGTATTTCTTTATGCAGAATTGCTAATTTATGCGAAAGGTAAATTAGATATCATAGATGTGTAAGATTAGGCATTTGAGAGGTGATAATATTGCATATTGAGATTGGAGAAATACAACCCCTATTATATTGAGTACGAGAAGCTAATATAATTTGGGTAACCCTTTGATGGGTAAGACTTAAAGATTGGACAATTAGTTTAATTGAATGGAGATATTAATTCAACTAATTATACATATTATCTCACTTGGTATTTGAGATGTGGAAGTGAGGTTAATTTAGATATTGGACATGAATTCAATTAACAAGCTTGAATTGGATTAGCATCGTTTAGCAAAGTTGTATCAAACCCCCTAAAAAATTATGTATAGGAAGTCCATATTTTATTTTACTTTGGTATTTATATTTTTTTTAAGTTATTTTAGTTTTATAAACCCAAAATTTGATCGCCTAAATAAAGTTAAGTTACTATAATTGCGGTACTTAGCGACGATCTACATCAATCCATGTAGATACGACAACCCTACTTTCCCTATTCTATTAAAACTTAACCTGTACACTTGTGGTATTGTAGTGGCAAATAAATCGCTACCAACATGTAAGCAAAGCATACATATAGATGAATAAGAGAGAAAAGAAAAGCAATTGTACGGGTTTAAAGCCACTATTCCACAAGATAAATAAAAATGGACAACTATTTAGCATCCCATAAAAAAAAAAAAAAAAAAAAAAAAAAAAAAGGTAAAGTGTTTTACATCACAAACCAAATTATATAAAAATGGAACAAAATAAAAGCTTGCTCACATAAAAACCAAGACCAGGGAGAAGAGAAAGATCATCAATCAGATCCCAGTGAGGGTAATGGACCAAGGTCCTCCTCATCCTCAGAGGAAAGATAGAAATCACGCTCCTTATATTGGCTGAGTGCTAGAACCAGGGAGTGAATTTTATCTATCTTTTCCTCATTTTTATCCCAAAGCTTGTTTATTTTCTCGACTATCATCTCCGTATAACTCTTTTGGAGTTACACCTTGGCCCTTAGAGCGGTAATCGCTGAGTCTACATCTTTTAACAGAGTACAGAGCTCCAGAATTTGGGACACAGCTTCCAAGTGAGATGCATCTAAGGACTAGTAGAGGGCATAGGCCTCTTCCAAGTAGTGGAGGCGAGGGTGCTCCTTAGTACTAGTCTTAGGAGGCGAGGGTTCTCCTTTGTACTAGTCTTATCCTCTATTATAATCTCCCAAAAATGGAATCCATTTTTTATTTTCTTTTCTCTATTAGCTTCAATTTCATCAAAAGGAGTAGAAATTTTGAGAAACGAAAAAGAAGATAAAGGAAACCAAAGAAAGACAAAGCAAAAAGAGATAGAAGAGCAATAACGAAAATAGAGTTAGATGATATAGCTATAAATAGCCAACCAAGAAAGAAAAATGACAAATAGGGTGAAGTAAAACTTCAAGTATAAAGTTATTAAAATTAATATTGATGGTGTATAAAATTGGTACACACCTCAAGTATAGTCTAATCGGGTGACAAGTATCCTCTTGCTGAGGTAAAGTCGGCCACTGAAAATTCCCCACATGAGTTGGAATAGGTCCTAGGTGGAGTGACTTACTGTATCCAAAGTCCTGCTCCTTGAGGAGTGGAACCTATAGAAGGCTTGAACCGAGATTTATCCCGGTTAATCCCCTCCCACGTGAGAATAAGAGCTTAGAAAGAAGAGGTACAGAAATACGTCAAGTAAGCAAATGAACTCAAAGCACTCGTGTGTAAAATAAAGTGTACCTTGGGAATGAATAGCCCCTGGTATATATAGGCATTGAAGATGATTAGTCGGGCTTAAACAAGGTTAATTATATAAAACCATGTGTTTAGCCGATAATTTGAGGCGTTTAGGAGATAATCATTCGACTTGGACTTTTGGGCCCATTTGGCAAAGCCAGCGGGCCTCTGTCAGGCCTGTGGTGATAAACTGGTAGAGGAGATTAGAGATCCACAGAGTCTTGGAGAAGAAGCGAGCTGGAATGGGGAGTTGGAAGGTGAATGACTGAGTCCCTGAAGTTGGTCATCTAGGACATGGCATAGAGCTTAAGATGGTACGTCCTTATGGGGCACCTTACTCCTTCCTGGGTGCAAAATAGATTCCAAGAAGGAGCAGTGGTTGGATTATGTCCCATAAGCTGACTTAGTGGTGCCCAAAATTACCCTCCTCAATTGCCCCCAAACCTTGTTTGGCGAGGGAAGCAAGACAGTCAGAGGTATCACTTCCTGGTTGGAATGAGCATCTTGGAGACTTCGAAGTACGAGGAATACCTCTAGTTGACATTTTTCCAATAGTTAATTTTTTTTTGGAAAGTGAATTTGAGATAGGACCTCATACAGCTGGGTTCTGAGATCAGGTAGCACGGCAGGGCGACCCCGAAGTTTTTAGATTTTCAGGACGGGTTGCGAAATATTACATCACCACTTTTACCGTGAATGTACGAGTCAAGTTTTAGTATAGTTTAGGAGAGTTAGGGTTATCTTGTCCACAGAGATTGGTTGAGATTATTATCGAGTACCGTAATTATGATAACCTAATTTTATCTAGGTGATAAAAAATGGTTTATAATTAATTAATACTAATACTAAGTTAATTAAACTAATTTATCTAATTTCACTATACTATTAATATGATATGTTTATGGGAAAAGATTATCTAGGGATTAACTTTATTTACTTAAATGTGTTTGATCTCGTTTAGTTTATAATAATGGTGTTCATCCAATCTGACAATCTCTATATCGTAAACTCATTCACCACCTCTCCTGAGTGTAAGATGAGTGAATATGTGATTTCGCATCAACGAAGAAACCCCCCTCAACATCATAACGACACTAGGTCACATCAGTCTTGCCCCAACGTCAAGGATTGCACACTTTCTAACTCCCTCCCGAGTTATTAGATCGTCGCATTGTGTTTACCCTAGTCTGAATTCAGGGTTACCTCTCTCGAGTGTCAAACCCTAATTTCTCACTATGTCTAAACACACATATAAACATGACAAACCGATAAACACAATCGAATTAGTGAAGAACAACCATTAAAAAAACACAACTCAAATAAACAATAATTTCATAAATATTATTAATCCCTCGACAAAATTTGTTTAGCTCAAGGCCATAACCATTTATACAATGAGAAATAAGCTAAACATTTTCGAAAAACTACTGAAGTTAAGAAAATAAAGAGAGAAATGAAATAAACTTAGCCGTTGTCCGAAGATTTGCCACTAAAACTGTTCAGTGATCGCTTTTCCTTCTTCATAACGTGTTCTTTTCCTTCGGATTTGGTTGAGCACTCCCTAAAACACTCTCTAATCTATATAAATTCTAAGGGGTCTCTTCTGGATGAATGGAGAGGAGGGAGGAATAAATAGGGCTCAAAATATCTAAATAAATATCTAAAATCTGTGCAGAGTGACTACCGCTGCTGTGGGTATGTCGGCAGTGGTCACGGCCGCGGCAGTGGATGCAGCGGTAGGAGCAGAGACATTTTATTGTTTCACCACCGTGGTGATGGATCTCACCGCTGCGGCGATGGATTTGCAGGAAGTTTAGGTCTTTCTCTGTATTTTAACCGCCGTGGCGGTGGGCTGCAGGTTTTGAAATTTAGCCTCTTTGCTATTTTTCCACCGTTCTTCCATCACTCTTGGTCCGATTTGATCGTTTATGATCCATTTTCATCCCTTTTTACCCCACACAACTAATTTTTACAAAAGGAATAAAAAATTATTAAAACACTATAATAACACTAAAAAACTAACAAATTCAGTTTGGAAATAAATAGGTAAATTACACCTATCAAATACCCCCAAACTTGGAATTTTGCTAGTTCTTGAGCAAAACACTCACACTAAAATGAAAAACACAACTAATTAAATAACATGAACAACCTAAACACAAACTATCTAAACATAACGATATGCGAGTTTTGAATTTTTCTACCGACCAAAACATTTTCCCTCAACAATCATATCAAGTTCAGGTGGTAAAACGCACCATGTGATGTTCTAGAATTTTGACATTTAATAATGGTAAACGCCATTCTAGATCCTTTCAACGTGTGTGTGTGAGACTCAATGATATAATTATCCAACAATCGGATTGGATTATCCACCAACGAAACTCACGACTTAGACCATAAAGGATTAGGAAATCCATATGCCTGATTGGGTTCCACTCTCCACTAATGTAGGCTTGGAAGTTCAAAAAAATCAATAGGACTTGGTTCGATTTCGGAATATTATGCCAAGGGTATTTCAAAATAGAAAACGAGTTAACGTTGTTAACTTAACGTTACCCGAGGCACACACTTTGCACACTCACACTCGAACCCCCATATATATGAAATAAAAACAAAACTACAAACAAAAAATTATACACAAAGGAAATGCATAACTAAAATCAAGTTATTTGCTCACAATATCAACAATAATCTAAAACACAAATCCCCGGCAATGGGGCAAAAACATGGTAGCGCGTAGATACATCGTTACTTTCATCGCAATTGTATGAGTCAAGTTTTAGTATAGATTAGAAGAGTCAGGGTTGTCGTATCCACAGGGATTGGATGAGATTATCGTTAAGTACCGTGATTATCATAACCTAACTTTATTTAGGTGATTCAAATTAAGTTTTTAATAAAATATACTAAACTAAACTAAAATACTAATTATACTATATTGAGACATTTAGGTAAATAGATTATCGAGGGATTAACTTCATTTACTAATATGTGTTTGATCTTGTTTTGTTATCAATAACAGTGCTCGACCTATTAGACAACCTCCGTATCAAAAACTCATTCACTCTCTCTCCCGAGTGACAAGTGAATGAATATGTGACTTCACGTTAATGCCAAAGTCCCCTTCTAACATTTTTTAGAACACATAGTCACATGAGTATTGCCCCAACATCATTGATTGCATACTTTCTAACTCCTTCCCGGGTTATTAGATCGTGGCGTTGTGTTTAACCCTAGTCCGAATTCGCGGTTACCTCTCCCGAGTGTCAAACCCCGATTTCTCAATATATCTAAACAAGCATATAAACATGAAAAACTGGTAAACACAATCAAATTAATGATGAACAACCGTTAAAGAAACACCACTCAAACAAACAACATTTTCATAAACTATATTAATCCCATAGATAATCCAAGTTTAGCTCATGGCCATAACCGTATATACAATGATAAACGAGCTCAACATACTCAAACCAACTACCAAAGTTAAGAAAATATAGAAAGAAATCAAGGAACTTAGCCGTATTCCAAAGATCCGCCGCTAAAACCACTCCGAGAGCATTTCTCCTTCTTCGATTTATGTTCTTCTCCTTTGGGGTTTGGAAAAGCTCCCTAAAAACCTCTCAAAATACACCCTGATATGTTCTAAAACGTGTTGTGGATGAAGGGATCAATTTAAGGGGTGAAAAATATCCCAAAATATCAATAAAAAACCTTTATAGCTGGTGCCGGACCGCCATGGCAGTGGAAATGCAGAGAGTTTAGCAACTCTTTGCTATTTCACTGCCGCAACAGTGACACCGTTTTTTGTTTCGTCTGTAACTTTCTCGTCCGAACTCCAATTGAGGTGATTCAAAAACCTATAGAAATCTAAGAGAAATATATACCACTTCCACATTTTGAATTTTCCTAAAATCAGATTTCATCATAGTCAAATATGGACTTGATTTTACTGCACCTATACCAATTTTGCACATTTTCACCCTTTTATTCAAAACCTACCAAACAACACAAAAATGTATTAAAACAACAAAAGAGCTTTAAAACACACAAATATTTGCATCTAAAAGTACTTTATTTGTGGATAAATAAATCACTTATCAACGACAGCACTTTTTCCACGGTTAACTTTTTCTGAGGAGTTAATTTGAAATAGGCCGCCATACGGCCGGGGTCTGGGGTCAGGTAGCACGATAGGGAAACCCCAAATTTCTTCAATTTTTAGGAGCTTAGGCTGTCATGTCTTCTAAGTGGCTCTCCTAACAGGTAGAATCCTGTGTGTCCATCCCTTGGAGGGAAGATGCTTGGAGGTCAAGCTCCGGGAGGATAGACTGTGGAAGTCAAGTTGTTGGCTCGAGGGAGGTTAAGGTGTTGGATCCTAGGAGGCAAGCTATTGCGGTCAAGCTACAGGGGTCAAGATGTTGGCTCCTGGGAGGCGAGCTGCTGGGGTTAAGCTGTTGGCTCCTGGGAGGGAAGCTGTTAGGGTCATGCTGTCAAGATCAAGTTGCTAGCTCCTTGGAGGCAAGCTGCTGGGGTAAAGCTTCCAATTTCAAGTTGTTGGCTCTTGAGAGGTAAGCTGCTAAGGTCGAGTTTTTGGCTCCTAGGAGGCAAATGGCTGTCTCACGGAGGTTAGATTCCTAGGCGATAGATTTTTGAACTTTGTGGTTAAGTGTGCTTGGGTGGCAATAATTCAGAGATGGGTGACCCCCTTGGAATTCTGGGTGATAGATTTTTGAACTCTGCAATTAAGCGTGCTTAGGCAACAATAATTCCAAAATGGGTAACCTTCAGGGAATTCTGAATGATACTTTTTCGAATTATTAGCAAACAATCTTGTACGATGAGATTCTGAGTAAACCGCTAACGGGCAGAATTCTGAACGACGATTCTAAACCCATTAACAAACGATATTGACTGGAGATATTCTGGGTGGAGAGCTCAAAGCAGCGCTCCTATAAGTGGTGTATTTCAAACCGTTGACCTCTAAACGACTCAAAATACAGACTTGTATAGCCTCTCAGCGCTTGTCACCTGAACCACCTATCACTTGGGTTGTGTAGAACTTTTGTCAGAGAAGAGAGCGGAGAGATCAGATGCTGGAGAGATCTAGTCAGTGACCAAAGTGCAGAGAGCTAGACGCCTTCCAGGGAGCTTTGGTCGGAGACCACATAGCGGAGTTCTAAGAGGAGTTCCTCTAATCTTCCACCTTCTCCTCCCAACTTACTTTCACTGGGCTAGTTAATAGGTGTAAATTACCTATCTATTTCTAATCCGAACAATGTTAGTTTTCGAGTATGTTTTAATATGTTTTATGTGTTTTTGTATAAATCAGATGTTTGAGGTGAAATAGGATGAAAACGGATCACAAACAATCACATCGGATCAAAGACGGTGGAAGAATGGTGGAAAAAGGGGTAAAGAAGCTGAAATTCAGAACCTGCAGCCACTGCCACGGCGACCAAACCACCGTCGTGACGGTTAAACTTCAGAGTTAAGCCTAACTCACTGCAGTTTTACCGCCTAGGTGAATCAAGCTATCGCCTAGGCGATCACTGAGTCGACATACCTACCGTCTCAAAGGTGAATCCTATCGCTGCGGCGGTCACCTCTGCACAGATTTAGATATTTATTTTAGATATTTTTCCTATTTATACCCTTCCTCTCCTCACCTCCGGCCATGAGAGTTCCATAGGACTTAGTATATTTTAGAGAGAGGTTTTGGGAGTGCTCATTGAATCCTAAGGAGAAGATCACATTGCTAAGAAGGAAGAGTCATCTCGAAACGTTTTTAGCAATAAATATTCGGACTAGGCTAAGTTTTCTTGTTCTTTCTTTTATTTCTTAACTTAGGATTGTTGTTTGAGCATGTTTAGCTTAGTTTTCATTATATAATTGGCTATGGCCATGAGCTAAATAGGTTTTTGTCTACGGATTAATATATTAATGAAAATGTTGTTTTCTTGAGTTTGTGTTTGGTTAGCAGTTGTTCTTCATTATTTTGATTGTGTTTACCGTATTGTTTGTTTATCATGCTTGGATAGATATATCGAGAATACAGGATTTGACACTCAGAAGAGGTAACCCCGAATTCGGACTAGGGTAAATGAACGCCATGATCAATAACCCGGGAGAAAGTTAAATTGTGTACAATCGATGACGTTAGGGCAAGACTCATGTGACCTAGGGTCGCTAATACATTGAGAGGGACTTATTCATTGACTCGAAGTCATGTATTCCCCCGTCTTACACTCGGGAGAGGTGGTGGTGGAGTTTTAGAACTGAGATTGTCGATAGGGTAAACACAACGAACTTGGGGTAAGACTCATGCAACCTAGGGTCGTTAAGACGGGAGATATAACATAACGTTATGTCAATAAAGAATTCCCCCTCAATGTCTTAACGACCCTAGGTTGCGTGAGTCTTGCCCCAACCTCATTGATTGCATACAAAACCTTAGTTCGTAAACTCCATCGCTACCTCTCCCGAGTGTAAGACGAGGGATATAACGTGACTTCGTGTCAATGAAGAAGTCCCCCTCCACGTCTTAACGACTCTAGGTCACGTGAGTCTTACCCCAACATCATTGATTTCATGCGTTATGTTTACCCTATCGACAGTCTCAATTCTAAAACTCCACCGCCACCTCTCCCGAGTGTAAGACGAAGGAATACATGACTTCAAGTCAACGAAGAAGTCTCCCTCAACGTATTAACGACCCTAGGTCACATGAGTCTTGCCCCAATATCATTGATTGTCCACAATCCTAACCCCGACCGGGTTATCAGATCGTGGCATTTGTTTATTCTAATTCGAATTCGGGATTTGTCAAACCCCGTATTCGCAATATATCATTCTAAGTATGTCAAACAAAAAATATGATAAACACACTTAAACATTGAAGAACAATCATCAAAGAAACACAATTCAACCAAAACTACTTTTTTATAAACGATATTAATCTCATACATAATCCACGTTTAACCTATGTCCATAGCCGTTTACACAATTGAAATTAGGCTAAACATGCTCAAACATATATCAAAGATAAGAAATAAAAGGAAAAACGAATGAACTTAGCTGATATCCGAAGATTAGCCGCTAAAACCGTCCACCGATCGATTATCCTTCTCCGTGTGTTGATCTTCTCCTTCGGATATGTTTGAGCACTACCCATACTCTCTCTATATTCTAAACTAAGTCCTAAGGGTTGTAATGGATGGAGAGAGCTCAAGGAGAGGGGAGGAGAAGGGTGTAAATAGACAAAATATCTAAAATAAATATCTAACACTGCGTAGAGGCCACCGCCTAGGCGGTGGAGTATGTCGGATAAAGGCTCACCGAGGTGATGAAGAAGGTAGTGGCTATGGAAAATATTCTACTGGTTCACCACCTAGGCGGTGCGGTTTCAGCAACAATGGTGTCTTCTCAGCATCTTCACCACCGCGGCAGTAGGCTTGTTTGTATTTTCTTGATACCTTGCTCAATTTTCCACTGTTCTCGATACGATTTGATCGTTTATGCTCCAATTTCATACCTTTTCACCCCACGCACCTGTTTTAATACAAAAAAAAAACATATTAAAACATATAAAAATAACTATAAAACTACTCTAAAACTAACAAAACTAGTTTGGAAATACGTAGGTAGATCACACCTATCAATAATCCAATCCGGTCATTGTATAGCCGTATTATTGACTCTCGCACTAACACGTTTACAGGATCTAAAATAGCGTTCACCATTATTGCATGTCAAAATTCTAGAACAATCACATGATGTGTTTTACCACCTGAACTCGATATGACTGGTGGTTGTTAAGAGAATAATGACTTGGCCATTAGAAGAATTTAAAACTCACATGTTGTTATGTTTAGATTGTTTTTTGGTTGTTTGTTATTTCATTTAGTTGTGTTTTTCATTTTTGTGTGTGTGTTTTACTCAAGGACTAACAAAATTCTAAGTTTGGGGGTATTTGATAGGTATGATCTACCTATATATTTTCAAACTGGTTTTGTTAGTTTTAGAGTAATATTTATATTTATTTTATTATGTTTTAATTTGTTTTTATACTTTAATATAAATCAAGTGTGTGGGGTAAAAAAGTACGAAACTGGAGCGAAAACGATGAGATCGAACCAAAAACGATCGAAGAACAGTGGAAAAACAAGCTTGGAGGCAAAATTATGAAAGAAGCCCACCGCCATGGCGTCTAGACCTCTGCCACGACAATAAAGATGCAGAGACTGACCTATTCTTGCTAAACACTCACCGCCTAGGCAATGAAACTGCAGAATGTCATTCTAATCCATCGCTATCCACACCGCCGTGACGATCAACCAACCAACATACCCACAGCCTAGGCGGTGACCTCTGCACAGACTGAAGATATTTTTAAATATTTTTTGAGATATTTTCCCAATTTAAGTTCTCCTCCTCTCTCATTTTCGGGCGCTCTTGGCATTTTGGGCCCCTTAGAATATATCTAAGGATAGGTTTAGGAGTTTCAGAGGGAGAGCTCACATTCCGAAGTGGAGGAAGACGGCGAAGGGATCGTTGAGCGTTCTTAGTGGCTAATCTTCGGATGAGACTAAGTTCTTCGACTTCTTCCCTTGTTTCTTTAACTTAGGATTTTGTGAGCATGTTTAGCTCAATTTTGATGTTTATATGGTTATGACCACAAGTTAAATGTGGATTATATAGGCATTAACGATATATTTATAAATATGTGTTTGGATGATTTCGATGTTGCATTTATGTCGTTCTTCGTAGTTTGATTGTGTTTATCATATTGTTTGTTTATAATGCTTAGATAGATAAATGGAGAATACGGGGTTTGACAAACCCCAAATTCGGATTAGGGTAAACGAACGCCACGATCCAATAATCCGGTCGGGATTAGAATTGTGGACAATCGATGACGTTGGGGCAAGACTCACATGACCTAGGGTCGTTAAGACGGTAAAGGGGACTTTTTCATTGACTCAAAGTCATGTATTCTACCGTATTACACTCAGGAGAGGTGGCGGTGGAGTTTTAGAACTAAGATTGTCGATAGGGTAAAGACAACACGACAATCCAATTACCCGGTCAAGAGTTGGATTGTGTGCAATCAATGACGCTGGGTGAGACTAACATGACCTAGGGTTATTAAGATATTGAGGGGGACTTCTTTGTTGACTCAAAGTCATGTATTCCACCATCTTATACTCGGGCGAGGTGGCAGTGGAGTTTACAAACCGAGATTGTCAAATAGGTCAAACACCGTAAACGTGAGTAAATCGAGATCGAACCTGTATTTGTAAACACATTAATCCCTAGGAAATTCTTTCCCCTAAAACGTATTAGTATATTAGTATAGATAATTCAGTTAATTGGTAGTAGTTTAATTAATTAAATACATTTGTTTTTAGCCTATATAAAGTTAGGTCATGACAATTGCGGTACTAGATAATAACGACACCAATCCCTGTGGATACGATACCCAATCTTTCAAGATCACATTATACTAAAAATTTTATCTCGTATACTTGCGAGCAGTCAATACGCAAGGATCGAATCCTTGACGAACAAGCTTCTTGCCAAGTTGCATTCTCACCGATCTATAATTCAGAGAATAATGACAAGGTTAAGGCCAGTCTCCAAGCCAACCTTTCTATTATTTAGACCTAGAACCTCAAACTCTATGTTAATCTTTATAACCTTAATTACCTGGTTGACATGATCATGACTGAGAGTAGAAGTGGTAAGGCTCCACTGACCGGGGTCAGGAAGAAAACCTAACTGGAGGCAGTAAAACAGTGGAGAAAGGACCCCAAATATCTAGAGCTCCAAGAGAAGATGGCTAATGACTTCCTAGAGTCAAGGAACCAGGACAGCATGATGGCTATCCACTATCTATGATCGAATTTCCCCATCGGCCCGATGGAAATGAAGTTCTTAAAGCCAGATGATAGTGCCGAGTACAAAAGCGTTGGGCAGAGAAATACTAGGGAGAACAGTGCTGATGTGGGGGGCCCTAAGGAGATCGATATTAACACTACTTATTTTTGCACTGACGTCTCTCAAGACGAGGGCGGGAAGGACTGAACTATGGACCATCACTTCTTCAGCACTTAGGATGTTGTAGACTCATTTTCACTTATTCATGTTCTTCTACGCTATAGCGTGTAAGCAATATAGCCAGGGTACTTCAAAGTCTACTACTTCCTTCTAACATTTTTGCCAAGTTATTTTTTGTTTGTTCCTGTTTTCCACGTCATAAAATTTTGAAATTTTTTTTAAAACAAAAATTCTCGTCTCTGCCCAGGACCATGGACCACTAGTCCCCCAATTTGGGACACAAGTTGATTGTAAGAAAATCGTGTTGTAGACATAGAAGGAGAGTTTCCCAGGGTGTCTGGTCCTCTCGATCCATAGGGGCGCAATGCCGTGTTGGTTCGTCGTGGCTGGTTATTGGTAGTCAAGCTCATTCAAGAACCCTTTCAGGTTATCTCTATTTAGTCCATGCAGGAGCACCTTCCTCTTTAGAATACTACACTTATAGTCTATTGGTGGGGAGATGTACTTAGCTGTTGGCTCTCAAACCCGATCAATGTCTCGCCCTTGGTGGACGACCTTGGTCTTTCCGTAGGTACAAACTATTAACCTCTGGAGAGGGTCTGGTTGTCTCCCTCCTTGACACTGAGCGATGGGATGAGGCTTGTGGAAAATTATTCACGGGTGCTTGAGAAGTATACCTTCTTCTATTTGAAGATTGTATGTGCTCGGACATGCGACCCTGGTGACTCTATACATCCCAAGAGCTGAATCCACTATGGATGACGTTGATTTCACCATCTACACGTGGGTGATCATCCCCAGTCTCTACCTCCTGGGGCAATGGACAATCGTAGTTTTCCCGTCTTCTCTAGGATTGAGACTTTCCCCTAGGTTCATCCTCACTGGGTTGTTCCTAATTTCCTCCCTAAACATAGTTCTCTAGATAGCCTCTTCGAATGAGAGCTTCAATCCCCTGTCGAAGCTGGACATAGTTTTCTATAGAATGGCCCGGGTATTAGTGGAATTCACAGTACTTATTCATTGATCTCCTGGCCGGCCTCCTTCTTAGAGATAGTGGAGGAAGAAAGTAATTATGCCATGAGTTTTCTGCAAAGATGGCAGCTACTGAGGCTATTAGTAGAGTGAACCCTGGTTGGTGATGCCCTAGGGGGAGGAAGTAGCTTTTTGTCCCTCGGCAGAGGTCCTGATCTCCCTTTATCTTTTAGTCTTCTCAAGTCTTGGCTTGATTTGGACCTTTATTCCTTGGTTCCCTCAGCTTGTTCATTTTTTCCTTCTTTTTCCTAGTTGCAGTAAGGAGATTAACACCATGGAACCTAATTCCTTGGTCCAAAGCTTAATCCAAAGTAGGAGTAGGGTTGGAAAAGAGGTTATAGGACAACCTCTGATGTCAAAGCCCATCTACAAAGGCATCAGTGTTATGCTTTCAGAGAAGTTGTCACACGCATTTGCTTCTCAGTTGAAACGTTCAACGTAGTCTCCCAAAAATTCAGTAGGCTCTTGCTGAAAGGCAAGAATATGAGCCATAGTCTTTCGCCTCTACCAGAAGCAGCTAAAATGAGCTAGGAACAACTGCTCAATCTCCCTAAAGGTGGAGATGGATACTAACTTGAGACCTTGGAACCAGAACCTCATTGCACCTATGATGGTTAAGGGAAAGGCTCTACAGGGCAGAGCTATAAAGGCCACCTATATGTCCATATGAGACTTGAGCATGGACAGGTGGTCAACAAGATCTAACGTATCATCATACGGACTCATCTAGGGGTAAGTAAATCACCTCGGTGCTACTTCTTCCAAAACTTCTTCCACGAATGGAAATCTCACCTCCACAATAACGCCTTATCCTGTCTAACCTCTATTTACCTCTTGGAGATAGGCTTCCTGGTCGGCGCAATTACGCGTCGCCACTTTCACCGCAAGCGTACGGGGCAAGTTTCAGTATAATGGACCTTTCAGTCCGGTATCGTATCCACAGGAATTGGCTGAGATTACTATCGACTACCGCGATTATCATAACCTAATTTTATGCAGGCACTTAAAAATTGAATTTAATTAATTAATACTAATACTAATATAACCTAATTTAATCTATACTAATACTAATATTAATATGAGATGTTTTAGAGAAGTAAATTTCCTAGGGATTAACATCATTTACTTAAATGCGTTTGATTTTGTTTTAATTTACATTGACGGCGTTCCGCGTATCCGACAATCTCGATTTGTAAACTCCCTCACCACCTCTCCCTAGTGTATGCTGGGGGAATACGCGACTTCGTGTCAATGAAGAAATTCCCCTCAATGTCTTAACGACTCTAGGTCACGTGAGTCTCGCCCCAACGTCATCGATTGCATACTTTTTAACGCCCTCCCGGGTCGTTTGATTGTCGTGTTATGTTTAAACCCTAGTCCAAATTCAGAGTTACCTCTCCCGAGTGTCAAACCCCGTATTCTCAATATATCTAAATAAGCATATAATCATAGAAAACGCGGCAAACACAATCGAAATTATAAAGAACAACCATAAACGAAACACAAACTCAACCAAATCATATTTTTATAAATATATGTTAATCCCTAAGACAATCCATATTTAGCTCATGACCATAACCATTTATACAATGTAAAACGAGCTAAACATGCTCAAACAATAATCCTAAGATTAGACATGAAGAGAGAAATGAGAGAAACTAGCCATAATCCGAAGATTTGTCACTAAGAACATTCCAAGATTGCTTATCCTTCATTGCTTTGTGTTCTTCCCCTTAGGATTTGCTTGAGCTCCCCCAAAACATTCTCTAGTATCCTCCTCTAGTCTATGGAGGTCTATCCCGAAAATGGAGAGGAGAGGAGAAGAAAATAGGGTGCAAAACATATCCTAAAAATATCCTAAATCTGTGTAGAGGTGACCACCATGGCAGTGGGTATGTCAGTTTAATGTTCGCCGCAGTGATGGAGAAAGCAATGCATTCAAGGACTATCCTGCAAATTTACCACCGCGTCGGTAGATGTCACCGCTGCAGCGGTAGATGTCCACCAAGACTTAGCCCTTCTCTGCATTTTCACCACCGCGGTGGTGGTCTGAACGCCGCGGTGGTGGGCTGCTAATCTGATTTTTGCCTACGTGCTTGTTTTTCCACCGTTCTCCAACGGTTTTTGGTCCGAATTGATCGTTTACACTCTGATTTCATACCTTTTCACCTCAAACACCTAATTTAATACAAAAGGAATAAAATCTCATTAAAATGTAATAAAATACTATAAAAATGCTCGAAAACTAACTTAGTTCGGTTTGAAAATAGATAGGTAGATCACACCTATCAAATACCCCCGAACATGGAATTTTGCTAGTCCTCAAGCAAAACACTCACATAATACGAGAAATATGACAACTAATTACAAAATTAAAAACTAAAAATGAAAAAACACTAAAAACAATAATGTGTAAGTTTTGATTATCATCTACTAACCAAACAATTGTTTCCTCATCGGCCCCAATCCTATCAAGTTCAAGCATAAATCACACCATGTGATGTTCTAGAATTTTAGCGTTCAAAAATAGTAAGTGCCATTCTAGATCCTGTTAAAGTGTGTGTGATTAAACTCAAATATACAACTATCCATTGATTAGATGGGATTATCCCTCAATAAAGGTCATGACTAAAACCTTTTAGGTATAGGGAATCCATACGCTTGAACCAGGATCTATTCTCCACTAATGTAGGCTCGAAGGTTCAAAAAGATCAATAGAGCTTATATCGGCTTTGGGAAAATGGCCAAGGTAAATTTGAATGGAAAATGGGTTAACGTCATTAACTTAACGTTACCCAAGGCACATCACTTGGCACATTTACTCTCGAACCCCCGTAGAAAAATTGTAAACAATCACAAACAATCATTTTAGACTAACATACTCACTTGTAAAAAAAAACATAATTTTTTTTTTTTAATAACACACCCTCAAAACTTATTCGAATTTCTATAATTTTAGGAGTGTGCAAAAAGGATTAAGTAACACACCCCCAAACTTATTCGAATTTCTACAAATTTAGGAGTGTGCAAAAAGGATTAAGAAAATGACAAGTGAATACACTAATACTGAACCAATCCGAAGTTCGCCCTAAACCCAACCGCTCATATCAAGTAGAATATATGAATGCTAACTTGATTCACTCAAATGTATCTTTAATTCAGCGATATAGGTTTGGAAAAAATCAATTGGCCAGGGTATTTGTTCATATGTTCAGAATTGAATTGGCATTTAGGCTTCGACAGGGTAACGAGGGATAATGATATTGCATGGTAGGCTTCAAAAGGCTTAAGCAATAAAATGACTACCTAAATCATATCTCTTGAACTACCTCGTCTAGGATTTCGCCTCGAATTTCCCCCAAATCAAGTTCTAGAATCCCTATTGTCATGAAATTGATTGACAGATAATCAGTTTCAAATCAATTAAATAGTGCTATATTGAGTTTACGTGATCATGCATTTAGGATCTACAATAACTTTTACTAAAACGATACGTTAAGCACACAAAATACATATGAATGAGCTTTACGCTCGACCTCAATAAACAATCAAGGGGCAGACTCATCATCGGGTAAAGGCACAGATGACGTCAAAACTCAGCACAAAACAACAACTAAACTAAACAAACTAATCCTAAACAAGCATGCACATGATAAAAACAGTAAAACTTAACTAATAACATAAACACATACTAAAAACATACTACACATCACCACCACCTTAACACAGGCTTTGCCCAAAATGACCTATCAGCGATCCCAAAGATAGTACATAGCATAATATTGAATATTGAAGACAAGGCTTTAAAACACATACCTGGGAGGCAAGAGAATCTCGCCTCCGAATCAAATTAGCTATGACGGATTTAACTTATTTTAGAACTTGGGTTGTGTACGGCGGAGGATTCGCATCCTCCTCGTATTGACTACTCACAAGTGTACGAGGTCAAAGTTTTAGTATAGTATGATAGTAAACGATCGGGTTATCATATCCACAGGGATTGGTGTCGTTACTATTGAGTATCACGTTTGTCATGACCTAACTTTATCTAGGCTAAAAACAAATGTAATTAATTAATTAAACTAATATTAATATAACCTAAATTAACTATACTAATATACTAATATGTTTTGGGGGAAAGAATCGCCTATGGATTAATGTGTTTACAAATACGTGTTCGATCTTGATTTACTCATGTTTACGGTGTTCGACCTATTTGACAATCTAGGTACGTAAACTCTACCACCACCTCTCCCAAGTGTAAGACAGGGGAATACATAACTTCGAGTCAATGTAAAAGTCCCCCTCAACATCTTAACAACCCTAGATCACATGAGTCTCGCCTAGCGTCATTGATTGCACACAATCCAACTACCGACCAGGTCATTGGATCGTGCGTTGTATTTACCCTATCGATAATCTCCATTCTAAAACTCCCTCGTCACCTCTCCCGAGTGTAAGACGAGGGATATAACGCAACTTCGTGTCAGCGAAGAAGTCCCCCTCAACATCTTAACGACCCTAGGTCGCGTAAGTCTTGCCCCAACGTCATCGATTGTCCACAATCTAAACCCTAACCGAGTTATAGAATCGTAGCGTTTGTTTACCCTAATCCGAATCTGGGATTTATCAAACCCCGTATTCTCTATTTATCATTCTAAGCATAATAAACAAATAATACAATAAATACAATCAACCTAAAAAGAACAATCACAAACGAAACACCGAAATCATCCAAACATATATTTATATATTCATTGTTAATCCCTATACAATCCACATTTAACTCGTGATCATAACTGTATAAACATTGAAAGAACGAGCAAAACATGCTCACATGATCCTAAGTTAAAGAAACAAGGAAAAGAATCGAAGAACTTAGCCTCATTCGCTTCTCCGTCTTCTCCACTTCGGGATATGAGCTCCACCTCTAAAACTCCTAAACCTAAGCCTAAGTATAGCCCAAGGTGCCTAAATAGCCGGGGGGGATCAAGAGAAGGGGATAAGAGTGGGTATTTATGGACAAAATATCTCAAAATATCTAATAAAACTATCTAAGTTGTGTAGAGGCCACCGCCGCAGCCATAGGATTCAACGCTACAACAGTGGAGTAGGTCGGTTAGTTGATCGCCGCGGCGGTGAGGACAACGGTGGATTAAGAAAACATTCTATTGGTTCACCGCCTAGGCAGTAGGATTCATTGCCTAGGCGGTGGTCCGCCAGTAGCATTTGTGTCTTCTCAACATTTTCACCACTGCCCTCGGTGGTCTGGACGCCACAGTGGTGGGCTTTTTTCACAATTTTGCCTCCGTGCTTGTTTTTCACCATTCTTCGACCGTTTTGTGTTCGATCTCATTATTTTTGCTCCAGTTTCCTATCTTTTTGTCCCATACACCTGATTTATACAAAAAAGTATTAAAACTAATTAAAATTTAATAAAATACTATATCAACACTCAAAAACTAACTTAATTTGGTTTGGAAATAGATAGGTAAATCACACCTATTAAATACCCCCAAACTTGGAATTTGGCTAGTTCTCGAGCCAAACACACACACGAAAATAAAAAACACTACTAAATGAAATAACAAACATCCTAAAACAATCTAAACATAACAAGATGCAAGTTTTAAATTCTTCTAACGGCCTAGTTATTGTTGTCCCTCAATAACCGCTAGTCATATCGAGTTCAGGCGGTAACACAAATCATATAATGTTCTAGAATTTTGACATGCAATACTCGTGAATGCCATTCTAGATCCTGTAAATGTGTTAGTGCATGACTCAATAATATAACTATACAATGACCGGATTAGATTATCCCCCAACAAAATTCATGACTTAGACCGTGAAGGACTAGGATTTCCATATACCTGATTGGGGTCTACTCTTTGCTAATGTAGGCTTGGAAGTTCATAGAGATAATTAGGACTTGGTTCGATTAAGGAATAGTTGGCCAAGGGTATTTCGAAATTGAAAATGGGTTAACATTGTTAACTTAACGTTACCCAAGGCTCAACGCTTGGCACATTCACTCTCAAACCCCTATACTTAGATTGAAAACAATCTCGAACATGCATTTAAGACCGACGTACTCACTTTCCAAAAAGAAAAGTAATTTTTTTTTTAACTAACCACACCCCCAAACTTATTTGATTAGTATGATTTCACGGGTGTGGTTTAAAACAAAGGAAAAACAACAAGTGAGTACTCAAATACCAAACCAATTAGAAGTCCTCCCTAAACTCAACCACTCACATCAAGAAGCATTTGCAATTGCTAACTTGATTCACTCAAATGTGCCTTTAAATTCAGTGATTTAGGTTTTGAAAAAGGTTGACTGGCTAGGATATTAGTTTATGTGTTCAGAATTGAATTGTTATTTAGGCTTCGACAAGGTAACGAGGGATAAACATGTAACAGGGTAGGCTTAAAAAGGCTCAAGCAACAAAACGACTGCCTAAATCACATCTCCTGAACTACCTCGCCTAGTATTTTGCCTCAAGCTTCCCCTCAATCAAATTCTAGAATCCTTAATGTGTCATGAATTTTGCTAATCGATAATTGTCCTTAAATCAATTGAATATAAATACATTGAGTCTATGTGCTCGTGCAAATTAGGATCTACAATAATTTTTACCAAAAATCATAGTCAAGCACATAGAACACACATGCATGGGTATTACCCTTGACTTCGAAAACAACCAGGGATAATTATCATCATTGGGTAACGGCCCAAATGAACGCAAAACTCAGCATGCAAACAACAACAACACAAAAACATAAATACATTCTAACCTAAACAAACATGTAATACGAAAAAAATAGTAAAACATACTAATATCCTACACATCACTGCCAAACTCAAAATGGACACTGCCCTCAGCGAACCCAATCATCATTCTCAACATATGAAATTTAAGCATGCTGACGAAGGGAGTTTAGAACACGTACCTGGGCTCTCACCTCCGTTTAAATTCGATGGAGATGGATTTAATTTATTTGACCTTGGGTTACCTCCCAAGAAGCGCGTGGTTTAATGTCCTCGGCCCGACATTCTTAGAACGCCCTCAAGTTTGGCGAGGTTTTGCTTTGTTCGGCTCGATCTTTTAACGAAACTCCTCACCGGCTTATGTGCGTGGCCCCGTACAACAAACGGCTTGGAATCCCATCGAAAGGGATGCATTAATACCCGTCGATCTAGTATCGCCAAGTACCCCACAAAAGAAACAAAAACAAAACTACAAACAAAAAATTATATACAAAAGAAATGCCTAAAGTAAAATCAGGTCATTTACTCACAATATCAATAATAAACAACAAACACAATTCCCGGTAATCAATACCAAAAACTTGGTGGTGATCGCCGACAATTGAATTTTCTCAACCAATCCTCGGCAATGGCACCAAAACTTATACGACGGAGGATTCGCATTCTCCTCTTATTGACTACTCACAAGTGTATGAGGTCAAAGTTTTAGTATAGTATAATCGTGAAAGATCGGGTTACCGTATCTATAGTGATTGGTGTTGTTATTATCGAGTATCGTGTTTCTCATGAGCTAACTTTATCTAGGCTAAAAACAAATGTAATTAATTAATTAATTAATTAAACAAATACTAATATAACCTGAATTAACTATACTAATATACTAATATGTTTTAGGGGAAAGAATCGTATAGGAATTAATGTGTTTACAAATATGTGTTCGATCTCGATTTACTCACATTTACGGTGTTCGACCTATTTGAAAATCTCGGTACGTAAACTCCACCACCACCTCTCTCAATTGTAAGACGGGGGAATACATGACTTCGGGTCAACAAAGAAGTCCCCCTCAACATCCTAATAACCCTAGGTCACGTGAGTCTCGCCCAGCGTCATTGATTGAACACAATCCAACTCCCGACTGGGTTAATGGATCGTGCGTTGTATTTACCCAATCGATAATCTCCATTCTGAAACTTCCTCGCCACCTCTCTCGAGTGTAAGACGAGGGATATAACACAACTTCATGTCAATGAAGAACTCCCCCTCAACGTCTTAACGACCCTAGGTCGCGTGAGTCCTACCCCAACATCATCAATTGTCCACAATCTAAACCCCGACCGAGTTATAGAATCGTGGCGTTTATTTACCCTAATCATAATCTGGGATTTATCAAACCTCGTATTCTCTATTTATCATTCTAATCATAATAAACAAATAATACGATAAACACAATCAACCTACAAAGAACAATCACAAACGAAACACCGAAATCATCCAAACACATATTTATAAATTTATTGTTAATCCCTATACAATCCACATTTAACTCGTGGTCATAACCGTATAAACATTGAAAGAATGAGCTAAACATGCTCACATGATCCTAAGTTAAAGAAATAAGGAAAAGAATCAAAGAACTTAGCCTCGTCCGAAGATTAACCGCTAAGAATGTTCAACGATCGCTTTGCCGTCCTCTCCATTTCAGGATATGAGCTCTACCTCAAAAACTCCTAAACCTAAGCCTAAGTATGTCCTAAGGTTCCCAAATGGCCGGGGAGATCAAGAGGAGGGGACAGGAGTGGGTATTTATAGACAAAATATCTCAAAATATCTAATAAAAATATCTAGCCTGTGCAGAGGCCACCGTCGTGGCCGTTGGATTCAGCGTCGCGGAGGTGGAGTAGGTCGGTTAGTTGATCGCCATAGCGGTGAGGACAGCAGTGGATTTGGAAAACATTCTGCCGGTTTACCGCCTAGGCGGTGGTCCGTCAGTAGCATTTGTGTCTTCTCAACATTTTTAGAAGTGGTCTGAACACCACGGTGGTGGGCTTCTTTCACAATTTTGCCTCTGTGCTTGTTTTTCCACTGTTCTTCGACCGTTTTTGGTTCAATCTCATTGTTTTTGCTCCGGTTTCCTATCTTTTTGCCCCACACACCTGATTTATACAAAAAGTATAAAAATTAATTAAAACATAATAAAATACTATATAAACACTCGAAAACTAACTTAATTCAGTTTGGAAATAGATAGGTAAATCACACCTATCCAGTTGCCTCCCAAGAAGCACGTGGTTTAATGTCATCGGCCCGACACATGCCCTCAAGACTGGCGAGACGTTGCCATGAAAGAAATGCAAGAGTACCTGTCGATCTAACATTTTCAAGCACCCTGCAGGAAAACAAAAATAAAACTACAAAGAAAAATTATAAACACTAAAAAAAATGCCTAAATTAAAATCAAGTTATTTACTCACAATATCAACAATAACCTAAAACACAATCCTCGGCAATGGCGCCAAACACGTGGTGGCCGCAATTACGCATCACCACTTTCACCGCAAGCGTACGAGTCAAGTTTTAGTATAATGGACCTTTCGGTCGGGTATCGTATCCATAGGAATTGGTTGAGATTACTATCGACTACCACGATTATCATAACCTAATTTTATCTAGGCACTTAAAAATTGAATTTAATTAATTATTACTAATACTAATATAACCTAATTTAATCTATACTAAGACTAATATTAATATGAGATGTTTTAGGGAAGTATATTGCCTAGGGATAACTTCATTTACTTAAATGCGTTTGATTTTGTTTTAGTTTACATTGACGGCATTTCGCGCATCTGATAATCTCGGTTTATAAACTCCCTCGCCACATCTCCCAAGTGTAAGCTGGGGGAATACGCGACTTCATGTCAACAAAGAAGTCCCCCTCAATGTCTTAACGACTCTAGGTCACGTGACTCTCACCCCAACGTCATCGATTGCACACTTTCTAATTCTCTCCCAGGTCATTAGATTGTCGTGTTGTGTTTAAACCCTAGTCCAAATTCGGGATTCCCTCTCCCGAGTTTCAAACCCCGTATTCACAATATATCTAAATAAGCATATAATCATATAAAATGCGGCAAACACAATTGAAATTATAAAGAACAACCATAAACGAAACACAAACTCAACCAAATCACATTTTTATAAATATATGTTAATCCCTAAGACAATCCATGTTTAGCTCATGGACATAACCATTTATACAATGTAAAATGAGTTAAACATGCTCAAACAATAATCCTAAGATTATAGATGAAGAGAGAAACGAGATAAACTAGCCATAATCCGAAGATTTATGCTAAAAACGTTCCAAGATCGCTTCTCCTTCGTTGCTTTGTGTTCTTGCTCTTAGGATTTGCTTGAGCTCCCCAAAAATACTCTCTAGTATCCTCCTCTAGTCTATGGAGGTTTGTCCTAAAAATGGAGAGGAGAGGAGAAGAAAATAAGGGCCACAGAATGACGGAAATGAGGCAAATAGGAGTTAATTTCATATTCACGCCATCCCCTGGGATCGAACCTGGTTGGCCGATAGGGATATCAGCTGTTAGGAGACGCTGACATGTCATTGGCTACATGTTCGTGTAGTAGAGAAGGTAGAGATCTCGATGGTACCAGAGGGGCCCTCTCCAGTCCTATAGACTCGTGGTTGCGAGGTGGAGGGTTGTCCCTAGGCATGTGCCCATTCGAAGATTCTATATGAACATCGTAGTCTAAGGGTCGCTCTTCGATCCCTATAGTTTAGAGAGTTGCTCTTCTCTATGCGGGAGGCAGCAGTAGGCGCGTGAGGAAGAGCTGCACACATGAATTGAATTAGACAATTTGGTGCCCAAAGAGATCAATCCGAGATACTTCCCGCGGTTCTCAAGGTCCGTCTTGCAGCCCCAAGTGGGCACATTAGATGGCCCTGCCTAGTCTTAGGGGGGAATTTATCCTTGTTGGTAGAAGCTAGAGGGTATGGCCTTTGAGTTTTTGACATTTCTCATTCTTTTGTTCTGTGTTTGTCTTTCCGACCAGACCTTATAATCATCTAGGCTCAGCGAAACAGAAAGTAGTGAGCAGGGGTAGGATTTTTGCACGGTTCTCACAGATGGTACTAAACTATTAAGTGTAAAAAATTGGTACACACCTCGAGTATGATCTAGTCGGGTGACATATGTCCTTTTGCTGAGGTGGAGTCACAATTGAAAATTCTTCATGTGAGCTGTATTAGGTCCTGGGAGGACTGACCTCTTATGTCCAGAGTCCTTCTCCTCAGGGAGTGGTACCTGCAGAAGGCTTTAGTCGAGATTCATCCCCACAAATCCCCTCTGACATAAGAATAAGAGCTCAGAGAGAAGAGGTATAGAAACACGTCAAGTAAGCAAATGAACTCAAAGCATTCGCGTACAAAATAAAACGTAACTCAGGCTTCATATCCCCTGTAATATAGGCATTGGATAGGATTAGTCAGTCCTAAACACAATTAATTAGGTGAAACCATATGTTTAGTTGATAATCCAGGGCATTTAGGAGATAATCACTAAGCTTGGGCTTTTTGACCCATTTGGCAAATCTATCAGGCCTATGGCAGTGAGTTAGTAGAGAAGAGTAGAGATCCGTGGAGTCCTAGATGAGAAGCGAGCTGGAATGGGGAGTTAGTGGAGGTAAATGGCTGAGTCATTGAATGTGTCGTCTAAGCTATGGTGCAAAGCTTAGGGCAACACGTCCCAACGGGGCACCTTACTCCTCTCTAGGTAAAAATGAGATTCCAGGGAGAAACTATGGTTAGCGTATGTTCTAATCTAGCGCTGCAGATTCTGGAATGCATCCATGTCACTACGAGGATAGGCACATGGCTGGGTCTCAGGTGCTGACTCAATAGTGCCCAAAAATATGCTAGTCAAATATGATTAAAAAAAATTAGGTAACTACAATCATTATGGCTAACAGTCCCAAGACGGTAACCGACGATGACTAATTAAACGAGATAATCTTTACAAAACATTATTATTACATTCTTAACTCAAATGCTTGTATTGTTAGAATACATCAGGTCAGCATAATCACAAGGTGATTCCAGTTATAGGAAAGACAAAAGGGGTAGAATGGCCCACCAATGGGTTAGCCAACGATATTATGAGTTCAGACAAATAGAGGCCAGGTTTAGTTAAGAACCTAAACATGTCGAGGCTCTGTGCAGCCAAGAATTTAACAACAAAGAAAGGCCAACTTAGTTCACAAACTGACCCGTGACAGATCAGATCAGTTCGATTCACAAACTGACCTCACAAAAGAAAGGCATCCTGGTTTACAAGCTGACCTCACAACAAAGGAAGGTCGGCATAGTTTACAAATAGACCTCTTACAAATCATGTCAGGCTATTCTATAGATTGATCTTACAAAAAAATGATTAGGTTAGTTTGCAGACTAGCCTTAAAAACAAAGGTTAGGCACAGTGTAGAACCCGAGCACCTGCAGGTAAAATTCGGCCAATACTCTCTCTCTCTCTCTCTCTCTCTCTCTTTCTCTCTATCTGTCTCTATCATATGCTCTTTTATTTGAGGAACCTCCAACTAGGGGGCAGTTAAAGAAGACCCACCAATATCCAATAGGCTATGCTCAAGTGGGCCTAAACTGTGAGCCCAATATGATCAAGACACAAGTCAATATGGGTTTACCCCAAGGCTTAGCCCAACAAGAGCAGTAATATGAACCCAGCATCAGTTATATGAAAACGATGAGCTAACCTACTTTGTAGAGGAGGGTTGAACTAATTAGTTGATCTTAATCGCGAAGGAAAGGTACATCAACTCAACACATGAGATCAAGCTCAACGCTAACCAAACCATAGAGAGATATACTCTCAGGCTAATTAATACCCAGAACAAACCTAACGGAAATATGGAGACCTTCCACAAGCACGTTAAGTTAGTTATAATCTTTCACATGAATATAGCGATAGTTAAAATCTCCCACATAAATGCTGGGAACAATTATAGATAAATAAATGAGAAATCAGGTGAAATAAAGGAGAAATTAGGTACTCTAACCCTATATATATATTATGGTATTCAGGCCAAGATACAAATAATTTTTTACTCATACCATAAAACAAACTGACTTATTCTCATGCCGAAAGTGTTTTGGCCAACAGCACACCGGTATCTCCTAAGCTTTTTTATTTTGCAGGTTAGCTGGAGGTTTTTTACTACATCAAACATATTTTACATTTGAAATATTTTTATTATTGATAAACTAAATGACAAACTCTCAACAAAATATTGGTTCATATATTTAAATAATTTTAAAATTAATTTATTAAATTTAAATTAATATTTTTTGACACAGTGTGTATATTAAAAAAATAAATAAATTGAGATTAGGTTATACCAATTTAATTACAAAGACTTAGGGATGTAACTTGGTCAACAAAGTTAATATCGTGAATTAGTGCTGAATAAACCATAAAGAAAGCAGAAAAGAAATATGTCAAATTCAAATAAACTGATGCAGGAAAAATTCCCGCCTAGTGGGGGGAGTCGATTAAGGTGTAACTTCCCATTAAATTAAGGTGTAACTCCCTAATAAATAGCTATATTAATGGGGGTGTAACTCCCCATTAACTCCCCAAAAAGGCATAACGGTTGTAAGATGACAAGTCTATAAATAGGGGAAATGTATCATATTTACATTACATTCAGTCTTAAGTTTTCTTTTATACATAGAATGGTCTGATCTTATTCTTATGCCGGAGGTTCTTTGGCCGACACCACACCGGTATCCCCCCCATAGAACTAATTGGTTTTGCAAGTCGGATTACAAGTTGCGAAGATTCCCGACACGTGAGGGGCTGTAACACGTATCGGGTATTTTTTGGCAACATCATTTGACGCTGTTTGTGGGAACTCAAGAAAAAGAACATGATCTCCAATGTCGTGACCTTCATAGACTACCGGCGAGTTTTACGATTACTATCGGCAAAACCACAAATCAAAGCAAACAAAGACGTGTTAGTTTTAAGATTGAATTATGATGTACATATCTATGAACATAATGGATCCTGGTATGTTTTCTATCCTAAAGTCGATGAACAGATCTAAATAGATTTTTTAATCGAAGCTGCAAATCGAATGATGAAGCTAACAGATTTGAATCAAACCGATCTACGCTATAGAGAATCAATCACTAATTATCTATGAAAATCGATAATCAAAGATGGAGAAGACGAATAAGACAAATCAACAAAGGTAATTGTCAACCCAAAGGAGATGACGATGAAAAATAATCGTCAATCGATGACGAACAGACACCCAGTAATTGAATCAAGAAAATAAATCGAATCGGATCCTGAATAGAAGAATTGAAATACAATCGATGAGCAAACAATGGAAAAACAAGAAGTGGACCTTAGATCTAACCTGAAATGGGCCTTAGATCTGACCTAAGTTGCACTTCATATCTGAACCGTACTGTTGATTTGATCCGAACCATGACCACTTGATGAGTGGTTTATTTACCAACAAATTAAGTACTTTTAGATTCAAATATTTGTGTGTTTTTAAGAACTTTTGTTTTTTTAATATGTTTTAGTGTTGTTTGGTAGGTTTTTGAATAAAATTGTGAAATTGTGCAAAATCGATACAGGTATAGTAAAACTATTCCATTCTATTTTTGGAAAACTCAAAACATGGAAGTTATAGATCTTTTTCCTAGGTTTCCATAGGTTTTTGAATCACATAAATCGGAGTTCGAACAAAAACGTTACAACCAAAACAAGAAAGCATGTCACCGCCGTAGTGGGACACCACCACTGCGGCAGTAAAACAGCAAAAAGTTTGTAACGGCTCTGCATTTCCACTGCCGCGGCGGTCGCCCTGCACCTGTAAAGTATTTTTTAGATATTTTAAGATATTTTTGGCCCTATATCCTTCCTCCCCTCTCCATTTTCGGTAAGAACACTTAGGAAAACCATTTGGGCATATTTTTTAGTGTTTTGGAGAGAGAGCTCATAATCCAAAGGAGGATACATTGAATAAGGAAGCGATCGTTCTACCTTATAATCTTCAGACTTGGCTAAGTTCTTTCATTTTCTCTTTTATTTCTTTAACTTAGGTATTTGTTGAGCATGTTTAGCTCGTTCTTATTGTAAATATGGTTATGACCGCTAGCTAAACATGGAATTGTTTAGGGATTAACAATACATTTATAAATATGTGGTTATTTTAACTTCGATGTTTCGTTAATGTGTGTTTTATAATAATTTCAATTGTGTTTGTCGTGTTGTCGTGTTATTATACTTGTTTAGATGATTAGAGAATACGGGGTTTGACACTCGGGAGAGGTAACCCCGAATTCGGACTAGGGTAAACACAACACGACAATCTAACGACCCGGGAAGGCATTAGAAAGTGTGCAATCAATGACGTTGGGGCGAGACTCACGTGACCTAGTGTCGTTAAGGCGTTGAGGGGGATTTTTTCGTTGACGCGAAGTCATGTATTCACTCGTCTTACACTCGGGAGAGATGGCGAGTAAGTTTACGAACCGAGATTGTCAGATACCTGAACACCATTAACATAAACTAAAATGAGATGGAACACATATTTGTAAACAACGTTAATCCCTAGAAAATTCTTTCCCTGAAAACATCCCATTATATTAGTATAGATAATTTAGTTAATTAGTTTAGTTTAATATAAATTTTATTCACATTTATTTTCGCCTAAATAAAGTTAGGTCATGACAAACGCGGTACTCAATAATAGTTAAAACCAATCCCTGTGGACACGATAACCCTAACTCTCCCAATCTATACTAAAACTTGATCTCATATACTTGCGAGTGAAAGTAGCGGCGTATTCACGCGCTACGAAGTTTTTGGCGTTGTTGCCAAGGATTGACTTTTTGGTTATTCTTGATATTGTGAGTAAATGACCGAATTTTACTTTAGGCATTTATTTTGTTTATAACTTTTTTGTTTGGTAGTTTTTGTTTTTCTTTTCCTGCAGGGTGCTTGAAGATGCTAGATCGACAAGTGCTTTTGCGATTCTTTCAACGGGATTTCGAGCCGTTTTATAGTGCTTGGAATCAATGCAAGGATTTGCTACTCCGGTTTCCAAATCACGGATTCCCGAGGGAGTGTCAACTACTGAACTTCCTCAACAGGTTACAAGCCACAACCAAAATGTGGGTTGAAAGAGGAAACGGTACTACCTCTTTCGAACAACTAACCGCGAACGAAGCCCATTGGATGTTGGAAGACATGGTGGCCTTTGATTATCAGAGATTTAATTCTACGCCGCCATAGATTGACATCCCAGACCAATACGTTGAGTTTTCCCCCGGCCTGGAGACGTTTTAGGGAAAGGAATGACTGGCTAAATGAGCACGAGGATCATCTTGACAACATTGAGACAATTTGCATTGAAATCGATACGACCGTAACGTCTCTTCAGACGCAAATCGGTCAGCTAATCTGCTTGATTGAGGTCGAGTCAGACGCGGTAGCACCCAGAGATTCACAAGCCACATTCAGTGAAAGCCACCATAAGAAGCTGGAGACAAGCGGGAGGCGCTTGAGAGCGTTCAACTATGCCTATCCGAATAAGACGGGAACCCAAGACTGGATCAACGATTGTGATTCGTCACCATTTGAGATCCAATCAGTGATGCCGCCATCGATCTTAAATGATCATATTTATGAGGATCCGATGTGGCTCACTTATCCCTCGCCGCCATTAGCAACATTCTTCCATGCCCACCAAGTACATAAGCCGGTGGAGCATCTTATTGAAAGATCGAGCCGAATAGAGCCTTATCTCGCCAAGCTTGAGGGCATTGATAACCAAGATTCGTTTATACTATTATTTGACACGTACTACGGGCAGAAGTCGCTCTTTGACGAGAACTTCGGCGTGTCAGGCTGACGACCATAAACCAAGCGCTTCTTGGGAGGCAACCCAAGGAAAAGAATAAGTTAGATCTGTCATAACCGATTTGATTCGAAGGCGAGAGTCTCTCGCCTCCCAGGTACATGTTCTAAACCCTAGTCTTCATTATAATGCTTTATCATGTCATTGGGATTGCTGACTAGGTTGTTTTGGACATCACCTGTTTTAAGTTAGTAGTGATGTGTTAGTATGTTTTAGTTGTAGTTTATGTTTTGTTTTATGTGTGAATGTCTGTTTAGGGTAGTTTTTGTGCATGTGCAGAGTTTTGACGTCATCTAGGCCATTACCCGATGATGAGTCTGTCCCCTAGTTGTTTATTGAGGTCGAGCGTAGAACTCATACATGTATGTTCTATGTGCTCAACGTTATGTTTTAGTAATAGTTATTATAGATCCTACTTGCACGAGCACGTTAACTCAATATAAAACTGTCTAATTGATTTGAAAATGATTATTTGTCACCTAAATTCATGACATTAGTAGGCTTTCTAGAACTTGATTTGGGGAAAATTCGAGACGAAATCCTAGGCGAGGTAGTTCGGAAGACATGATTTAGGCATTCATTTTTCTCGCTTGAGCTTTTTTAAGCTAACCTTGTTAAATCATTATCCCTCGTTACCCTGTCGAAGCCTTTAAACCGTTTCAATTCTGAACACTTAACTAATACCACGTGACCAATAAACTTCGTTCCAAACCTACATCGCTAAACTGAAGGCACAATCTGAGAGAATCAAGTTGGTAGATTGCAAATGCTACTTGATGTGAGCGGTTGGGTTTAGGGCAAACTTTTGATTGGTTCGGTATTTGAGTACTCACTTGTCGTTTTTGTTTGTTTTTCACACACCCCTTAAATTGTAACAATCAAATAAGTTTGGTGGTGTGTTAGTTGAAAAGAAAAGAAAAAAAAAATAGAAAAAAAAAATATAATGTAAATACGATTTTCATTTCCGTTTCTTTTTAACAAGTGAGTACGTCGTTCTTAATATATGTTCAGGGTTGTTTTAAATCTTATTTGTGGGGTTTTGAGTGTGAGTGTTCTAAGCGATGTGCCTTGGGTAACGTTGAGTTAACAACGTTAACCCAGTTTCTCTTCCAATTTTTCCTTGGCCATTTGTCCTAAACCAAACCAAGACCTATTGGCCTTTTTTAACTTCCGAGCCTACATTACTGGAGAATAGATCCCGGGTCAAGCCTATGGATTACCTATACCTTCGGGGGGGGTTTTTTTTGTTATGCGCTTATATGGTGGATAATCCAATCCCGTTAATGGACAGTTATATATTTGAGTTTTAACACACACATACTTTAGAGTAGGATCTATAATGGTGCTTACTATTATAAATGTTGAAATTTTAGAACACTACATGGTGTGCGTTTATGCTTGAACTTGATAGGATTGGGGGCCGATAAGGGATAATTCATTTCGCCGGTAGATGATACTCAAAACTTGCACATATTTGTTTTTCGTGTTTTTCAATTTCGTAATTAGTTTTTATATTTTCTTGTATTGTGTGGGTATTTTGCTTAAGGACAAGCAAATGTTTGAGTTTGGGGGTATTTGATTGGTGGTTTATTTACCAACAAATTAAGTACTTTTAGATTCAAATATTTGTGTGTTTTTAAGCACTTTTGTTGTTTTAATATGTTTTAGTGTTGTTTGGTAGGTTTTTGAATAAAATGGTGAAATTGTGCAAAATCGGTACAGGTACAGTAACTTTAAGGCCAATTTTGAAAACTATTCCATTCGATTTTTGGAAAACTCAACACATATAAGTTATATATCTTTTTATTATCTTTCCACAAGTTTTTGAATCACCTAAGTCAGAGTACGGACGAAGAAATTACATCCAAAATAAAAAAGCGTGTCACCGCCGCAGTGGGACACTACCGCCGTGGCGGTAAAACAGCAGAAAGTTTGTAACGGCTCTGCATTTCCATAGCCGCAGCGGTCACCCTGCACCTATAAAGTGTTTTTTAGATATTTTATGATATTTTTGTCCCTATATCCTTCCTTAACTCTCCCTATCTATACTAAAACTTGACCTTGTATACTTTCGAGTGAAAGTAGCGGCGTATTCACGCGCTACAACCATTCCTCTTCAATCTGAACCTAAACTGCAACTGGACCAGAACCGGGGGTCGAAGATCGTTAGAAAGGCGCAAGACATCTACACATTCAAGGCGATCGACGAGTCAAGGCTGGGATATGCAAACCTACCGCCGTCAAAGAAAATGATGGTTAGGATTCCACGTACAGGATCACATGAGTTGTCTCCGGTGAGGACGAAGTGGCGAAACTAGATGTTTCAAGATGTATCGATGGTAACATCTGAAGTATTGATGCCCTTGATAGGGTTTGACTTTGAGTTCGTCGGTAATTTGATGTCGATGATTTTTAGGAAGAAGCAATTCACGGTGAAGCAGTTTATGCTACTGTTCCCGCGGTGCGAGGCGTCCATCACAGTGGACAGGGTTGATGGTACAATCTTTTCCTTTCACGAAAGTGAGAGATCTACTGGAAATTCAAGGCTGATGAAATCAATGTAGTATGGAAGGATGTGGCGACTATGTAATGCAAAGAGGATGACTTGAAAGACCTAACCTACGGCTAATTACACAAAGGCCCTTGAGGTAACAATTATATTTTCCGTTTCATCCCCTAAAGTTTATTTTTGAAAATAAACTTATAAATTATCTAGAGCTAATTAATTTAAGACCCCTGAGGTAATAATTATACTTACAGTCTTTACTCTCAAGTTTATTTTTATTACTAAACTTCGAAATTATTGTTGACATCTTGATAAGTCAATTACAGTTCCATGGATTTGAGGGTTACTCCCTAGCAGAAAAAGTCATGTTTAAGGATGCCTCCCTGATAATCTGAGGTAACAATTATATTTACAATTTTACCCCCTAAAATTTTATTTTTGAAAATAAACTTTATCGTATGCGACTTAGGGCTAAACACACTAAAGCTCCTGAGAATTGCAGAATATTATATTTTGTTTAATACTTGAAGTTCCTTGAAAGAACATTGAAATTACAATTTCCATCTATTTAATTCAATTCATGAACTTATGGCACTACATGTGACAATTAGAGGAAGTTTAGCCTTTGCTAAATAAATAAATATAGGAAGTGCATTATAAATGCAAAATATGCCCCATAAACTTGATAAGAATTATTCAAAATCCTAGGACTTAGCAAAATTACACTTTGACCCTTATAACTGTCATTTCGACAATTACATGTTATGAGAGCACCATTGGCACTCTAAAATAAATATACCCAGAGTGTACAAAATTTGATAACTCGGTCATACTATGAAATCGGTATCCGAGCTCCATATGAATTGATTAACAAGATGCGAAAAATGTCAATCGACATTTATAGCTTAGAGGCTAAGCATTTTAAATCCAACTAAAGGTAACATTTTAATTATTCTACCCCTAAGATATTATGTTTTCCTTGAAAGGGATAAATTATAAATCTTGGGAACAATATGCTAGAAGAATAATCAAATTCCAAGATTCCCCCGAGGGAAATGATGAATTACAATTAGTAGAGGTACATTGGATGAGATTATGGGTAATACTCAATCTATGAGTTAAATCCTCTATGTCTCATGTGATTATTAAAATGGATAAACTATACCCTCAAACTTTTCATATGAGGTATAAATTTAGTGGTTAAAAGTAAACTTTACTTTTCCACAAATATAATACAAGAAAAAACCATTTAACATGCAATTTGTACCCCCTACTTTTATTATTTGGATTAGGTCCGTACAAAAATACTAAAGAGGGAGGAAACACTTAAAGGCATTGTCCAAGATCGATTCTTAAGATCACAAAATGCAACTCGGCTGAAGAAATGCTTTAGGCAATTACACCGTTACAACTTATATTAAAGATTGAAATGGTAAGAGTAAAGATCAAATACTTGTTCCCAAGAGTGTTTCTTGTTGATGAACAATAATTTTGAGGATTCAAACCCAATTCGACTTGTAACCTGAATATTCGTAGAAATATGAACTTGTATTACATACTAAAGAATGCAATTATTTGTTTCTTAATGATTATTATGTGGCATACAAACTACTATTCTTATATAGTAAGTTAAAAAGTTACATATCCCGGTCAAATCCCATGAACAAAGGGGTAACCGTAAGGATATATAAAGGGGAGTAGAGTTCTACCCTCCCTAAGAGAATCAATTACAAAGAACTTAAATCGAATGAAAAATCGTGAAAAAGACTTACCTCTGAACTTAATGCCTGAGGCTTCGCAGGGGGGCAGGATCATTTTTTCGCAGGAACAATCACTGAACGAATAATCGGTCTGTCATCTCTTTAAAGGCAGTAGTTCATTCATAACTCGTTTAGAAAATAAACCAGTTATGAATGAGGGCAAAGAAAAAGAAAAGAACATACAAACATCCTGGGTATAAGGGTAACTTCCCGGCGAAAAAAAACAAGTCTGAGAATACCTCATCTGAGGATATCTCCCCTATAATAAAACACTTACAGTAATAAAAATAACCAAGTGTAAAGAACAAACCGAATTGCCTAGCTCAGAGCATTCGCAAACCGAACTACCTAGCTTAGCACATTCGCCAACCGAACTGCCTAGCGTAGCACATTTGCCATCCTTACTGCCTAGCTTAGTGCATTCGCAAACCGAATTGCATAGCTCAATTCGTCAACTGATTGCCTAGCTCAGTTCATCAACTGACTGCCTATCTCAGTTCGACAACTGACTGCCCAGCTTAGTTCGTTAACCAACTGTCTAGCTCAATTCGTCAACTAACTGCCTAGCTTCGTTCGATAACTGACTGCCCAGCTCAGTTCAACAACCGACTACCTAACTCAGTTCGTTAACTGATTGTCCAGCTCAGTTCGAAAACTTCCTACCCTGCTCAGTTCATTAACTGACTACCTAACTCAATTTTCTAATTGTCTGCCTAGCTCAGTTCGACAACTGCCTGCCTAGCTCAGTTCTTCAACTGCCTACCTAGCTCAATTCATCAACTGCCTAACTCAATTCGACAAATGCCTGCCTAGCTCAGTTCGTCAACTGACTGCCTAGCTCAATTCGTCAACTAACTGCCTAGCTCAATTCGACAACTACCTACCTAGCTCAGTTTGTCAACTGCCTAGCTTGGTTCACTCACAAAATGAACTACCTAGATTACTTCTTTTATAATTGAGCTACCAAGATCAGTTTGTCAACCAACTCCACCTAGATCAGTTTACCCATAAGCTGCCAAGATCAGCCATCAACCAACTGAACCACCTAGATTAGTTCATCAATAAATTGAGTTGCTAAGATCAGTTCATCGACCAACTGGACTACCCAATTCACCAATCAAACTAAGTATTGAAGATTAGCCCATCAGTTCACCAAATTAACCGAATCTCTAAGATCAACTCGACGCACCAAGCTGCTCTGATCAATCCACTCAACAAACACTTAATGGAAAATCACCAAATCTCAAAACTTAGGCCAAGATACTCAGATTGACTTGGAAAGGACACTGAACTATTTGCAACAACTTACTCAAGAGCTAATGTGGGACAAGTTATTAAATTTCAGCACTTATTTGCGACAGAAGAAATCCAAAAGGTTTTTATAAACAACGGATGCATCATTATAACTCAAAAAAAAAAAAAAAAAAAAAAAAAAAAGAGCTTTATATTCATCATCCAACTTGACTACATCAGATTCCACCATCGCGGGAATACTTCCAATAAGAACTCCTCTTTCATCTTGTTATATGACATCTATTTCAAAGTATTGCTCCTTTCCAATCTTAAACTCATCACTCCCTACTATGGAGTTAGTGCAGAACTAAACGTGTGTCTAGACTTTTACCCTGGTTGAGTGAAAACCAAGTGGCTTAGATCAGTTCGTCAATGAAACTGAGTTGCTCAGATCAGTTTGTCAAAGTAAAACTGATAAAAACAGTTTGGACCAATAGCGAAGAGAAAGAAAAGAAGTTAACCTTTCGTCTTGCTTCTTCGAATCAATACTCAAGTCGAGGGGCAAATGATGCGGAAAAAAATTTTACCTAGTGGGAGAGCCAATTAAGGTGTAACTTCCTATTAAATTAGGGTGTAACTCCTCAATAAATAGCTATATTAATGGGGGTATAACTCTCCATTAATGACGACATAATGGAGAGCCCACAAAGGCGTAACAGCTCGGAGATGACAAGTCTATAAATAGGGGAAAGGTATCATATTTACATTACATTCAATCTTAAGCTTTCTTTCATACATAGAATGGTCAGATCTTAATCTCATGCCAGAGATTCTTTAGCCGACACCACACCGATGTCCCTCCACAGAATTAACTGGTTTTACAAGTCGGATTGCAAGGTATGAAAATTCCTAGCATATGAGTGACTGTAACACGTATCGGATATTTTTTGGCAACTTCATAAACGAGTTGTTTACGTAATAAATATTTAAAAAAAAAATTACTAAATAAGTAGAGGTTTTAACTTATTTACCAAATGAATGCATTTCGGCGTTCGGAACACCGGGATTAAATCGTTGGTATATTTTTTTTTTTTTACATTTTTTTATCCTGGCCTGGGGAAGGTTGGGAAAAAAAATCATTATTTTTTTTTAATTAGTTTGATCCCGGCCTTCAAAAGGCCGGGATCAAATTTTAATTATTTATTTATTTATGTTTTGGCCCAATAATTTTTTAAAGTTTTCGACAATTTTGAGTTGATTAATAGTGGTCAATCGATATTTTAAATAAATCTAATTTTTTGTGCATAAATACGTTCAAAACACTCCATAATGCTTTTTACAATACTAAAAACGGACAAGTGGATGAATTTTAAAAAATCGCCAAAGTTGACTAGATGAGTTGTTTCGATAACGGCGGAATTTTTTCGATAATTTAGAATTAACAAAAGATTACATGTCCGTAACAGAAATGAACCAATTTTTTTGTATATAAACTATGTTCATAACACTACAAAACAAAACTTAGAACACTAAAAACGGACTAGTAAATAATTTTTAAATAATCGTCAAAGTTGGTCGAAGGAGTTGTTTTAATGACGATGCAGTTTTTTTGAAAACTTCGAGTTAACAAAAAATGGTCGTTTATCCGTAACAGAAATAACCTGATTTTTTTGTATACAAACTGCGTTCATAACGCTAAATAATAAAATCGAGAACACCAAAAATGGATAAGGGAATATATGGTATTGAGAGAAGAGAAAATTTATGTAAAATAATAGAAAAAGTTTGGATGGACATAACTTTGTGCTCGGTGGTCCGTTTGGGGCGATTTTTTTTTTTTTTATTTCAGGTATTTTTTTCGAGATCTAGGCGTGAAAAACTGATATAAGTGGTTTCATCGAGTGTTTTCTCAAATAAAGCCCGTTTTCACCTTCAATTTTGGATTCGAAGTGTTTGGTGACTAAATTTGTAATCTTCGTCGTGAGTGTGCGTCTTGTCTTGTTGGTAAAATTAAAATATTCAAAAGCTAGAGTGATGACTCAGATCAGACTCAACTTTCAAAAAAAAAATCGCCCCCAACGGACCACTGAGTGCAAAGTTATTTCCATCCAAATTTTGAAGAACAATATAATGTTTTTAAAACGTTAAAGAGCAATAAAATGTTGTAACAATAACCATTATTTAAAAATTATTCCCTTATCCGTTTTTGGTGTTCTCGATTTTATTATTTAGCGTTATGAATGTAGTTTATACAAAAAAAAAAAAAAAATCAGGTTCATTTCTGTTACGGATAGACGACCATTTTTTGTTAACTCAAAATTTTCAAAAAAACTACATCGTCATCGAAACAACTCCTCCGACCAACTTTGACGATTATTTAAAAATTATTCACTAATCCGTTTTTAGTGTTCTAAATTTTGTTGTGTAGTGTTATGAACGTAGTTTATATACAAAAAATTTGGTTCATTTCTGTTATGAACATGCAATCTTTTGTTAATTCTAAATTGTCGAAAAAATTGCGCCGTTATCAAAACAATTCATCTGGTCAACTTTGGCGATTTTTTAAAATTCATCCATTTGTCCGTTTTTAGTGTTGTAGAAAGCATTATGGAGTGTTTTGAACGTAATTTATGCAAAAAAAATTAGATTTATTTAAAATATCGATAAACCACCATTAATCAACTCAAAGTTACCGAAAATTTTAAAAATTTATTAGGCCAAAACATAAATAAATAAAATTTGATCCCGGCCTTCACAGAGCCGGGATCAAACTACTTAAAGAAAAAAATAATGATTGTTTTGATCCCGGCCTTCACAAGGCCGGGATCAAAAAAATAAAATATATATATATATATATATATATATATATATATATATATATATATATATAAAAGGCCGGAATCAAAAAAAGTAAAAAAAATATATATATATATCAACGATTTAATCTCGGTGTTCTGAACGTCGAAATATATTCATTCGGTAAATAAGTTAAAACTTAAATTTATTCAGTAATTTTATTTTATTTTTAAATATTTATTACTAAACAACTCCATCCTAAACTATAGAAGTATAACACGTTGAAACTTAAATAAAGGATGGAGATTAAAAAATTATTATGACAAGGCCAACGGAAGAATCATGTAGGCATGTATGAAAACGAAGGGAAATAAAAAGGAAAGGAGGACGTCGGTTCCTTGCACACAACGTATCTGCTGCTTCGGCTTCGGAGCTAGGTTAGGATTCCTGTATGACTTTAAGCAGATAAGAACAACCCACCCCCTCTCAACCAGTCAGCCTCCACCCCCCCCCCCCCCAACCCCCCCCACCCCCACCCCCCTCTTTCCCTCCGCTTTCTAAAAACTCTCTTTTCTCTCCCTCCCTCTACAATTTTCTTTAGCTACAGAAGAAAGAGCACTAGAATCATTACCGAAAACAAGTCTGTATATTCAAACTGGCGATCGATAATCAAGAAACTGCGGTTCGTGAAATCAAGCCGAAGTGCCGGAGAATCATGGTGAGCGGATACAATTTTTATTAGTTTTTTTTTTCTTGGTTTTCCTCAATGGGTTTCAGTCTTTTTTTCGCCTTTGTGTTGTGGCGTGGGTTTGGTTGGTTTCTGCTCTGTTTACGATAATTGTTCTTCAATGTAGGGAGCTGGTGGACCTGACGACGAAGACAACCGGTGGCCACCATGGCTGAAACCTCTTCTCCGGGAGAATTTCTTCGTTCAATGCAAGTTCCACTTGGATTCACACAAGAGCGAATGCAATATGTACTGCTTGGACTGTTTGAACGGCGCTCTCTGCTCCCTCTGTTTGGCCTATCACAAGGACCACCGAGCCATTCAGGTTTCTCCTTATTCTTTTCCCAATTTCTCCCTATGGGTTCCAATCCTTTTTTGGATGAAAAATAACATTTTTTTCTCATCTCTTCTCACATTCCTATAATGGAATCATAAAGATACTCTATTCAATTTTAGATCAATTGGGTCAATAAATCCACTTTTTCTTGATCTTTTGCTCTGTTTTAGGATCATATTGCTTCTGTCCCCAACTAATTCCCAGTGGGTTTGCTTTATTTGCGGTGCTGCTTAACTTTAACGCTTGATTGCTTACTGATTAAGGGGCTTCTTTTCGTTTGCTTTTTCCCCCTTTTTTTGGCAGATAAGAAGGTCTTCTTACCATGATGTCATAAGGGTCTCTGAGATACAGAAGTACTTGGACATATCCTCTGTCCAAACCTACGTTATCAACAGCGCAAAGGTGGTATTCTTGAATGAAAGGCCGCAGCCTAGGCCTGGCAAAGGCGTTACCAATACTTGTGAAGTCTGTGAGCGAAGTCTGCTTGATTCATTCCGTTTCTGCTCTCTCGGCTGCAAGGTAATGCATTGAACTTCCAAATTCAATAAATTTATTTCACTATTATTTGCCATTGATTTGGTCAAAATAGTTTTTTATTTTCTGTCTTCTAGGTGTTTGTGGTTTTGTCACACGGAATGGGCGTTCTCTTTAATTAAACGATCATATTCTTGGTCTGAACAGCGAAATAATGTCATTTTTCAAGTTTCGGTGATTAATTTTCAATTCATCTGTTGAATTGTCTTTCTAGTTTCTACAAGAAAATTTATCCGAAAACCCCAATTGAAAATGGTCAAAATATTCACCATTTTTTCTGGGTAATTGACAAGTTCATCGGAGAGAAATCATTCGAGCTATGAATTTAGCATTTTAGGCAGATAAATTTCGAAATAAATGTTTGTCGTGATTGTGATTTTGAGGGATTAATGATCTTTGGAATTACAGATCGTGGGCACATCCATGAATGTCGCGAAGAATCACTCGCCTGAGAAGAAACACAGGCCGTCGGCGGCCGCTTCTGACTCCGATGACTCGTGCAGCCTCAGCAGCTACGGCCGGCACAAGAGCCCTAACAACAAAGACCAGAGCTTCACTCCGTCAACGCCCCCTCCAACTGCGGTTAATTACAGAACTGCCAAGCGAAGAAAGGGAATACCCCACCGGGCCCCAATGGGAGGAAGACTTATGATAGAGTATTAGGTCTTGATTTTACTTTGTTACCCCTACTTATAATGCAAGTTAGGTCTCCAAATGCTAGTGCTTTTACCAAAAGGCCAGTGTTTGGCAAAATCCTTCTCCGTAGACTACAGTGTGTGCATAGAAATATGTTAAAATTAAAAGGGCATAAGTGGTAATACATCAATAACGTTAGGCGTTTCGGGAGTTATCATGAAAAGAATAGTTTAAAATATGAAATAACTAAACTTGTCTAGTTAATGTTTTAGGGTGGAAAATGTATATATAGTCGAGAGTAAAACGGCAATGTAGTGTGGTCTGGTTATATATAGAATGAAATAAGAGCTTTTTTTATTATTAGCGTTTTGTGCAGTGGATTATTTTCGTTTCTTTTTATGGAAAGTTTTGAATGGTTCAAGGCGACTTCAAGTTGGGGGGGGGGGGGGGGGGGGGGGGGGTTGGGGGGGTTTGTTTTCACGCTTCAGGTATGTGGGGATTTGTTCATTATTGACTACGTGTGAAGCTTGGATTTGTCAGTGGAAAGGTTGGTGTCTGGATTCTCGGGATCAAGAACTAGGTCGGCTGCCCTCGTGCACATTGTGCGCGTCTTGTCTTGCCGTGTGGACGAGCATTGATTTTCGACCCTCGATTTGATTCTTAGAAGGCGACAGATAATGTGCCAGGGTATAGAGTTGTTTACCTATTAAATATTAAAAAAAAAAAAATTACTGAATGAAAATAGTTTTTAACTTATTTACCGTAGTAATGCATTTCGCCCTTGTGAAAGGCGAAATCGCATTTTTTTTTTTTTTTTTTTTTTTTTTTTTTTTTTTTTTTTTTGATCCCGCGCTTGTGAACAGCGGGATCAAAAAAAATTAATTTAATTTGATCCCGCCCTTACGAAGGGCGGGATCAATAAATTTTTTTTTTTTTTTTATTTGATCCCGCCCTTCACAAGGGCGGGATCAAATGAAATTTTTTTTTTTATTAAAAATATGATCCCGCCCTTGTGAAGGGCGGGATCAACAGACGGCGACCAGCCGTTACCACGGCTGGTCGCCGTTTGCTTTGGCCGGTCGTTTGACCGGCCAAAGCTGCAAAGAAGGCAGCCTTTAGGCTGCCTTCTTTCCCCCCTCCCTTTCCCCTCTCCCTTTTGAATTTGAATTTGAATTTTTGAATTTTTGAAATCTCGGTATATGTGCACAACTTCGCCTATAAATATCACTTGCCGGATTTCATTAAAATTCACATTTCTTCATTTCCTCCTTCTCTCATTTGTTCTTCATTTTGATATTTTTTGTTCTAGTTATACTTCTTCTATTCAGACTTCTACTCCTCTATTCACAGGTTAGTATATTTTTAACGTTTTTTTAATTTATTTGTTAATTTAATTAGTATATTTTTTACCTTTATTTGTTAGTTAGTTGGTTAATTTAATTGTTGAAGTAAAAATTATACTTTGACCATTTTCACATGTTTAAGAAAATATAAAATAATATATTATTTTAAAAAAAATGTTAGTTAGTTAGTTTAATTTTTTACTCTAGCTATTTAATTAAAAAAAATATGCACTTTGACCCCTAAAAGTTTAACAACTAGGAAAATATAAATTTTTAATATATTATTTTAAAATAAATTATTAGTTAGTTTGTTTGTTTTGTTAATTTAATTTGTTGGTTTAGTTGTTTAATTAGTTGGTTAGTTTAATTTGTTAATTTAGTTGTTAAATTAAAAATTACACTTTGTCTCCTTTCACATATATAGAAAAATATACACTTTGACCCCTGAAATTTTTTCAATTAGAAAAATATTAAATATTCAACCTATTGTTTTAAAATAAATTGTTAGTTAGTTTCATTTTTTAATTTTGTTATTTAATTTAAAATGTATTTATTTAATTTATTAATTTAGTTGTTAAATTAAAAATTACACTTTCGCCCCTTTCACATGTGTACGAAAATATAAATCAACATATTACATTTTTAGTTAGTTTAATTTTTTAATTTAGCTATTTAATTAAAAATATACACTTTGGCCCCTTAAATTTTGATAATTAAAAAAATATAAAATTAAAATACCTATTATTTGTTTAATTTAGTTGTTAAATTAAAAATTATACTTTCGTCCCGTTCACATGTGTAGGAAAATATACACTTTGGCCCTTGAAATTTTTTCAATTAGAAAAATATTAAATAATCAACCTATTGTTTTAAAATAAATTATTAGTTAATTTCATTTTTTAATTTCGTTATTTAATTTAAAATGTATTTATTTAATTTGTTAATTTAGTTGTTAAATTAAAAATTACACTTTCACCCCGTTCACATGTGTACGAAAATATAAATCAACATATTACATTTTTAGTTAGTTTAATTTTTTAATTTAGCTATTTAATTAAAAATATACACTTTGGCCCCTTAAATTTTGATAATTAGAAAAATATAAAATTAAAATACCTATTATTTGTTTAATTTAGTTGTTAAATTAAAAATTACACTTTCGCCCCTTTCACATGTGTACGAAAATATATACTTTGGCCCTTGAAATTTTTTCAATTAGAAAAATATTAAATATTCAACCTATTGTTTTAAAATAAATTGTTAGTTAGTTTCATTTTTTAATTTTGTTATTTAATTTAAAATGTATTTATTTAATTTGTTAATTTAGTTGTTAAATTAAAAATTACACTTTCGCCCCTTTCACATGTGTACGAAAATATACACTTTGGCCCTTGAAATTTTTTCAATTAGAAAAATATTAAATATCAACCTATTGTTTTAAAATAAATTATTAGTTAGTTTCATTTTTTAATTTCGTTATTTAATTTAAAATGTATTTATTTAATTTGTTAATTTAGTTGTTAAATTAAAAATTACACTTTCGCCCCTTTCACATGTGTACGAAAATATACACTTTGGCCCTTGAAATTTTTTCAATTAGAAAAATATTAAATATCAACCTATTGTTTTAAAATAAATTATTAGTTAGTTTCATTTTTTAATTTCGTTATTTAATTTAAAATGTATTTATTTAATTTGTTAATTTAGTTGTTAAATTAAAAATTACACTTTGTCTCCTTTCACATATATAGAAAAATATACACTTTGACCCCTGAAATTTTTTCAATTAGAAAAATATTAAATATTCAACCTATTGTTTTAAAATAAATTGTTAGTTAGTTTCATTTTTGAATTTTGTTATTTAATTTAAAATGTATTTATTTAATTTATTAATTTAGTTGTTAAATTAAAAATTACACTTTCGCCCCTTTCACATGTGTACGAAAATATAAATCAACATATTACATTTTTAGTTAGTTTAATTTTTTAATTTAGCTATTTAATTAAAAATATACACTTTGGCCCCTTAAATTTTGATAATTAAAAAAATATAAAATTAAAATACCTATTATTTGTTTAATTTAGTTGTTAAATTAAAAATTATACTTTCGTCCCGTTCACATGTGTAGGAAAATATACACTTTGGCCCTTGAAATTTTTTCAATTAGAAAAATATTAAATAATCAACCTATTGTTTTAAAATAAATTATTAGTTAATTTCATTTTTTAATTTCGTTATTTAATTTAAAATGTATTTATTTAATTTGTTAATTTAGTTGTTAAATTAAAAATTACACTTTCACCCCGTTCACATGTGTACGAAAATATAAATCAACATATTACATTTTTAGTTAGTTTAATTTTTTAATTTAGCTATTTAATTAAAAATATACACTTTGGCCCCTTAAATTTTGATAATTAGAAAAATATAAAATTAAAATACCTATTATTTGTTTAATTTAGTTGTTAAATTAAAAATTACACTTTCGCCCCTTTCACATGTGTACGAAAATATATACTTTGGCCCTTGAAATTTTTTCAATTAGAAAAATATTAAATATTCAACCTATTGTTTTAAAATAAATTGTTAGTTAGTTTCATTTTTTAATTTTGTTATTTAATTTAAAATATATTTATTTAATTTGTTAATTTAGTTGTTAAATTAAAAATTACACTTTCGCCCCTTTCACATGTGTACGAAAATATACACTTTGGCCCTTGAAATTTTTTCAATTAGAAAAATATTAAATATCAACCTATTGTTTTAAAATAAATTATTAGTTAGTTTCATTTTTTAATTTCGTTATTTAATTTAAAATGTATTTATTTAATTTGTTAATTTAGTTGTTAAATTAAAAATTACACTTTCGCCCCTTTCACATGTGTACGAAAATATACACTTTGGCCCTTGAAATTTTTTCAATTAGAAAAATATTAAATATCAACCTATTGTTTTAAAATAAATTATTAGTTAGTTTCATTTTTTAATTTCGTTATTTAATTTAAAATGTATTTATTTAATTTGTTAATTTAGTTGTTAAATTAAAAATTACACTTTCGCCCTTTTCACATGTGTAGAAAAATATACACTTTGGCCCCTGAAATTTTTTCAATTACAAAAATATAAAATTTCAACCTATTATTTTAAAATAAATTGTTAGTTAGTTTCATTTTTGAATTTTGTTATTTAATTTAAAATGTATTTATTTAATTTGTTAATTTAGTTGTTAAATTAAAAATTACACTTTTAGTTAGTTTTATTTTTTAATTTAGCTATTTAATTAAAAATATACACTTTGGCCCCTTAAATTTTGATAATTAGAAAAATATAAAATTAAAATACCTATTATTTGTTTAATTTAGTTGTTAAATTAAAAATTACACTTTCGCCCCTTTCACATGTGTAGGAAAATATAAATCAACATATTACATTTTTAGTTAGTTTAATTTTCTAATTTAGCTATTTAATTAAAAATATACACTTTGGCCCCTGAAAATTTGACAATTAGAAAAATATAAAATTTAAATACCTATTATTTGTTTAATTTGTTAATTTAGTTATTAAATTTTGATAGGCGAAAATGTCCATCCCGACCCTGCCTTGCACCCAATTGATCTTGTCGGTTTATTGTAATGAATGTTTATGCTACTTTATTTTTTTGTTATGTCAACTTTTATGTATTATAAATTTTATGCACTTGTCGCGCACATTTCTTTATAATGAATCTTATATTTTGTTTATAAATATGATTAAATTTTAATTTCGTACTAACAAATTTACCACGAGTGTTGTGGGAAAAAATTTCAGCTATGCATCCTGGGCCTGAAGATACTTCAGTTCTACACCAACAGGGACAGCACAGGTCCGAACTAGTTTGGTTAGCGCAGGTAAACATTTAGGTTATTGCATTTGTTTTTTTTTTATTTAAGTTTTTTAATTTTTTAATGTTATTTATTATGTCTTATTAAATGTTTCAGGATATCAATACTTTTGACTGTGTTGGACACGATGTAGGGGAATGGAGAGAAAATGTCCCCCCTAGAGTTATACAGTTAATAGAATCAGTTGGTTTGTACGGCCCATTTAGGTTGTGGCCGAAGCGGTTAGATAGAGCCCTCATAACCGCGTTGGTAGAGAGATGGCGTCCGGAGACGCACACTTTCCATCTACCCGTCGGGGAGATGACTGTCACATTGCAGGACGTGACCGTCTTATTGGGGTTACCCGTGCATGGGTTGCCAGTTATCCAGAATGATGACTCGCATGAGGATACCGTCTGGCAGAGACTCTGCGGTAAGCTACTCGGAGTGCAACCACCAGTGGATAAGATTAGGAATGGGTCTTTGACGCTGAAGTGGTTACGGGATACCTTTGCTATAGTTCCTGACGAGTCCGACGAGGAGGTTATGCATTGCTACGCACGTGCATATTGCTTGCTTATGCTTGGTGAGATGTTGTTTTCTGATAAATCACACAACAGAGTTAAGTTAGCCTACCTCCTACTGCTGCGTGACTTGACACCTTTCGTCAAGTATAGCTGGGGCAGTGCGACCCTAGCGATCCTCTACCGCGAGCTCTGTAAGGCGACGAAGCCCAACACGAAACACATTGCCGGGTGCCTATTTTTGTTGGAGTGTTGGGCTTGGGAGCGATTTCCAAGGCTTCGGCCTGAAGTAGTCCCTCTCCCCGACTATAATATATCATTCGGAGAGCTCGACTACGGCGGCGACTTGAAGTTCCCAGCTGCTCCGAGGGGTTATTGGTAAGTAATTAGTATTTTATTTTTAATTTCATTTATCATGTAATAGATATTTATTTATGGATATTAAACTTATGATTTATATTTTTGGTGTACAGGTGGACTCTTCAATTTAATTTGGATAATTTGCCGATGCATATTTTGGTGGTGTATCGCGATCAGTTAGATCGCTTGAAGAATGACGAGGTTATTTATTTACTTATATCGAAATTTTAATTTTTTTATTTGTTTGTTTATATTTTATTTTACAGGTCATTTGGATGCCCTATACCTTGCCGACTTTGCCTCCATATACTAAAGATGGAGAAGATATTTGGATGGCAAAGTTGCCCCTAATATGCTATGAGATTGTCGAGTACACGTATCCCCTCCGCGTGCTACGACAGTTTGGTTATCGCCAAGGGGTTCCTGAACCGATAATGTGGGACAGGAACTTGCACAAAATTACTCGGCGAGGATACTTCCGTGCAAACTGGGCTGACCATCACCATGCACATATAGTTGCGTGGAATAATCGGCAAGCACCAGATGTCGCCAATTTTGAGCAAGGGATAGGGGTTGACCAAGAATACATAGATTGGTATTGGCGAATCACACGAAGATTTTTGGTCAACCCGGCGTACCAACCTCAATTTGGGTATCTACCAATAGGAGGACGACTGGGATTAGATGTATGATCACATTGACTGTACCATCTGTTTAGTTATATGAGTTAGATTATGTTGTTATTATTCATGTATTAATTAAACCAATTTATGTGTTTCGTAGGATACGGAGGTATCAAACTTGATACGCTTGAGTGATCTAACCCTACGGTCCGGTACTGCAGAATCGGGTATCGAGCTGGCTCATGCCATCAATGATGGCACCATTGGGAGGATGTATCGAGGAGTACCACGCCATGTGGCAGCTGACGTTCCTTCATCTCCTCAGGCTGCTCCTCAGCCTTCTCCTCAGCCATGGACTTCTGATGCCTATCGTCCAGGTAGTGTGGGCGATGCCGAACCTTCTACATCGTACGGCATGGGCGCTTATGCCGGATCATCTAGTACGTACGGCATGGGCGCTCATGCCGGATCATCTAGTTCGTACGGCATGGGTGACGATGCTGGGCCATCCAACGTGTACCAGATGCATGACCCTTATTCGCATTACGCATCGCAGCTAGGTACACAGCCGTCATCGTCATTCGTCACTCCGGAGATGGATGAATTTATTTCAACTTCAGGCGTCATTCCTCCGGTGGCATTTGCCGAACCCACAAGATTGCAAAGACAAGTGTCGCCGGTGCCGTGGTTCGAGGACGACGTCGATGCTATCCCGGGGAGTATGCATCAGGCATTCACGAACTTCGGACAAGTTACACAAGTTCATGAGGAGGCTGAGGAACCTCCTGTTGCACAACGACGAGGGCGGAGGAACGTCCGTCGGAGGCCTTGCGGTACATAATTAGTTATGTAGTTGATAGTTTAGTTATAGAAATGTAAATACATTTTTTTTGTAAATATATAGTTATATAGTAATTTATGTAGTTAGTAAATACATTTTTTTGTAACGTCTGGAGATTTAGAAAGTTGTTGATGTACCGTATATATTGCTTCGCAAATAGATACAGAATTTAAATGAGAGATCGAGCAATGTGTCTAACATTCCGGAAAGATTCTTAAAAAGGCAAAACAACTCGTAACGGTATAATATTAAAGGCGATTAAAGTTAAAATAATCATAAATATTATATTAAAAAAATATTACATAGACGGAAACAAATTTAACGATATTTGTTACAAAACTCATAACAAAGACAGTATATAAGAAATACAGTACATAATATCATAAAAATAGTGACAATAAAAACACTCCAAAATAAAATACCAGAGCCAAAAATTAATTATTCTTCATTCGACATGTACCCCTCAGACAAATATTCATTGTTATTTATCACGTTATGATATTCGTTTGGAGAGAGTGCTCTGTTGCTTGCGGCAGCCATTTCATTGGCTAGTTGTAGTAGATAATATCTATTTCTGCGCAACAACATTCGATTATTCTCCAGGCGAATTCGTGTAATAGCATCTTCAATCTCGGTTGTGTCATCAATTATACATCGTCGAGGCATCTGAAGACTTCGACGATGCGGAACTGGTGCATTAAGATTTCTCAAACAAAATACAAGGTTGTTAGACTCATTCACCCTGTATTCCCATTCTTGGCGTAGACCGACGCGATACTCTATCGGGTTGGTCTCTTGATCACTCCAGTAATCATCATAATATGGTTTTAAAACCCAACATCTTTGGTGATCCCACGGTCCATGCCAACCCCAAACACCATATGAGTTCTCCTCACTTGAAAAACCATATGAACTTTCTTCACTTGAATTAATATGTGAAGACATTACGAAAATTTTAGGCTGAACAGTTTCTTTACAAATATTATACTGCAAATTAAGAGTTCACAAAAAAATTAGTTTTTTAAAAAGATAATTAATGAAAAATTATGTTTTATAACTTATGTATACGAGCCTTAAATTAAAAAAAAAACTAACCCAACATCACCTATCAATTGAAAGAGAAAAAGTCAGTTGTTTGGGAGAAGTAACGTTATTATAATTTAACGTAGAAATGATACATTAGATTTCAAAGGAAATACATAATTAAACTACAATTCACCAACGTTACTTCATTAAACATTACTCTCATCATCAGACATTTCAATATCTGACTGATATTGAGGACTCTTTGCATGTCTCATGTAAGTACGCGATTCGGCGAACAAACCTTGTTCAAGACGCTCACGTGCCGTCGTTTTAAGCTCATGTCGAAAAATTCGAATTTGCATTCGGTTATTTTCTTCACGGTAGCGATGCAACGCCATTTGAAGATTATGCGGCGTGTCTGTTGGCATTGTTCTGGCCAATTGATGCACTATTGGAATATTATATTGCCTGCATCCGTCCACCATAACCTCTGATTGGTTGACACGATAAGTGTATTCCTCCCGCATCCTTGCAACCGACCGTGAAGAGTAACGAACTCTTGGATCTAAAGAGTATGAGAATTCGTCTTCCAAAAGCCAGTTACGTCCCATTGAACGATACAAATCTCTCACCGTGTACATTTTCAATCCTTTTAATTTTAGTACGAAATTAAAATTTAATCATATTTATAAATAAAATATAAGATTCATTATAAAGGCAATATGCGCAACAAGTGCATAGAATTTATAATACATAACAGTTGACATAACAAAAAAAAATAGCATAAACATTCATTACAATAAACCGATAAGATCAATTGGGTGTATGGCGGGGTCGGGATGGACATTTTCGCCTATCATGTCCAGTTTGGGAACATAAACCGCAACGATTTGTCATTGTTCTGCGCGACTGATCCATCTCGTTTTGAATGCGAGTGGAATTGGGTCGACCACGATGCACAACTCGAAGTCTATCATGGTCTGGAATGAGGTTCGGAAAATTGGTCTCTGGCCAGTAGTCCTCATGAAGAATCGGCCTAAACGAAGACTCCCATGCCATCAATTGGTTTGTCATTGTATACTCAGCAGCAATATAGCGGAATGCATTAACTCCACTATACTCCGTGGCCGCAAGCATATGGGAGCACGGATATCGCCAAATTTTAAACTTCCCACATGTGCAATCAGGGTTATCTCCTAGTGTGACTTCATGAGGAATCAAGCCCCCAGTAAGGGTCTTCCTAGTTTTCACATGGAAGATCATATTCTCTCTAGAAAAAAAAATATTTAGTTGTTAAATTATGTCGTAACAATTATATGTAACGTGAAAAAATAATAATGAATACTAAATTACCGATTGAATATTTGAATCTCGTATGTTTTAGACTTGGCTTGAGATTTCTGTATTTTATCAACGACGTGTTTAGCATATACGTAACCGTCAGCTGAGTCCTTTAAAGCTTGTTGTCGACCAATATCAAAGTATTTAACCATCCTGTAGAACGTAATCTTGACGGCTGCAGTTATTGGAACATTTCTTGCACCCTTTAAACAATTGTTAAATACCTCTGCATAATTGGTCGTCATGACTCCCCAACGCTTACCATTGTCGTGTGCCCTGGTCCATTTGTAAGGTGCATGATTGCTCAACCATGCATGCGCCTGAACATCAATCTTTTTGATCTCTTCCATGATAGCATCGTATTTTCGAATTTGTGTTGCAGCACCTGCATTCCAAGCAAGATCTTTGAGATGCTGATTTTTAGCAATCTTATTGAAATTGCTACAAAGGTGCCGCAAACAAAATCGATGATATCGGAGGGGCTCGTTATGTTGATTAAGCCAAATATTGTCAACTGCACTAATAATGCCGGCGTGTCTATCAGATATCAATGTAACCTCAGGACGATCACCGACAATATGACGCTTAAGCATGTAGATGAACCAGCGCCAACATCGGTAATCCTCCGTCGGTACGACTGCAAAAGCCAATGGGTAGCACTTGTTGGACGACGTCATTCCTATGGCGATTAAAATCTTTCCATCATATTTACCATACAAATGGGTCCCGTCAATGGTGATTACAGGGCGACAATAACGCCATCCGTCGACTGAAGCTTTGAATGCCCAAAATACCATGTCGAACATCCTATAGTCAGGCATATCAGTCGACACAGTGCGCCACTCGACAATCGTACCTGCATTGTAGTGCTGCAACGCGACCATAAATTTCGGTAACTTCCGGTATGATTCATCCCAATCTCCGAACAAGGTCTCAATGGCTTTAGATCTAGCCAACCAAGCTTTTCTATAGGAGATAGTGTATCCATGAGCCTCCTTCACGTAAGCCACAATGACGCCAATCTTCAATTCTGGATCCTGTTCTACTTGTCCAAGTATTAGGTTCGAAATGAGTGCAGAATCCAAATTTTTATGATCTACAGCAGTATGATTATAGAAACATGTGTGTTGCCCCTCATACTGTGTAATCTCAAACATACCGTGACTTTTTTTCCTCCCCGCCCGCAACCTCCAATCGCATCCATGCGAACAATTAATCGACCAGAGCTTCTTGTTCGTTTGCGAGACATAAAACTCTTTGTTCTTTTTCAAGTGGTAAAATTTGACGGCCTGCTGGAGATGTTCCTTGTCCTTAAAGACCATACCAGTACGGAATTCGTCCATCTCCGGTGTCCAAAAATTCTTCCGCAACTTCGGCTCGTATTTCGCCAAGTCATCGTCGTCACCCCATTCCAAGTTATTGAAAAATGAAATTACATTGTCTAACTCCAATTGCTGATTTTCACCCCCTTGCCCGCTAGGCCCAGTATCTACATCTTCGTCTGGCTGAAACGCTAAATCCGCATCGAACTCTTCTTCTGACACATCGTCGCGACTATCAATTGTATCAAAGTCACCACCATAATTACTTATGTTATCTTGCGGCGGACTACTCGGTGAATAATGGGGATGTGGAAGAGCAGAGCTGGTGCCATGACCACGGTCAATCATACTATGAGAATGATCTTGCTCTGGAATATAGGGGAGTAGGACGGTGTAATTAGACTCAAGTAATTGGGGGTGCAGCATAGGAGTATTGTGGGAATGATATTGTTCTAGACTGTAAGGGGGTGGGATGGTGTAATTAGATTGGACTGCTTGGGGAACGGTGCCGAAAAATTGTCCGTCAGATTGGGTACTGTACGGATTTAAACTCTGGGTCATTAAGTTGGTAAAATGACCACTTGGGGGAAAAAAATTTGGACCATCATCAAATGCCCGTTCAATCTCTACATATACTTCAACAGCAAGAAGGGAGGGTATATAAAGAGGTAACTCAAGCACTTGGTTTAATGCTGAGTCATCCTCGATAGAAAACAAGGTATATTTATAGTTCGACCCGAAAAGAGCCATCGGCATCCTACACTTTAGTTTCAAAATTCCAGTAACCCCATCTTCAAGAACACATGGTTTTAGCGTCTCAATTAATTCATTTAAGCTTGTTCCCCTACGGACAACCAAAGATTTTACAACTGATGTACTATAACAAACCCCGAACTCCGTACCTTCCAATATTCTACCACCCCAATACAATAACAATCGAACGTGATCCATTTCAAGCGGCTATCATTTGACAAGGCAAAACAAAACAAGAAAAAAATATCGTTAACTAAAACTCAATCACAAAAGTATGTTGGTTTATAGTGTTCATTTTTTATGGGTTAGAGTAATTTATTTTCAATCCTTAATATTTTACTTATTTTGAATTTATTCAATAATTATTTTAACTTTAACTCTAAATCGAATATAAATTCCACGTCAAGCTAATATCAACTAAATAGATTCAATTAATTTGAGGAATGAAAGTGCACAATTTGTACATCATATTCCAATGTGAAAGAGGCGAAAGTGTAATTTTTAATTTAATAACTAAATTAACAAATTAAATAAATACATTTTAAATTAAATAACGAAATTAAAAAATGAAACTAACTAACAATTTATTTTAAAACAATAGGTTGAATATTTAATATTTTTCTAATTGAAAAAATTTCAAGAGCCAAAGTGTATATTTTCGTACACATGTGAAAGGGGCGAAAGTGTAATTTTTAATTTAACAACTAAATTAACAAATTAAATAAATACATTTTAAATTAAATAACGAAATTAAAAAATGAAACTAACTAACAATTTATTTTAAAACAATAGGTTGAATATTTAATATTTTTCTAATTGAAAAAATTTCAAGAGCCAAAGTGTATATTTTCGTACACATGTGAAAGGGGCGAAAGTGTAATTTTTAATTTAACAACTAAATTAACAAATTAAATAAATACATTTTAAATTAAATAACGAAATTAAAAAATGAAACTAACTAACAATTTATTTTAAAACAATAGGTTGAATATTTAATATTTTTCTAATTGAAAAAATTTCAAGAGCCAAAGTGTATATTTTCGTACACATGTGAAAGGGGCGAAAGTGTAATTTTTAATTTAACAACTAAATTAACAAATTAAATAAATACATTTTAAATTAAATAACGAAATTAAAAAATGAAACTAACTAACAATTTATTTTAAAACAATAGGTTGAATATTTAATATTTTTCTAATTGAAAAAATTTCAAGAGCCAAAGTGTATATTTTCGTACACATGTGAAAGGGGCGAAAGTGTAATTTTTAATTTAACAACTAAATTAACAAATTAAATAAATACATTTTAAATTAAATAACGAAATTAAAAAATGAAACTAACTAACAATTTATTTTAAAACAATAGGTTGATATTTAATATTTTTGTAATTGAAAAAATTTCAAGGGCCAAAGTGTATATTTTCGTACACATGTGAAAGGGGCGAAAGTGTAATTTTTAATTTAACAACTAAATTAAACAAATAATAGGTATTTTAATTTTATATTTTTCTAATTATCAAAATTTAAGGGGCCAAAGTGTATATTTTTAATTAAATAGCTAAATTAGAAAATTAAACTAACTAAAAATGTAATATGTTGATTTATATTTTCCTATACATGTGAACGGGGCGAAAGTGTAATTTTTAATTTAACAACTAAATTAACAAATTAAACAAAATAATAGGTATTTTAATTTTATATTTTTCTAATTATCAAAATTTCAGGGGCCAAAGTGTATTTTTAATTAAATAGCTAAATTAGAAAATTAAACTAACTAAAAATGTAATATGTTGATTTATATTTTCGTACACATGGGGCGAAAGTGTAATTTTTAATTTAACAACTAAATTAACAAATTAAATAAATACATTTTAAATTAAATAACAAAATTGAAAAATGAAACTAACTAACAATTTATTTTAAAACGTTAGGTTGAAAATTTTATATTTTTGTAATTGAAAAAATTTCAGGGACCAAAGTGTATATTTTTCTACACATGTGAAAGGAGACAAAGTGTAATTTTTAATTTAACAACTAAATTAAACAAATAATAGGTATTTTAATTTTATATTTTTCTAATTATCAAAATTTAAGGGGCCAAAGTGTATATTTTTAATTAAATAGCTAAATTACAAAATTAAACTAACTAAAAATGTAATATGTTGATTTATATTTTCGTACACATGTGAACGGGGCGAAAGTGTAATTTTTAATTTAACAACTAAATTAACAAATTAAACAAAATAATAGGTATTTTAATTTTATATTTTTCTAATTATCAAAATTTCAGTGGCCAAAGTGTATTTTTAATTAAATAGCTAAATTAGAAAATTAAACTAACTAAAAATGTAATATGTTGATTTATATTTTCGTACACATGGGGCGAAAGTGTAATTTTTAATTTAACAACTAAATTAACAAATTAAACAAAATAATAGGTATTTTAATTTTATATTTTTCTAATTATCAAAATTTCAGTGGCCAAAGTGTATTTTTAATTAAATAGCTAAATTAGAAAATTAAACTAACTAAAAATGTAATATGTTGATTTATATTTTCGTACACATGGGGCGAAAGTGTAATTTTTAATTTAACAACTAAATTAACAAATTAAATAAATACATTTTAAATTAAATAACAAAATTCAAAAATGAAACTAACTAACAATTTATTTTAAAACGTTAGGTTGAAAATTTTATATTTTTGTAATTGAAAAAATTTTAGGGGCCAAAGTGTATATTTTTCTACACATGTGAAAGGAGACAAAGTGTAATTTTTAATTTAACAACTAAATTAACAAATTAAACTAACCAACTAATTAAACAAATTAAATTAACAAAACAAACAAACTAACTAATAATTTATTTTAAAATAATATATTAAAAATTTATATTTTTCTAGTTGTTATACTTTTAGGGGTCAAAGTGTATATTTTTTTAATTAAATAGCTAGAGTAAAAAATTAAACTAACTAACTAACATTTTTTTTGAAATAATATATTATTTTATATTTTCTTAAACATGTAAAAATGACCAAAGTATAATTTTTAATTCAACAATTAAATTAACAAATTAAACTAACCAACTAACTAACAAATAAAGATAAAAAATATACTAATTAAATTAACAAATAAATTAAAAAAACGTTAAAAATATACTAACCTGTGAATAGAGGAGTAGAAGTCTGAATAGAAGAAGTGTAACTAGAACAAAAAAATATCAAAATGAAGAACAAATGAGAGAAGGAGTAAATGAAGAAATGTGAATTTTAATGAAATCCGGTAAGTGATATTTATAGGCGAAATTGTGCACATATATCGAGATTTTAAAATTTCAAATTAAAGCTAAACCTATACCTATACCTATAAAAAAATAAAAAATAGCCTGCGAAAAAAAAAAAAAAGGGGAGAAGGCAGCCTTTTTAGGCTGCCTTCTCTGCAGCTTTGGCCGGTCGTTTGACCGGCCAAAGCAAACGGCGACCAGCCGTGTAAACGGCTGGTCGCCGTTTGGTGATCCCGCCCTTCATAAGGGCGGGATCACATTTTTTAAAAAAAAAAAAAAATCCATTTGATCCCGCCCTTGTGAAGGGCGGGATCAAATAAAAAAAAAAAAAAATTATTGATCCCGCCCTTCGCAAGGGCGGGATCAAATTAAATTAATTTTTTTTGATCCCGCTGTTCACAAGCGCGGGATCAAAAAAAAAAAAAAAAAAAAAAATTCGATTTCGCCCTTCACAAGGGCGAAATGCATTACTACGGTAAATAAGTTAAAAACTATTTTCATTCAGTAATTTTTTTTTTTTTTAATATTTAATAGGTAAACAACTCCCAGGGTATACTATTTAATTTTCTTTTTTTAAATTTTGTATCCGAATATACATTAGGACCCGGGGATCACATCTCCATGTCCTAAATCATTAAAAAAAAAAAAAAAAAAGGGGGAACAAGCAAAAATGTCCATTCCCGAGGCTTTGTTCGCTGCACTACAGCAGTGTAACGACTAAACGATCAAACGATTTGACCATTTAGCACAGAACGGTCAAATTGCTAGACCATTATAATTTTTTGAACCCAGGGATCATATTCCCAAGTGACAAAAAAAAAAAAAAAAAAAAAAAAAAAAAAAAAGGATATATATATAAGCAGTGGGCTGTAATTTTATTTTACCGATTGTGAATGAGTTGCGTTTTTTAAAATTTCTTTCTTCCTCCTTTGAATTATTTCTTTCCTCCTTTAAAAATTTATTTCCTCTTCTTCCTTTAACCTAGCTGCCAATTTTTTATTTATTATGGGAGTTATTCATCGAAGACTTTTTACAATTTTACTTCAGAATTTCTTTTTTCTACTAAAAGTAATTTTTTTTTTTGTTTTTTTGTTTAATTTATTTATTAGTTTGGTTTTATTAGTATGTTTTGTACTTATTTAATTATTTAATTTATCAGTTAGTTACTTTTGTTACGTAGTTAGTTTAGATGTTAATTTAGTTATTTTTTAAAAAATATCATAAAAAATATTAAAATATAAATTATAGTATATTGTTTAAAAGAATTAGTTAGTGAGTTAATTAATTAGTTTAATTGTTAATTTAGTTATTTTTTATATCATCAAAAAAACATTAGAATATAAATTATAATTTAGTTAGTTAATTAATTAGTTTAGTTGTATGGATATATAAATAGTTCGACTAACCATTTCCGGCTCAATTTCCCAATCCGAAGAGTTTAGAGAACCAATAATGACTTGTATTACAGATGATGATGCATTGCACGAAGGGACCATTAGAATATAAAATATCAAAAAAAAAAATATTAGAATACTAGCGATACCCCGAGCCTAAAGACACAAATTATTAATAAATTCTTTTAGTAATTAAACTAAAAAATTAAACACCAATTTGAGTCAATTTGATATTAAATTTAAAACATTATGAATATTATTTATAGTTATAAAATTTTTATTCATTCTTATTAATTTAAGAATCTCATCAATCTAAACCCATAATGAAAAGACATTTCCAAAAAATCCGTCCAATAGTAATAAATCAATAACCATATTAAGATGATTGAAACGTGGCAGAATAAATCATGTATTGATATTATGAGAAAGATATACAAAGACTATAATGCTATACACATATATTTATGGGAGAAGTAGGAGTTAGGGTTTTACCCTAATGGGTCACATGGGCCAAGCCCATTATTACATTAACATCCCCCCTCAAACTCAAGGCGGTAAGTGGGAGGTAAACTTGAGTTTGGAAACCAAAGAGTGAAAACGTCCTGGTGGATGAGCCTTAGTGAAAATGTCTGCAGTTTGATTGACTGAACTAATGGATTGAAGGCAAACTGTATTTTGGTGAATGTGATGGCGGATGAAGTGACAAACAATCTCAATGTGTTTTGTACGCTCGTGGAAGACGTCATTATGGGCAATCTGAATAACAGTCTTATTGTCACAGTATAGTGTAGTGGCAGTAGGAGAGGAGATACCCATATCAGCTAGTAACCATCGAAGCCAGAGAAGTTCTTGAGTTGCATCAGTCATGGCACGATATTCAGCTTCAGTGCTAGAGCGAGCAACCACAGTTTATTTCTTACTACGCTAGGAAATGAGAGAGTTACCCAAGAAGAAATAGTAACCAGTGGTTGAACGTCTGTCGGTGGGGTCACCAACCCAATCGACATCAGAATAAGCTTGTAAGATGGGAGTAGATTGAGCTGAGAAATGAAGCCCATGAAACATAGTACTCTTGACATATCGAATGATGCAAAGAACAACCGAGTAATGAGTGGTCTGAGGAGAGGACAAGAATAAGCTGACCTGGTGAACAACATAGGCAATGTCGGGGCGAGTGACAGTGAGGTATACAAGACTTTCAACCAATTGGCGATATAGAGCGACCTCCTGAAGAGGTGAACCATTGAGTGAAGTAAGTCTAGTGTTTGGCATGAAAGGAGTAGTCGTAGTGGTGGAGTAAGTGATCCCAGCCTTCGAAAGAAGATCAGAAGTATATTTAGCTTGAGAGAGAAAATATTGATCTGAACCGGATGAGACTTTGAGGTCAAGAAAATAGGTGAGTACACCAAGGTCTTTCATCTCAAATTAGCCACTGAGAAAATGTTTGAGTTCAGAAATGTCACATAGTTCATCTCCAGTAATAACCATATCATCCACGTACAATAAAAGAAGGATAATACCATTGGCAGTGTGGCGAATAAACAAAGCCGAATCATTATCACTAGATGTGAACCCAAACTAATGAATAGTAGTGCTAAATTTTGCAAACCAAGCACGTGGTGTAAGACCCCGATTTTAATATACGAATAATTTAAATCGCGTTTTAAAATATTTTGAAAATATCGAGGTGGACTACGATATTAATTATGTGAATTAAACTTTTAGGGGTTAAATTGAAATTTTACATAAACATTTAAAACTTAAGAAGGGGTCTAATTATTATCCTAACTAAAAATAAAGGGGGTGTAGTGCAAATTATATATATATAGAAAGAGAGAGAGAGAGTTGATAAAATGAATGGAAGAGAGAGAGGCCACTTGGCCGGCCGTTGATCTCATATACTTTTTGATATATATATATATATATGGGAGAAAGATTGAGAAGCAAGGAGAGAAATTGGAGAAAGAAAGAGGATCGGCGATGGAGCTCCGGCGAGTAAGGAAGGGTCGTCCGTCAAGGATGGGTTCGGTTCGTCATATGCGTGAGTGTGCTGTTCCGTCGTCCGGCCGCTGTCGTCATTGCTGTGTGTGTATGAACGGCGCCGTTTCGGTGTCGGCGCAAGTGCACGTAGGTATGGTCATCCGATGGAGTTGGGTAAGTCAAGGGTGTTTGTGTGGGTGTGCTCTGTTACTATGTGTTGTATGTGTTCCGTTCTGTTTAAGCCGACGATCGTGTATGTGCGTGGGTTTGATCGAAATGTGTGGGTGTGTTCTGCTCCTCCAGCAGTGTATGTGCGTGTTCTGATCATCGGAGTGTGTGTATGTGTGTGATCAGTGTGTGTGTGTGTGTGTGTGTGTGTGTGCAGAACAGTATGGGGTGGCCGGTGGTCAATGGCATGATCGGAGCTCCTCGTTGGTCGGTGACTGGTTCAAACAGAAACAGGAAACAGAAGCAGAAATCAAAAGAGGAAGAGAGAGAGGGAGAAACCGTTGGGGGTGTGGGTGTAAAGTCCACTGCTGTGTATGTGTTTGTTTCTGATGTGTGTGTTGTGTATGTTGTAGAAGTGTGGTTGTGAGGTTTGGGTATGTTGTATTGTGTGGGTGTGAGCCGATGGTGAGAAGAGAGGGAGAGAGGTGGCTGAGATCTCAAAACAGAACAGGAGGAGGAAGACGATTACTGCCTAAGCGGTGGGTTTTTGCTCAGGTGGTGAAACTACAGTGTATTTGAGAGAAATGGAGAAGCAGTCACTCGTTTGCCTAAGCGGTGGGATGTCGCTTAGGCGATGGGGAGCAGAATAAAAAATACATGGAATTTTTGGGAAATCCACGATCAGTTCGGAACGGGTAACATTTTCTAATTTATTTTATGAATTCTAAATTTAGTTTCTAACCTTAGAATATCAAAATGAGAATAATAAACAATAAGATCGTTTATATGAATTAAGTGTAAATCGAAAATTTTAATGACGCTAAACTAGTCAAATAACATTTTCATATATCAAAATGTGGGGAACGGGAAATTTATGAATGTAGGGCTTGCATTGTGCAATTAAGTTATTTTCTCTATAATATTAATTTAGACCTTATTACAAATAGGTTCAAAATTGTAGAAAGTTCAGTAGCGGATACTGTCTTCTTGTCAAACTGTTTTTATATATACATATGATGAAATCTGTGTTTACTTCCACTGTATGATTTCAAAATGATAATGGATCAAGCAAGTTTTTTGAGTGAGTTGGTGAAATGAATTTTTGGGGAATTGTATTGGTTTCTGAACAGAAAGATATTTAATAATTTTCGTTGGATTTTGGGTGAGTTGGCGGAAATGGATTTTCGTTAAAATATGATGGTTTTGAAATAAAGTTGAAAAATGAATTTTGTTGAATTTGGTGGTTTTAAAAGATGATAGAAAATATTTGGTTTTCATAAAAATAGAGAGGGGGAAAAATGGTTTCTTTGAAATTAGACGGTTTTCAAACAAAGATGAAAAATATGATTTTTGGATTTAAAAATTGGTTTTGAGAAAAAGAGGTGGACGTTGGTGTTTTTTACGGTATTGATGAGGTGGTGATTTATATTATGGTATGTCCGGAGGGTGGTCCGGCAGATGGATATTGTTTTGTGATTTGATGATGATATTATTGAGTTGACTATGCCATAGTTTATGTCTTGTCCGGAAGGTGGTCCGGCAGGTGGTGTTTTATATTATGTCTTGTCCGGAGGGTGGTCCGGCATGTAGTGATAGATATTATGTGGTGATTTATATTATAGCCTCCGGAGACGTCCGGTAGGCAGTGATCTGCGCAGTTCGGTCCACTAGGAAGGCATATCCTACGAATGGTTATGGTACCATTGCAACTCCCGATCGTGAGGTTAAAACGATCACTATAGCTTAGCCGGTGGGTATGGGATTGAGATGTGTGTTTGAGTTGGGGTGTTTTATATATATATTGGGTGATTTATTATTGATTATGGTGATTGGTCTTATTTGATACTGAATGAATTTAAATGGGACTTATTTATACCGCTTTACTTTCACTACTTATTTGATATTAGAGATTTTACCAATTGTATGGTGTTTATATATGTACGCTTGATCCATTTAAATGTTGTATTATTTGGAATGTATTATTATTATTATGTTAAAAATAGTTTTTACTAAGAAGGCAGTACACTCGCAGGTGAATCTTTTAGGAGACGGTCCCCTACTGGTATTAGGTGGAGTCATTTGGGAATTTTTGAGTTGAGCTGTCAGAGGTGAACCATATTAAAGAAAAAGATTATGTATGTCTTGTATAATGATTTGTATGCTAATGTATGCACTTTTTAATGTGTAAGTAGAATATGTAATAGGTGATGTCATGTTGTCATCACGCCGGCCCTAGGATGACAGGTGTCCGGGTCAGGTCGTGATACGTGGAGCTTGTTTCAATCCATACAGAGCATGACGAAGACGAAAAACTTTATTTCGAAGGCTAGCTAGGCCGGGAGATGGATGAATATAGACTTCCTCAAGTAGGTCGCCATTTAGAAATACATTTTTGACATCCATTTGAAAAATAGTCCACTTCCGAATGGCGGCAACGGCAAGAAGTGTATGAACAGATGTGAGCCTCGCCACTATAACAAAGGTCTCTTCATAGTCAATGCCATATTCCTGAGCAAAGCCCTTGGCAACAAGTCGAGGCTTTATAACGGTCAATAGAGCCATCAAAAAGCGTCTTGATCTTAAACACCCATTTACACCCAATACAAGTTTTCCTAGGAGGCAGATCCACGATATCCCAAGTATGAGTTTTGGCTAGGGCCTGAAGTTCTTCGTCCATTATTTTTTGCCAAAGAGGATTAGTACTATCCTCCTTATAGGATTGAGGCTCATACAGATGAAGTATAGTAGAAAAACAATGGAAATCATGGAGATTCTAGGGGCAATGAGTTACCTTGGTAGATCTGCGGGGTGATCTAGAATATGGCCCTTAGAGGAAGTTGGTGCAGACTCATCAGACATAGGAATATTCTCATGGACGACCAATTGTGTCGAAGGAGTAAGGTCGTTCTGGAGCTGGAGTTGGATCTAGAGGGGTGAAGTCAGCTAGTGGATCAAATGTGGACTCGATAGTACCTGAAATTGGGTCCTTAGGAAATAACTCAATAGATGGATCAATAAAAAATCTAGAGTCAAGGATAGTAGACATGTCAAATGACCGTAAGGAAGAGAACATTTAATATTCTCAAAAAACGACATGACGAGAGATACTAAAAGTTTTTGAAATGAGATCCCAACACCGATATCCCTTATGTTCAATACCATATCCAATGAAACAACATAGGTAAGCCCTTGGATCTAATTTGTGACGTTCATGTGGTTTAAGAAGAATGAAACAAACGCAATGAAAGACTTTGAGTTCAGAGTAATCATGAGACTTACCGAAAAGACGCTCAAATGGGGACTGATTTTGGATTGTGGCGGAAGGAAGATAGTTGATTGTGTACACTATGGTAAAGGCAGCCTCACCCCAGAAGCGCTCAGGACTTGAAGAATAAATTAGTAGAGCACGAACGGTATCAAGAATGTATCTACGTTTGCGTTCGACTCGTCCATTTTGTTGGGAGGTTCCAAGACATGAGCGGTGGGGAAGAGTGCCATTTTTGTGAAGTAAGTTTAGGAAAAGCACGATCTTTGTATTCCATTGCATTGTCTGAGCGAAAAACTTTGATATTCCAAGATAATTGAGTTTGAACCATAGAAGAAAAATCAGAATATATTTGAAATAATTCAGATATGTTTTTCATAAGAAACAACCATGTATATTGAGAATAGTCATCCACAAATATAATAAAATAGCGAGCACCACCCATTGTTGCATGAAGAGAAGGCCCCTAAACATCAGAATGTACTAAATCAAAAGGTGCAAGGGAAACATACTGACTCTCATTAAAAGGTAAAGCTAATTATTTTGCAAGTTGACAATGAATACAATAGAAAGACTCATGTTGAAATGAACCTAACTGACCACTAGAAATAAGAGAACGAAGGCGACTGGATGAAGTGTGACCTAACCGAGAGTGCCACAATTCCACGGGTGAGAGTCTTGGGATGGATGCGGCTGATTGGTTTGGTGATGATGAGGATAGGACTTGGAGGTGAGTGAGCTCAAAAAGGCGTCCAACTTTACAGTCGGTCCTAAGGAATTTTCCTGTCTGAGGGTCCTGCACACGACAACCAGTAGAAAAAAAATACAAATCAAGTCCAAGATCACATAATTGTTCAACAGATATAAGGTTGAGCGTAAGCTTAGGAACCAAATATGTATCAGGAAGAGATAAATGACAACTGTCAACATGTCCAGTATGGCTGACCAACATATTTGATCCATTAGCAGTGTGAATAGTAGGTGCATGCTCATTACGGGTTTTAAAAGAAAAGATAGAGGAATCAGATGTCATGTGATTGCAACAGACAGAATCAAAATACCATCGACATGTACCTGGTGTAGTTGACATGGCTATATTTTTACCAATTTTATTTAGAGTTTCAGTAAACACGGTGTATAAACCACTCCAATTAGGTGGAGAGCTGAATGAAGTTGGTGTAGCATCAGTGGCTATAGCGGCAGTATTCTTTGGTTTGAAATAGGACTGATTACGAGAGCCTCGAGAGCGATATTGGTTCTCATTTGGCTGATTTCCAGATGGAAGTTTAGGGTAGTCTGCAAGATAGTGGCTTGGTTTTCTACAAACCTTACACAAGCGAGAAGGATATTTAAGTAATTCATGCCCTTGTGAATAACAATACCTGTAGTATAAGAGCTTCTGGGATGGGTTTGGCTTCCCTCTTGGTGTTGCAAGAGTAATTGGTGCTATAGGAACAACTAGCGCTGCTAAGGCAACATCTGTATGTGAGCTTTGTAGTGTCGCTAGACGTGTTTCCTCATTGAGTATATTAAAAAGGACATTATTTAGAGAAGCTAGCATGCCCCAGTGGAGGATTGAAGCTCGTACAGGCTCAAATTCTTCCCTCAAGCCCATCAGGAATTGCATAATGCCTGTCTCTGTTCGGTATTTGGCATGAATGGTGGCGTCTTTTGTGCATTCCCAGGTTGGCTCAGTGATAGCCAACTGATCCCACACGACAGTCATTTGGCATAGGAAATTATTGACGGTTTGCCCAGGTTCCTGGCGCACAAAGCCATGTGAGAATTTAGTGATTTTTGCTATCCCATTCCTCTAGATGGTCAATGTATTTGGCCTTATCCTCGTTGTCCGTCTGCTCGGGTTCAGTGATATCTCCAATCACGAGATGCCACAATCGTTGTCCATGGAAAAAACTAGACATCTCTTGAGTCCATGCGACATAATTAGTTTCATTCAGAACAGTAATGATAACCCAAGGTGCATCAGATTCAGCCCTAGGAGCAAAAGAGAAGGTGAACCGGTGTAGAAAACACTTAAATAAAAAAGGAAGTGTATTATGTGATTACCAAATCAGAAAACCAAGGCCGAAAACAAATTGAGAACACCAAAAAACCCTAGGAACCGATCCAAGTTTGCAGAAAACTAGTCAACAAAGGCCTGAACCTGGATAAAGAACGTATTAATGACATGACAGAAATGTGAAGGCAACAAGGCGATGATGTGGCAATCAACGCTGATGTGGAAAATGGTCAACGCTAATGTGGCACTAGTCAAGCTGACTTTTTACTGACATGGTGATGACGTAGCTGACGGTCAATGCTGATGTGGCACGGTCAAAGCTGATGTGGTGTTGACTGTGCGCTGACGTGTTGATGACGTGGCACTTGTCAACGATGACTTGGAAATGACTATGTGCTGAGTTGGCGCTGACGTGGGTTACTGACTGGGCTTTTAGGGTTGACCTGGCTACTGGTGGGTAAAAGGCAAATGATGGTTATGTGTGGATCTGACGCGGCACCTATTTTCCACGCGTAAGAGCGCTTGAATAGTAACTCGGTGATGAGCCTTACGTTTTTGGAATCGTCTCGTCGATACGGTTCCGATAGTATATCGTGAGTTGAATTTGGAGCTCTAGTTGAGGCGGTAGAGCCCAAAATTCAAGGCGGCGTAAAGTGGTAGTGTTGCTGGCTATTGGAGGCACGTGAGGGTGCGTCTGAACTCCGATGGCGGTGATTTTGGTGGCGTTATGTTCGTCTATGTAGGACAAAGTTGGTGGTATGATGTTTTTTTATATTGGAAAATGGATGAAACCTACAGTAGCGACGAAAGTCTCGGGAGAACATGGGCGGCGGCGGCGGCGAAGGAGGAAGCGTTCAGGTTGGGAGAATTTTATTGAGAACAAGTTTAAGAAAAACTTACTCTTTATACCATGTTAAGATGATTGAAACGTGATAGAATAAATCATGTATTGATATTATGAGAAAGATATACAAAGACTACAATACTATACACATATGTTTATAGAGGAAGTAGGGGTTAGGGTTTTGCCTTAATGGGCCACGTGGGCCACGCCTATTATTACATTAACAAACCAGGTGAACATATTTGTTGATTTTTTTTTATTATGTAGCCAAAATCAATGATAATTACTCAATTGGACATTTATCTTGTCGAAATTGAAAATCATCACAACACAAAGAAAGTAAAAAATAAAAATAAATAAATAAATAAACCAGAAGTAAAACAGATAGATGATTATATATAATTTGTAGGTAGAATTATAAATTTTTATTGTAAATTTAATAATCTCATTACAACTAATTATAACACATATAATAAACCATTTTTTTTACTCATGTAACTCTCATAAAGCGTTAAAATTTATCAAGATTTAAAAAATTTATCCCCAAAAAACAAAAATCCATATACAGTACTCGAAGCAATTTCATTGTCAATTTGATGTTAAATTTAAAATATTATGAATATCATTTGTAGTCATAAAAGTTTAATTCATTCTTATTAATTGAAGAGTCTCATCAATCTAAACCCATAATGAAAAGACATTTCCAAAAATCCGTCCAATAGTAATAGATCAATAACCAGGTGAACATATTTGGTGATTTTTTCTTATTAAGTAGCCAAAATCAATGATAATTACTCAATTGGCCATTTATCTTGTCGAAATTGAAAACAACCACAACACAAAAAAAATAAAAAAAAATAAAAATAAAAAATACAAGAAGTAAAACAGATAGATGATTATATATAATTTGGAAGTATAATTATAAAATTTATTGTAAATTTAAGAATCTCATCACAACTAATTATAACATGCATAATAAACCATTTTTTTATTCATGTAACTCTCATAAGGTGTTAAAATTTATCCAGATTTAAAATTTTTATCCAAAAAAAAATAATCCATATATAGTACTCGAAGCAATTTCATTGTCACATTATCATTAAAATATATCACAACCTTAAATTAATCAAATTACACTAACATCGTATTCATATTTTTATTAAATAAAATAAATTATGCACAACACCTTTATAAATATCAGAATAGACACAAATTAAAAAAAAATAAAAAAATCATCAATTCTGCTATGGAATTCTCATCAATTACAATATCGATGTCGTCATCAAGACGCTAAAACATTCACCGAAGACACAATCGGAGATCATAATTCTCGAAATCCATACCAATGAAAAAATATGATAATGCATTAACTGTGCAAATGGATGCACTAAACTCTAGAACTACCCCATTTTTCATGGCCTTCATACCCTGTTTCACCGGCCAGGGCACTTTCGACAATTCCATTGTTACTGAAATCCTCCAATATACAGCCGCCTCTGCCAAAAATGCAACTTCTGACAATTTGATCTCTGTTGTCACGAATTTCAGCAATAGATTCTAGAGCTTGGCCAATGCTCAATTTCCGACGAATGTACCGTTGGGGCTAGGAGCGAGCCCTGCCCGAAAAAATAAACTTGCCAAGGACCTAAAAATGGGTGCAGAAGAACCTACTTCTAACATGGGTTTCGTATCTGAAATTGAAAAAAAAAAAAAAAAAAATCGGAAGGAAAAAAATAATCGAAGAAATAGTTGAAATTTACCATAATAAGTTGATAATTAAAGCCATGGTTGCGGGATCAAGAATTTGATGGCGAAGCTGAGTAGACATACTACTGTTATCAATAGATTATCAAGAAATAAACAGGAAAATGAGCGAATTTTGGAGAAAAAAAAATTAAAACCAATCAATCAATTCAAATCATATATCATGCAAACAGTAAACACTATGAAGAAATCCAAGAAAAATATACAACAACATTTGAATGTGTCAATCTAGTATATAACCCGTGCCTGAAAGCATGGACTAAAAGAAGAAAATTGAATTTGACTCCCATACCACAATCCCATGTCTCTATATTCAATTCCCCCACACATTCATTTTATTCAAACCCCGTTGGATTTATTGATTAAATCATTTCGAAAGACATAGAAAATGCCTAGAGCTAGGGGTAGATGCATAGTAAACTATGCTCGCATGCATAAGGAGATATTTACCTCTCTAATAGCATAGAAAATAATATTTTCTTTCTACGCTCGCATGCGTAGTAAAATGTTTTATTGCATGTCTCTAATCCAGTAATACTGCTGCAGTTGCGGCTGGATCTACGTGTGTTCCCAATGATATGTCTCAATAAAACATTTCAATTTGAAAAGACAATAAAGACAAAGCCAATTTAGGTGGTATTTGTGTAGCATTTATGTTCCCAAAAATCTTATAACAAAAATAGTAAACAAAGAACCAATTACTATTTTCACAAAACAACACTAGATTGAACTAAAATTACCAAATTCCACTAAACCTCTTCACCAAAACAACAGTAGATTAAACTAAAAAAAAAAAAAGAGCTAAAATTTGTAGAATAAGAAAATCAAATTAATTAAATGAAGAAAATATATTGATATCGATGGCGATGGAGATGAGTTGGATTAGAAAGGAAAACGAACTGAAATTTGCAAAAGAAGAAAATCAAATCAGTTAAACGAAGAAAATCGATCGATATCGATGGCGATAGAGATAAGCCGGATTAGAAATAAACACACACAGAAATAAAACGTAGATATGTAAATGAAAGAAGAAAAACATACCTGATCGAGGCACGAAGGCAACGGCAGACGGCGGTACTCGATGAAGGAAGAGAATTAGTGTATCGGTGGATGATTTCTTGAGATAGAGGAGGATTAAAAAAGAATGAAAAATGTACCAGATTCGAGGCAGGGACAGCAACGATGGTGGGGGTAGTGGTGGCGCGTAATAAAGTGTCGCCACTTTCACCGCAAGCATACAAGTCAAGTTTTAGTATAGGTTGAGAGAGTAGGGGTATCGTGTTCACGGGAATTAGTTGAGAATATCGTCGAGTATCGCGATCATCATAACTCGACTATATCTAGACGATAAAAATGGTATTTAATTAATAAATACTATATTACAATACTAATTTATCTAATTATACTAATATATTGGTAGGACGTTTATGGGAATTATTGCCTAGGGATTAATATCGTTCACTTAAACGGGTTCGTTTCAATCTAATTTTATTAATGGCATTTATCCTATCCGACAATCTCTGTATCTATAACTCGCTCACTCCCTGTTCCAAGTGTAAAGCGAACAAATATATGAACGTCTTTTCGAACACATAGTCACATGAGTCGTGAACCAGCGTCATTGATTGCACATTCCCCAACTCCCTCCCGGGTTATTGGATCGTCACGTTGTGTTTACCCTAGTCCGAATCCGGGGTTACCTCTCCCGAGTGTCAAACCCCGTATTTTTGGTATATCGTAACAAGTATAATAAACAATACAACACGATAAATACAATTAGACAAACATGAACAACCACTAACAAAACATTGATGTTATATAAACAATGTTTTCATGAATTCAATCAAGCCCTAGACAATATATATTTAGTTTTTCATGGTCATAACCACATATACAATGAAATACAAACTAAACATATACAAAACATCCAACCAATATAAGAATAAAAGAAAGAAACGAGGAGACTAGCCGTTATCCGAAGAATCGTCGCTAAAACCGTTCCGAGATCGCTTCTTCTTTTTGGCCTTGTGATCTTCTCTTGGTTGAATGTGTTTTGAGCTCTCAAAACCACTCCCCAAAATGTTCTAGGGTCTTTGGAAGAAGAGTAGATGATGAAGGGATTAAAAAATATCACAAAATATCTCAAAATATCAATTCTATCGACTGTCTTACCGCCGCGGCGGTGAAAATGCAAAGAGTTTAGTAACTCTCTGCTTTTTCACCGCTGCGGTGGTGACACTCTTTGGTATTTTGGCCATAACTTTCTCGTCTAAACTCCGATTTAGGTTATTAAAAAAACTCATGGAAAGCTAAGAAAAATATCTACAACTCTCATGTTTTGAGTGTTTCCAAAATCGAATTGAATCATATTCCAAATTGGCCTTGAAGTTACTGCACCTGTACCAACTTTGCCTCTTTTCACCCATTTATTCAAAAACATATAAAACACTACAAAAACACATTAAACTAACAAAAATACTTGAAAGTACACAAATATTTGAATCTAAAAATACTTGATTTGTGGCAAATAAAACACTCATCAGGTAGCGATAGTGACTGGCGATGGAGATAGAGACGGTGACGGTGGTAACGACTGGCGATGGAGGAGTGACAGGATCTATAGGTGGATGATTTCTTGACAATCAAAGAGGTGATTTTAGGGCTGGATCTGTTTTAGAGTTTTGGGAGGGAATGGATCTATTTTCTCATGGTTTTAGGGTTGGGTATATGAACTAATTTGGATCAAAATAGGGGAAAAAATGGGAGAAAAAAATGGAAAGTGCGAGAAAGACGGATCGAACACGTGACCCTTTCCTTTTTACATATGAAAATCACCACTTGAGCTATCCTCTATAAGTACAATTAATTTCAGCCATAGATCTACTTTTAGATAATCTGGACCATTGAAATGTCCTAGTCAGCAAAAACCTTCCTGATTTATTAGATAAATAATAATATATTGTTAGATAAATCATAATATATTGTTTAAAAATTAGTTAGTTAGTTAGTTAGTTAATTAATTTAGTTGTTAATTTAGTTTTTTTTTTAAAAACATCAAAAAAACATTAGAGGTTAGTTTAATTTTAATTATTATGTTTTTTACTTATTTAATTTGTTAATTAGTTTTTTTGTTTTGTTAGTTAGTTAGTTTACTTGTTTAATTTGTTAATTAGTTAGTTAATTTAATTTGTTGGTTTAGTTGTTTAATTTGTTAGTTAGTTGGTTAGTTTAATTTGTTAATTTAGTTGTTAAATTAAAAATTACACTTTGCCCCCTTTCACATGTGTCAGAAAATATTTTTAAATAAATTTTAGTCTTTCAATTAAAATCAAATTAATTGAATCTATCAAGTTAATATTAACTTGACATGGAATTTATATTCGATTCAAAGTCAAAGTTAAAATAATTATTGAATAAATTAAAAATAAGTAAAATGTTAAGGATTGAAAATAAATTACTCAAAAAGATAAAAAATGAACACTATAAACAATTGGTATACAAACATACTTTTGTGATTGAGTTTTAGTTGACGATAATATTTTCTTGTTTTGTTTTGGCTTGTGAAATGATAGATTCAAATTAATTGAATCTATCGTGTTGATATTAACTTGACGTGAAATTTATATTTGATTCAGAGTTAAAGTAAAAATAATTATTAAATAAATTAAAAATAAGTAAAATGTTAAAGATTGAAAATAAATTACTCAAAAATATAAAAAATGAACACTATAAACAATTAGTATATGAACATATTTTTGTGATTGAGTTTTAGTTGACGATAATATTTCCTTGTTCTGTTTTAGCTTGTGAAATGATAGCCGCTTGAAATGGATCACGTTCGGTTGTTATTGTATTGGAGTGGTAGAATATTGGAAGCTACCGAGTTCGGGGTTTGTTACTATACATCATCTGTAAAATCTTTAGTTGTCCGTAGGGGAACAACCTTAAATGAATTAATTGAGATGCTTAAACCATGTGTTCTTGAGGATGGAGCTACTGGAAATTTGAAACTAAAGTACAGGATGTTGATGGCTCTTTTCGAGAGAGAATTTTAAATATACCTTGTTTTCTATCGAGGACAACTTAGCAATAGACCAAGTGCTTGAGTTACCTCTTTACATACCCTCGCTTCTTGCTGTTGAGGTGTATGTAGAACTAGAAGGGGAATTTGATCATAGTTTGAATTTTTCCACCCAAACTAGTCATTTTACCCACTTAATGACTCAGAGTTTTAATCCGTATAGTATCCAATTTGACTGTACGTTTTTCGACTATAATATTCTCATGTCGTACCCCCAAGTAGTCTAATCTAATTATACTGTTCCACCCCCATACATTCCTATTCAATATCATTCCCACAGTATTCCCATGCTGCACCTCGAATTAGTTGAGTCTAATTACACCGTCCCATCCCACCTACATTCTAGAATAAGAGCATTCGCATAGTATGATTGACCAGGATCATAGAACCAATTCTGCTCTTCTACATTACTATTTTTCACCAAGAAGTCTACCGCAATACAACACAAGTAATTATGGTGGTGAGTTTGATACAGTTGATAGTCACGGTGTGTCAGAAGAAGAGTTAGATGCGGATGTTGCGTTGGAGCCAGAGGAGGATGATGGGAATGGGGATGAAGATCTAGATGCTAGGCCTAGTGGGCAAGGGACTCATAGTCAGCAATTTGAGTTGGGCAAGGGACTCATAGTCAGCAATTTGAGCTGACTAGGGTGATAACGATGACATGGTGAAATACGAGCTGAAGTTGCGGAAAATATTCTGGACACCGGTGATGGACGAATTCCGTATTAGTATGGTCTTTAAAGGCAAGAAACATGTCCAAAAGGCCGTGAAATATTACCATATCATGAAGAATAAAGAGTATTGTGTGGGGGAAACGAACAAGATTTAGGCAGTTAAATGCCTGCATAGATGCAGTTGGAGGTTGCGGGCGATTATGAAAAAAAGCTATGGTATGTTTCAAATTACGCAATACGAGGGCCAGCACACATGTTTTTATAATCATACCGCCTTAGATCATAAAAAATTGGATGTTGTTTGGAATGTGGGTGCTGTGAACCAAATTCAAAAATACAATGCAATCATGGAAGAAATAAAACAAATTGATGTTGAGGCACATAGGTGGTTTGGATAGTATTGAAGCCTACAAATGGACCAGGGCACACGACGATGGCAAGCGTTAGGGAGTAATGACGACCAATTATGCTGAAGTATTAAACAATTGTTTAAAATGTGCAAAAAAATGTTCCAATTACTGCATCCATGAAGATTACTTTCTACTGGATAGTTAAATACTCTGATGTTGGTCGACAAGAAGCTCTAACGGACTCAGCTGACGGTCACATATACGTTAAACACGTCGTTGAAAAATTACAGAAATCTTAAGCCAAATCCAAAACATACAAGATTCAGATATTTGATCGGTAAATTATTAGTTATTATTTATTTATTTTCACGTTACATATAATTGTTTCCACACATAATTTAATTAAATATGATATTATTTTTAGAGCTAATGCAATCTATCATGTGAAAACTAGAAAGACTCTTAATGGGGACCTGATCGTTCTCCAAGTCACATTAGGGGATAACGTTGATTGAACATGTGAGAAGTATAAAATATGGCGATATCTATGCTCCCATATGCTTGTGGCCATCGAGTATAATGGCAGTGATGGGTTCCGGTATATTACTGTTGAGTACATAGTGGTGAATCAATTGATGGCGTAGGAGTCATCATTTCGACCGATTATTCACAAGGACTACTGACCACATACCAATTTTCTTAACCTAATTCCGTACCATAATAGACTTCAAGTGGTGAGATGGATCAGTCGCGAAGAACAATGACAAATCGATGCGTTTTGTGTTCCCAGACTGGACATGATAGGTGGAGGTGTCTATCCCGACCCCGCTATACACCTAATTGATCTTGTCCGTTCATTCTAATGGATGTTTATGGTAGTTTATTTGTTTCATATGCCAACTTTTATGTATCATAAATTCTATACACTTATCGCACACATTTATTTGTAATGAATGTTTTTGCTACTTTATTTATTTCATATGCCAACTTTTATGTATCATAAATTTCATGAACTTGTCGCACACATTTATTTGTAATGGATGTTATATTTTGTTTATAAATGTGATTAAAATTTAATTTGGTACTAGTAAATTTGACGCAAGTGTTGGGGGAAATTTTCAATTATGTCTGAGTCTGACCCGATAGATATTTCAGTTCTCCACTCGTAGTCACAACACAGGTTTACATTAGTTTGGGTAGGATAGGTAAATATTTAAGCTATTACATTAATTATTTTCATTTTAGTTTTTTTAAAAATTTATGTTATTTATTGTATCTTAATTAAAGTTTCAGGATACTAGTGCGCTCGATTATGTTGGATTCGATGTAGGGTGATGGAGAGAAGACATTCCACTTGAGTCATAGAGCTGATAGAATCGACTGGTTTGTACAGTCCTTACAGCTGTGGTCGAAGCAATTTGATAGGTGCCTGCTAATCGCGTTAGTAGAGAGATAGCGTCCTGAGATACATATTTTCCATCTACCCATTGGGGAGATGACAATCACGTTACAGGATGTGGCCGTCTTGTTGGGGTTACCCGTGCAGTTATCAACACTGAGGATACACGACCAGTCGAGAGTTAGCAGAGACTTTGCCATTACCTCTTTGCGTGGCACTGCCGGAAGATAAGATAAAGAACAGTTGTTTGAAGCTCAATTGGCTAAAGGGAACCTTCGACCAAGTTCCTAAGAATGCCGATGATGAGGCCATGCATTTCTACGCTCGTGTGTATTGCTTAATTATGCTTCTCATGATATTACTACCTGATAAATTGTAGAAGAACGTCAAGCCAGCCTACCTCCCACTGTTCCGCGATTTGACACCTCTCATTAAGTATAGCTGAGGTAGTGCGACACTAGCGGTCCTGTACCGCGAGCTATGCAAGGCGGCGAAGGGCACGGCGAAAGACATAGCTGGGTGCCTATTTTTGTTGGAGTGTTGGCCTTGGGAACAGTTGCCGAGGCTTCAACCGAAAGTTGTCCCTATCCCCGAGTATGATCAAGCATACGGAGAGCTGGCTTTGGAGGACTTTTTATTCCTAGGGGCTCTAAAGGGTGCATGATAAGTAATTAGTATATTGTTATTTATTTCATTATCATGTAATGGAAATTGCCATCCATATTTAGTTAAACCTATGGTTACTTTTTGGGTGTGCAGGTTGACCCTTGAATTCTATTTAGAAAACCAGTCGATGCACGTTTTGATCGTCTATCGCGATCAGTTAGATCGGTTGCAGAATGACGAGGTTAGTTATTTATTTACATCGAAATTTTCATTTTTTTTTATTTTTTTTATTTTTTGGACAGGTCGTTTGGATGCCCTATCTCTTGTCAACTTTGCCTCCATATACTAGAGATGGGGAAGAAATATGGATGGCAAAGCTACCCCTCATCAGCTACGACATTGTTGAGTACATGTATCCCCTGCGCGTGCTACGACAGTTCGATTATCGATAACCGATTCTTGAGCCATGTATTTGGGATCAAAATTTGCACAACACTACTCGGCGAGGACACTACAGTGTGGACTGGACTGCGAAGCACCGCCAGCATATAGTTACTTGAATAACCGAGAAGCTATGAAGCACCGCTAGATGTGGGCAGCTTCAAGCAAGAGATAAGGGTTGACTATGAATACGTGAACTAGTATTAGAGAATCATACGAAGGTTCTTTATCAACCAGGGGTACCGACCCAAGTTCGGTTATCGAGCAACAAAAGGACGAGCGAGGTTAGAGGTATAATCACATTGAGTATACCATCTACTTACTTATATGAGTTTGATTATCTTATTATTATTCATGTATTAACTTAATGATCATATGTGTTTCCTAGGATCCAGAAGTATTGCAACTGATGCACTTGAGTCATCTTTCTCTACGGATGCATACTCTAAATTCATACCAAAAGATGGATTAGGCCTTCTATATCGCAACCTCGACGGCAGTGTACTGTCAGGTACCACACCATATGCTAGCTAATATTTCTCCTATTCCTTATCCTTCTCCTCTGCCATGGACTGTTGACGCACACCGTCCAAGTAGTATGAGTAATGTTAGGCCTTCTACAGCGTACAACATGGGTGCTGATGCCGAACCATCTAGTATGTACGGCATGGGTGATGATGTTGGGTCGTCCAACGTGTACCAGATATATGATTGTCATCCTCATTTGTCACTCAGGAGATGGAAGAATTTGTGTCAACTTTAGGCGTCATTCTTCCAATGGCATTTGTCCAACCTACAAGATTGGAAAGATTAGTGTCACCGGTGCCGTGGTTCAAGGACGACGTGGATGCCACCCCGAGGATGATGCAACAATCATTCATGGAGTTTGGACAGGTTACACAGGTTCATAAGGAGGTTGAAAAACCTCATATTACTCAATACCGAGGGCGGAAGAACGTCCAACATAGGGGTTGCGGTGCATAGTTAGTTATATAGTTGATAGTTTAGCGATAGGAATGCAAATATTTTTTTTTCCAGATAGCTATGTACATAGTTAGTAAATACATTTTTTGTAATGTTTGTAGCTTTAGAAAGTTGTTAATCTACCGTATATATTACTTTGCAAATGGATAAAGTATTTAAATGAGAGATCAAACAAGAAATTGTTAGACAACATACATAGTGGCAAGTGGTTGAATATATATATATATATATATATATATTCAACCACAAGTCACTCGGTATGCTGTCTAAGAATTTCTTGCTTGATTTTCCATTTCAATATTTTATCCATTTCAAAAGCAATATACACAGTAGATCAATAGCTTTCTATGTAAATACATTTCAATGTACATTATTATACACGTTTGTTTATTTTGTGCTCCATCTTCGAGACTTGTATTTTCATAGGTAAGATTTACCGTCATTCGTCACTCTGGCATAAGAAATATGTTTTAAGTGATTACATAATCACCACAAAACTCATAATTAAGACAATACATATGGAACATATTTAACGATGTTTGTTAGAAAAGTGATAACAAAGACACTACATAAAGAATATGTTTAACGATGTTTGTTACTAAACTCATAACAATTGAACTGCCAAAAATTCTTTATTCTTCATTGGACATGTACCCCTCAGATAAATATTCATTGTTATTTATCATGTTATGGTATTCGTTTAGAGAGAGTGCTCTGTTGCTCAGCCATTTCATTGGCTAGTTATAGTAGATAATATCGATTCGTGCACAACAACATTCGATTATTCTCCAGGTGAATTCGTCTAATAGCATCTTCTATCTCGGTTGTGTCATAAATTATACATTGTCTAGGCATCTGAAGACTTCGACGATGCGGAACTGGTGCATTAAGATCTCTTAAACAATATACAAGGTTGTTAGACTCTTTCACCATGTATTCCCATTTTTAGCGTAGACCGACGCGATACTCTATCAGGTTGGTGTCTTAATCACTCTCCAGTAGTCATCATAATATGGTTGTAGAACCCAACATCTATGATAATCCCAAGGTCCAGGCCAACCCCAAACACCATTTTAATTCTCCTCACTTGAAAAACCAAATGAGATTTCTTCACTTGAATTAATATTTGAAGACATCACAAAAATTACAAGATGATAGTTTCTTTACAAATATTATACTGCACATTACGAGTTTACAAAAATATTAGTTTTTTTAAAAAGCATAATTACTGAAAAATGATGTTTTACAACTTATGTACACGAGACTTAACTAAAAACCGACTAACCCAACACCACCTATCAATTGAAAGAGAGATAGTCAATTTTTTGGTAGAAGTAGTGTTATTATAATTTAATGTAGAAACAATATATTAGACTTCAAAGAAAATACATAGTTAAACTGCAATTCACTAAACCAAAAATATTAAATATTACTCTCATTATCAGACATTTCAATATCTGACTAATATTGGGGTTTCCTTGCACATCTCATGTAAGTACGCACTTCGGCAACCAAACCTTCTCATGTAAGTACGCGCTTCGGCAACCAAACTTTCTTCGAGACACTCACGTGCCATCATTTCAAACTCATGTCGATAAATTCGAATTTGCATTTGGTTATTTTTTTTGCGGTAGCGATACAACGCCATCTAAAGATATGTGGCGTGTTTGTTGATCTTAAGATTTTGATGAACAATTAAAGGTTGATGTTTTTTGTGGAACTAATAATTTTATTGAGTGTTTCAGTTTATTAGTTTCAATGATAAAAACGATCATGAAGATATTGTGGCAATTCTAAAAATGATGACAAAGATGATGGAAGATTAAGAGTTTGAAGAAATTAAAGAACCTAGGGAAAATAATTCAGGTTAAATTCTAACTCTTAATGTATCCCGGTTAGGATCACACACGACACAAAATGTTTTTCAAAATTATATGTGTTTTTATAGGATCCTAATTAGTTAAATTATTTACTCCTTTGTGTAATTGAAAAAGAAATAAAGATAATTGACTAAAATTGAACTTCAGTATTTAGTGGAGTTAACTGGTAGCGCGTGGAATATGCCGCTACTTACTCTCGCAAGTATACAAGGTCTAAGTTTTAATATAATGGATCTTTGAAGATCGGATATCGTTCCCACGGAGAAAAGTGTGAATAATTTAATACCGCAATTTACGTAGTCTCATATTATCCTGACGATTAAATAAATTATTTAAAATTCAACTAAGCTAAACTACAATTAGTGGATTAATCATAACTAAGTTGATTAACTAGGGATTGATTTCTTTCACTTAATACATGTTTGATTTCGTTTAGTTAACAATAACGGAGTTTAGGTATCCGATAATCTCGGTTCGTAAACTCCTCCGCCACCTCTTCCGAGTGTAAGACGGGGGAATACACGAATTCGTGTCAACAAAGAGGTCCTTCTCAATGTCTTAACGACTCTAGGCCATGTGAGTCTTAACCCAACGTCATCGATTGCACACTAACTAACGCCCTCCCAGATCGTTAGATCGTAACGATGTGTTTACCCTAGTCCGAATCCAGGGTTACCTCTTCCGAGTGTTAAACCCTAGATTCTCAAATCTAACCCTAATACCATTACAAACATACTAAGATCGTCATCAAATGATAAACACAATCGGATTTAAAAGCAACAACCATTAAAGAAACATATATTAAACCAAACGAGTATTTACATGAATTACATCTAACCCTAACTAATCTTCTATTAAACTAACATGATCTTAGCCATTACAATATTAAATCAAAAGAAGATCATGAATATCAATAATAAACATTAAGTACCAAGATGGAAACAAGGGAAGAAAAATCAAATCTCAAAGTAGAGTAGTCCACTTTCACCAGAAAACAATCCTCCCGAGCTTCCCCTTCTTCATTGATGAACTTCCTCTTTTAACTCTTCAAGAATTGGCCAAGAACACTTCCTAAAACTAATCTAATCTACTCCTAAATTATCTAATCCTAACTAAGGTGGAAGGAAGCTCTCAAGACATTATTCGAGTCTCTCTAACAATTGGGGGAGAAAAAAAGTTAAAAAATAAGGTTTGGAAAATATCTTCAAAATATCTAAAAATAGATATTTTTGTGCAGAGTGTCACCGCCTAGGTGGTAGTTGAGTCGGTTAAGCTTCTATCGGATCTTCGCCTAGGCGGTGGCTACTGGCACAACATTCTAATGTTATTTCACCTAGACGGTGGTTTTCTCGCCTAGGCAGTGGTTAAGCACTTCAGCACTCTAACTTTCTGCCTCTTTTCTGCCTAAGCGGTGGTCTTTATGCACCGAAACCCTGTTCTTCACGTTTTGTTCACCGTTTCTCCACCGTTTTTGCTTGTTTATCGCTCGTTAACATCCCTTCGCCTGTTTTAAACTAAAATAAACTAAAATTAAATTAAATATAACTAATACACTCAAAAACTAACAAATTCGATTTCGAAATAGATAGGTATTTGACACCTATCAATACCCCTAAACTTAGAATTTTGCTAGTCCTCGAGCAAAACACTAACACTAAACTAAACTAACTAATGAACTAACCAACTAAAAATGAAAAACATTAAACACAAAAGAAGTACATGCATATAAATATAAAGTTCAATCGAAAAGACCAATTTGTTCCTCCCTCAATATCCCTAAATCTGATCAAGTTCGGGAAGAAACACACACCAAGTGGCGTTCTAGAATTTCAATGATCAATATCAATAAAAACTATTCTAGATCCATTTGAAGTGTGTGTGTGTGAGAACTCAAATGTGTAATTATTTAAATACTGGATTGGATTATTCAATCGTTAAGCTCATAACTTAAATTATTGAAGGATTCAGGAAAACCATATGCTTGATTGGAGTTTACTATCCACTAATGTAGGCTCAGATATTCACAGAGATCAATAGGGCTTGGTTTGGCTTTGGAGAACGACCACGGGTATCACTGGAATTGAAAATAGATAATCGTTTTAATTGAACGATACCCCAGGTAAAATCGCTTGGCATTATCCTCTTTTATAACCCCACATATTTAAACTACAACTCTGAATGAGAATTAAAGATCCTTGTATTCACTTGTCGAAAGAAAAGAAAATGAAAACTATATTCACGTTTTTTTTTTTTTTTTTTTTTTTGTTTTTAACCACATATTCCTAAATTAATTCGAATTATTACAGTTTTAGGAGAGTGCAAAAAGAAGTTAGAGAAACACACCCCCAAACCTATTCAAATTTATAAAATTTTAGGAATATGTAAAAGAAAGAAATGATAGAAACACCCCCCGCCCCCAAACTTATTTTAGGAGTGTGCAAAAAGAAATACGAAAGTGACAAGTGAATACACTAATACTGAATCAATAAAAATTTATCAGAAACCCGACCGCTCACTTGATTTCACTCAATTTTGAAAATTAGGCTTAGCGACATTGGTTTAGGAAAAATTTAAATGAAAAGAGTATTTGAACATTTTTATAATTGATTACGTTATCGGCTTCGACGGGGAAAATAAGGAATGAAAATTTTCAGGTTAGCTACAACGGTTCAAGCGAAAAAATGATGGCCTAAATCACGTCTCCAGAATTACCTTACCTACGATTCCGCTTCAAGTTTCTCCCAAATTAAGTTCTAGTTTCCTCATTTTCTATCATGAGCTTAATATTGAATAATCACCATCTAATTGTTTAGATTATTATACATTGAGTTCAAATGTCGTGTGATTTTAGGATCAAGATAATTTTTACCCAATCGACATGTTAAGGACACAAAACACACAAAGAAAGTATTACACCTGACCTCAATATGCAATTAGGGGATAATTCTCATCATTGGGACTTAGCCCAAATGAACTCAACAACTAAACATGCAAATACAACTTCATACATACACAATTCTAAACTAAATCTAATACTAACATACATAAATTAATCTAATACTACACATGCAAAAAGTCTTTGAATCTCTCGGTCGACAGGTAGGTCGACTGGTGATTAATGAAAGAAGTCGTTGAATCTCTCAATCAACAGGTAGGTCGACCTGAGCTTAAAATAAGAAGTCTTTGAATCTCTAGGTTGACAAGTTAGTGGACTTGTAATCAAAAAATGAACTCTTTGAATATCTAAGTCGACAGATAGGTCGACTTATGAAACTCTCTGAATCGTCCAGTCGACAGGTGATGGATGGGCAGTCGACTGATAGGCCAAGAAATTTTGGCTTGGCTACATCCTGAATTGGGCTGTCAACTGATGGGTCTTGACTGGTCAACAGATAGAGTTGTTTCAGGATTTATGGAATTTTGGATTTTTATTCAAAAAGTAGCTGTTACTAGCCATTTTATGGTTAAGATATGTGAGATATCTTAGGGATCTAATATGTTTTAAGTTATTTAATTAATATTTAATTATCCCTATAGATATGGTTCAAGTAGTTTTGATATTTCTCAATTTGGTATGAGTCTGAGTGGAAGTTTGAGAGACTTAATTGAATATTTTAAGAGATATTTTAAGTGAATTATAGCAGAAATGAATCATTATGAAATAGAGGGTCTATTGGTGTAATTAAGTGTCATAGTTTATGGGAACTAGCCGTTATAAGGCTTATTTTAAGAGGCTTTAAATAGATTTAAAAAAAAAAAAAAAAAAAAAAAAATCAAATAAGAGAATCCAATCTATTCTGAGTTATTCAGCTATTGTGCTTTCTAAGAGTAATCATACTGAGTGAATTGTGAGATCTTTTCTGAGAGTTGTTCTTGAGAAATATTTGTTGTGGATTATTGCTACTCCTTGTTTTATTTTGATAATCTGATAAAAACTAAATTAAATAGAGCACTGTTGAAAAGTGGCCGTAGACAATCATATATATGATATATATTCAGTATTTTAGTGGTTTAAGTATGATGTTAATAACTAATTTGGTTATTACGAAAATGAGATCTTTCATTTTCCAAATTTGAGCTATGTTTGGGGCAATATATTTGCGTTTTGGAATGATAGAAAAGTACTACGTTATTTTTGTACAATTTCGTATAGATTTCTTCTTATATTACCTAGGCCTTAAAGTGTTTAATGGATCATACATATATATTATAATGGGCCTGTTGGGCCATTAATCATTTATTAATTAAGAAGTCTGATGGAATTACTAATATGGCTCAATTATTCATGAACATATGTGAAGGTCTTAAATCGGAAACATTATCATTGTGACAAGAATATCTTGGTAAGGATTCAGATTTGGGCTCATTATATAGATATTGATTTTGTATTTGGGCCTATATAATATCTCAGTCAACTGGATTTTATTTTTTTTAGTTACAACTTTCGGACTTGAAGTTCATATTAAAGAGTCCATAAAAATACTAATTATAATTAATTCTAGTTTTACAATTTTCAAGGTCTTAATTTTCTTTATTCTATATAGAGACTAATTTAATAATTAGTTTCAAAGTGAAGTAAAATTGTTATTCAAATTCTTGCAACTATAATTGCTCGTTGATCACTGAAAGTACATTTTGTAAAGTACTTCATCTTGTTTTGATCATATACATATATGTCACTAATATGCATTGTTAATTATTGGGTAATATTGTTTAATTTTTTCATTTTGGAATGGTTGCTTGTGAAATGTTGAGATTATTTTACCAAAGTGATTTAACCAATATAATTTAAAAGTTTTTGAGTTCCTATTTTGTCGATAAAATTTTTTTAAAATTAATTTGTGCATTCACCTGCCCAAATGGGGTTATTGTGTAGATTAATTTAATTATTGGGCAATATAACTTAATTTTTTCAATTTGAAACGTTTACTTGTCAATTATTGAGGTTATTTTACCAAAGTGATCTAACCAACATAATTTGTAAGTTTTCAAGTTCCTATTTTGTTGATGCAAATTTTTTTAGATTAATTTGTACATTCACCTGTCCAAAGGGAGTTATTGTGCAGATAAATTTAATTGTTGGGCATATAGCTTAATTTTTCAATTTGGAACGTTTACTTGTCAATTATTGAGGTTATTTTACCAAAGTGATTTAACTAATATAGTTTGCAAGTTTTTGGGTTCCTATTTTGTTGATGGAAAAAATTTTAGATTAATTTGTGCATTCTTCGAGTTCCTATTTTGTTGATGAAATTTTTTTTAGATTAATTTGTGCATTCACCTGCCCAAATGGGGTTATTGTGCAGATTAATTTAATTTTTAGGCATATAGCTTAATTTTTCCAATTTGGAGCGTTTACTTGTCAATTATTGAAGTTAGTTTGCCAAAATGATTTAACTAATATAGTTTACAAGTTTTCGGGTTTCTATTTTGTTGATGAAAAAAAATTTAAATTAATTTTTGCATTCTTCGAGTTCCTATTTTGTTGATGGAAATTTTTTTAGATTAATTTTTGCATTCACCTGCCCAAAGGGGGTTATTGTGCAAATTAATTTAATTGTTGGATAATATAGCTTAATTTTTTCAATTTGGAACGTTTACTTGTCAATTATTGAGATTATTTTACCAAAGTGATTTAACCAACATAATTTGCAAGTTTTCGAGTTCCTATTTTGTTGATGAAATTTTTTTTAAATTAATTTGTGCATTCACCTGCCCAAAAAAAGTTATTGTGCAGATTAATTTAATTGTTGGAAAATATAGTTTAATTTTTCCAATTTGGAATGTTTACTTGTCAATTATTGAGATTATTTTACCAAAATGATTTAACCAACATAGTTGCGAATTTTCGAGTTCCTATTTTGTTGATAAGAAAATTTCAGATTAATTTGTGCATTCACCTGCCCAAAGGGGGTTATTGTGCAAATTAATTTAATTGCATGAGGATATTATGTGAAATAAATTATTTGATAAATTTGTTTGCTCAAATGGAATAAATTCTGAAAGATTATTTGATTCATTATATTTTAAAGAAAATATATGGATTTGAAAGTCAATCTACTCAAAAGAGATGAATTTTTAAATTTATAATTTTTTCTTATTTTGTTAATCTTCTAATTAAAGAATAATTGTTTATTATAAATTGTTTCCAAATGGGAGTTTATGATAATACAATTGATTCTTATATTATATTGTTAATACTTAATTGAGCATTTTGCCCCATTACCCATAATTGATCTAGTTGAAATCTTTTGTGAAAATAATTTCTTTTTGTTGTGAACGACAATAACGCCACAATGAAATTCTAAATTGATTCCTTGATTTAATGAGAATCTTTGTAATCTTCTTTATTTCGATGATTGTGTCGTGTAAGCATTGATCACTATTACTATAAAGTTTTCATTATTTTATTGATCTTCATACTTAAAGAATAATTGTTTATTGTAGACTCTACTCAAAGGAGAGTTTATGATGATGTAATTAATTCTTATATTGTGTCGCTTATACTTATTTGAGTATTTTGATTCTTCGATTTAGTGAGAGTTTTCTTATATTTTTCTTTAATTCTATGATGCGTTATGACCACCATTGTTATGCGTTTTGGAAAATTGAATTCTATTTGATGATTATCATTATTGCACATTGTATTGTTGCGTATTATATTATTTGAATCGATTATACTAAATTAAGGTTTAAGACCCATAGAGTTCAAGGAACATGTTGTGAATATGGGTGTCACTGAGTCTTTTGATTCTTTGGTTTAATAGGAGTTTTTGTATTTTCCTTTATTTCGATGATTACGTTGTAACCACTATTGTTATGCGTTTTACAAAATTGAAATCTATTTGATGATCATCATTATTGCGTATTATATTATCGCATATCATATTATTTGAATTGATTATATAATATGGTATCTTAAGATATTGTGCCTTAAGAATTACAGTTATATACTTTTGACTGTCACTAATCACGATTTTGAGATCTCGTGATGTATTGTTTGTGACAGATGACTTGTTAAAGTCAAACAATTTTATATTGTTGAGAAATTGTAACAGTTTCATTTTGTTGAGAAACTACAATTAGTGATTTTATATTATTGAGAAATTGCAGTAGTTTCATTTTGTTGAGAAACTGCAATTAGTAATTTCATTTTGTTGAGAAATTACAGCAGTTTCATTTTGTTGAGAAACTGCAATTACAATTTCATTTTGTTAAAAAATTGTAATGAGGACCGATAAGAACAATGCATATTAATAATGATCATATGTTGGCATTAGTTTCTTACTACACTATTGGACTTACGATCCATATCGATATGATTATAAGTATTTGTAAATATAAAAGTCTTATATTTATTGAGATTAACATATAAACTATCATAATCTAATATTAAGATCATGTTGAACCGAATAAGTTTATCAAAATGTTACTTATAAACTATCATTTCTTTAAACAAAATGTGTGGTCACACCAAAAATAAATTTTTCTATTATTAACCCGATAGTCTTATTTTTAAAATTAAATGTATTCAATTAATGTAACCCAAGTGGGAGAATGTTGGAATATTTTATGGGCTAATATTAATTGAATTAATTATTTTACAAAAACGGGTTAATGGATAGTCTATTATTTAAGCAGCCAAAATAATCAATGATCATATTTTGATTTGGGTTGTGACGTCTTTTATGTAGAAGCCCAGTTAAGTGGCAAATGTAGGTCTAGGATTTCATTAAAACCCGTTATGGGAGGGCCCAACGAGAAACCCTAGTATACATAACTAGGTCCCCTCCCTAATCTAAATTAAAGAATTTTTTCCCATTGAGAGCCGCCACCACAATAATCTAAATCATAGGGAGGAAGACCTAATTAGTAATCCGTTGCGACAGATTCAATCTCTTGCAATGGCCCAAACAGGTACGTATTCGATTATCGTTCTTTATTATTGTGTCTAATATTCATGTACGTTTACGATTATTATTCAATTTCGTTTTATTTTATTACGATTATGAGAAATAATCAACATACAATTGAGCATCTAAACTGATGCTCAGAACAGATGAACCAACTGCTTTTGATGGAGAAAATGCATCTTCTTTAAATAAGGAGCAAACTACACCTAGTCTTTTGCTACTTCCACTCACATCACCACTCTTCTCTGAGATAATGAAAGGTGAAGGACTGTTCGAGAAATTGGACGTGCTTGGAGATAAAATGTGAGTGATTGGCGACCCTAGTAAGCCCCCATTCTCCATTGATTGGAAGTATTTCCTTCTTATATCAATAAGAGCACGCTCCATGCGTTCAATCCCAGCCTCCCCAGTCAGATGGTGCATTTTCTCCCTCAGAAGTTTCTGATCTTCCGTAACCTGTCTCAACATGGATAGAGGAGAGATCACTTATGCTATGTTTGGTACGCTGGAATGGAATGGAATAGAATAGAATGAGTGTGGTATTGGAATAATGTGGTATTGGAATGGAATGGTCATTACCATTCCTATGTTTGGTGACAAACGGGATTAAACATAGTATTAGAATGGTCATTACCATTACGTTTGGTTGCAAAATACATTAAACATGATATTAGAATGACCGATAAAAACATAAATATGGAAACAAAATCTGAGAACAAAAGCAGAAATCTGGGAATAAAAGCAAAAATTTGGGAACAAAACAAAAACAGAAAAATGGGAACAAAAACAAAAACAGAAATCTGGGAACAAAAACAGAAATATGAGAACAAAAACAAAAATCTGGGAACAAAACCAAAAACCAAAATCTGGGAACATATTTTTGTTTTTGTTCCCAGATTTCTGTTTTTGTTTTTGTTCCCATATTTTTGTTTTTTTTTTTTTTGTTCCCATATTTTTGTTTTTGTTTTGTTCCCAGATTTCTGTTTTTGTTCCCAGTTTTATGTTTTTGTTCCCATATTTCTGTTTTTGTTTTGTTCCCAAATTTCTGTTTTTGTTCCCAGATTTTGTTCCCATATTTCGATTTCTGTTTTTGTTCTCATATTTCTATTTTTGTTCCCAGATTTCTGTTTTTGTTTTTGTTCCCATATTTATGTTTTTCTTCCCATATTTCTATTTTTGTTTTGTTCCCAGATTTTTGTTTTCGTTTTTGTTCCTAGATTTCGTTCTCATATTTTTGTTTCCGTTCCATATTTTCTGGGAATAGAAATATAAAAGTAACACTACCATATTTTTGTTTTTGTTCCCAGAATTTTATTTCCTATCATGAAAAATACGGAAACACAAGTATAGATCATTCTTATTACCTAATACTTCATTTCATTTGGAATTAGGCAATCCCGGAATTACCTAATACCTCATTTCACTTGGGATTGACTAATCCCAAGAATTGTGGAATTAGTCATTACTTGGGAATGAGAATGAAAATCAATCCCACCAACCAAATATAAGAATGGAATGACCATTTCAATGATCATTCTAATCTTATATTGAATCTCGCGTACCAAACGTCACCTTAAAGTACATTGGGGGTGAGAGAGAGAGATGAAAACACTAAGCACCAATATTAAAAGTAACAGACATTTCACACAAAGTGAAAAACTGGAATTTTTCACATAAACACAACATTGAAGAGTTTAATTGACATTAACCCCATAGACCCCAAGTCCATTTAACAGAAATAATATTTACGCTTTTTATCCTTTCCAAAATTAATTTAATTTTTTAAATTTTAATTGGTAAAATGTGATTTAGAACTTAATTGATGGGATTTTGGCAGTAAAAAATATAAATAGTCTTAGTGTCGTAAAATATTGAACTTGTGGGGTCCATGTGAAATTTCCCCATCAACTAATAATTTATGTTTCAAAAATTGGGAAAAAAACGATACTTTAATAGCATATGAAATATGCAAAAGACAAATGCTGGGAATCGGACCTGTTTCTCAATAGCCTTCATATCATGAGTGAGAGCACCACACTCTCCTCCTGGAATCAACTTGCAAGTTTGGATCATAGAGAGTTCAAGATGCCAAGCTGCTCTGACCAAATCCTCCTCCAGTGACTAAGTATCCTTAATCTTCCACAGGACAAAGCTTTTCAACTAAGAGCACCATGCTACATTAAAAGCAGTAACAATACTTGCGCCTCTTTTATTTACGCTTCCATTGTTATGAGAAAAAATCACTGGAATCATAAAAGGAAATGTTTAAACTTCGTTTTAAAAGAAAAAAGTGAGAACAAATGCAAAAAATCATGGGAAAAATTTTTAGGGCTCACAAAGTAGCAAAAAACAACTTTTCAAGGACTATGGGTTTTTAGATCAGCCCAAAACTCCCACGAAATGTTACTTGCCAATTTTGCCCCTCAGAAGATTTGTAATTTACAAATGAATGCCACTCCCTATACCCGCCGCCCAACGTCTGGTGACGCGACTGCTCGAGCACGATGCTACCCCTGCACGCCCTGCACAATATCGTCATCATCAATCCCACTCCACTATCGTGATGATCAATCCCAATTTCCGCCATTTCACGCAACTGAACTCCTGTAAACCCTAGATATCCGATTCCCTATGCAACGGACGATTTTCGTCGATTGTCGTCAATTTCCACCGTAAAAATTCGAAGCAATCGATGCCTAAAAACAGAACGAACCACGAAACCCTTAGACATTGAAATGTGGTCACGCCGAAAACCATAAGAAGAAGAATGGTGGTCACGTGGTCTTCAGAGAAGAAAAAGAAGCATATTGAAATGTTAGGTTCCAAACAGTCCAAACCATTATCAAAGAGGGCAATGGAATCACAACATTCGGCGGAGAGAGGGAAGGAGAAGGAACAAGACAAAGACTACAAAGAAGAGGTTGAGCAAGAAGGTGAGCAGGACATATACTAGTCGTTATATTCAAAAAATTTAAGTGGATATCATCTCAATATACTGTTGATATCGTGCAAATGTAAGTGGATATCATCTAAATATACTCTGGATTAGATATTATCTACTATCATCCTAATGATTACATCTTATAGGGAGAATGTGTGGGATATCAAAACTCATAAACTGTTGAATTAGTTTAGAAAAAAAGTTTATTCAATCTCCGTTGATTTGTGAAATTGTGTCGTGCAATATTAAGTGGATATCCTTTGAGAAAAACTATATATTCAGTTGATATCATCTGAATGCTAACCTATCAAATGTGTTTTTTCAGTATTTGGGTCATCAACCTATGTCTTATTTTAAATTTGTTTTTTTGCATGTGAACAATTGATTCTGACAGCGACTTCGATGATGCCCCGATGAGAAAAACCCAAATCAAAAAACAAAATGAAAGGAATACTAAAACTGAACCAAGCCGGAGAGTTGGTAAGTTTTACCTACAATATAGATCTTTGTTGAAGCTTGTGTACGAGCAGCTTAGGGTCATTCAATATCTCCAATGTTAGGAGCCAACACATGGTATAAAACCACCATATCATACTGATTATCATCATCAACAATAACAATAACAACAACAACAATGTATATCAACCACTTACAAGACTTGTCCTCCTGTCAGATTACAACACACTTGCAGGACATGCTCTCCGTCGTGTCATAACACAACGTCCTACAATACATACTCTCTTGTTAGGACCAACAACATCCCACATGACATACCCTCTTATCGGGACCACACTATGCATAATAAGATAACAATAAAAATCAGTTCTCACCTTCAATATTTTTTTTTTGATCCATATAACGTTGTAAAACAATCAATTTTAATAAAAAAAAAAAATTCCACAATTTATTATGAAAATACAAGTAGAAAATTTACATAAAAAATAACAGACTCTCCTCAGCAATTGCATTGTTTTTCTTAATACAGTCGAAGCACTAACGTAGTTGGCGTCGCCTGAAAACCTAACAAACGAAAAGACCTAAACTAAAACTTAACTAAATAAATCTTATATGGAATGCAATACGTGATATGCATGATAATAAAATGCATTATTTTCTATCCCCAAATATCCTTAATTATATGAAATTTTGTAAAATTAAACATCCCATTTTCTTAAACCAATAATAACTGTACAAAAATATCATAACAACCATTACCAAATTTTTCAAATTAATATTTCGATATGCAGAAAAATATTAACCAATTGTTGATAATATTTATTAGTCAACAAAATACTAAAAATTATCAATTTAATAAAATTCATAATTCGTTTTTAAGATAAATTCTTCACCATCTAATTCTCTCTCTCTTTATATATATATATATATATATATATATATATATATTAGTTTTAAGCCCGCTCTATGTGCAAATTTTTGAGTAATTTATGTGCATATTTTTTGGTTGTTCAAATTTATTTTTTTATTTGTTTGTGTAAGAGAAATATTTTGTTTCTGTTAGTTTTTTTTTTAGTTGAACTATGGATCATTGGGAGTGTTTGAACTATCAACGACAACGTGAATTTTATTTAATGAATAGTTTTTTACAATCATGAAATTTTAAGGTATATATCATTTTTTATTTTCTTTTAGAGTAGTTTTGCTTTAAAATATGAAATTGATTTTTTTTATTCACTTGAGGCTTCTATACACAAATGATGTATGAGATTTGAGCATTAAAAAACCAATATTGAAATATTTTACGTGAAGGCTTTAAGTAATTGAAAAAAAAAAAAAAAAATCAACAATTTTATCTCTAAAAAATATGTACCCAAAATAAGAAGGCCATAAAGTCATATTTAAAAAATAAAAAAATAAAAAAATAAAAAAATTGGAGGAATTTTCAACTTTTCTTTTAAATTTTAATTTAGGCTATAACTCAACATAGATTCTAACGATGACATTTGAGACACCCATTATTATTTTACCTTATATCAAAGACACACTATATAATTTGAATTATATTTGAGACGCTCCTTATAATGTTAATATCGTTTCTTGAGACAACCCAATTATATTTATTGTCAAAAATACCATTAAAATGTAATCTTTCAATCTTTTTATTTTTTATTTTAATTTTTCTTTCTATTTTCTATTTTCTACTATCTATATCTTTTTATTTTTATTTTATTCATTATTTTTTATTTAAAATTAATTTATTTTTTTTCTTTTTACAATGTTTATAGAAAAAAATCAAATTAAAAACCTAGAAAACAAAAGGAAAAAATAAACATAAAAAGAAAAAAAATAGTAATAAGCGGTAGGAGTTAGAAAAAAAACCTACAATAATAAATTTAAATTTTAAAAAAGAAAAAGAAAAAAAAATAGAAAAAAGGCAAAAAAATAACATTATTCTCTTATTTTTAATGGAATGATTGAAAAATTAAGAGAAATTGTGTGGATCCAAAGATTTGTGACACAATTTAGTAAGATATTTTGAAGTATATATTTTCTTTAAGTACCATCAGATGAATTTTTTTACAATTTATGTTTACTATTTAAATAAAATGTGCATCGAAAAAAATTGACATAAAACATTAATATTAATAATAATAATAATAATAATTAAAATAAAAACATCACAAACGGACTCAATTTTTTGAAAGTCAACAAATTCTAATTTAATTAGTTTATATCGTATCTATTTTCTCTTTGGGTGAAATTAGAAATAATAAAATATAAATAAACAAAATAAAAATTACAAAATTATGGAATGACAAAATTGGTTTCTGACCTCGGAGCCAAAAAATAAAAAAAAATATCAACATATTATATGTCTTTCAAGTTCTGTAAAATTATTATGAGCTAGCAAATTGTATGAACATAAATTTTAATTTTTTTTTAATAGTATACGAACTTAAACTATTAGTCAATGTATTCAACGTTGGTACATAATTTTTTTTATGAATCCAAAATTATTATACTAATTTAAAATAACTGTAATTTTCATATAAAAAATTACATAACTTTTGTGGCACTTTTAATTTTTGAGAGAATTATTATTATTTTTTAAATCACTGCAAAAAATGAATTAGATAAATAGTGAATCGTAAAATTTGGATTTTAAAAAAAATTAATTTATGAAATGATCATTAAGAACCCATTTTCTTTTCAATTATGGAAAAAATATATTCATTTACGATAAGATTAATACTAAAATAGATTATTGAGAAAAATAATGTCTTTGAAAGACCAATATTTTCAACCCACATAATTCATCCATTTTTTGAATAAAAATTAATTTAATTATTGTTTTAAAAAATCCTATGAAAATATTTTTTGGTAAAAAATGAATGAAAGTTAGGATTGATAATAATGACAAAAGCAAAAATAAATAAATAAATAGAATTATTAATTAAAAAATTAATTTATTTTAATAAAAATTATTTTTTTTTTTAAAAAATCCAATATTATGAATATAATTATTTTTTTAAAAAAAAGAATGAAATTTTGAATTGATAATAAAAAAACAAAAACAAAATAAATACATAAATAAATATAATTGTTAATTAAAAATAATAATTTATTTTATTATGCAAATATATAAAATTGGAATTGGAAGCAATTTTTTTTATTCATTTTCAATATTCTTAATTTAAATTAAAAGTATTTTTTTATTAATTTAATGTTATTGATAATAGGAAGAGAAGATCTTAACCATTGATTTAATAAGACTAAGGAGATTGAAGAGATTAGTCATAATTCATTTTAAACGCTTATCTTCCATTTTTAAATATTATAATAATATATATATATATATATATATATAACAAAAAAAATGTATCCATACCTTAGAGAGAGAGGGGGCGCTAGAGAGAGAGAGAGTGTCTGTAAGAGAGAGAAAGTTTGATTTTCAATATAAAGAAAGAACAAAGAGGTAAAAAATGAATATAAAACTTTGATACACAAACACGCACGTGTGTGTGCGTGCGCACGAAAGTGAGGTGGTTCACCGCCTCAGCTCATTTTCGTTGCATTTTTCATTTTTTTTAAAGCTTTGTTGGCTTACTAATGCTTAAACACATATATGAGCATGCGTGTTCTCGTCATTTTGACAACACACATGCAATATTATTATTATTATTATTATTATTATTATTATTATTATTTATTTATTTACATAAATTACTCCTCCAGAAAGAAAAATAATTTAATTATAACAAAAAACTATTAAAATTATATTACAAATAATATAATAATCACAAAAATTTGAAAAGTAAAAATTAATATTGGCCTAGTGAGCTACCTAAGAGGGGATGAATTAGGTAGTATTAGAAAATATTAGAGTAATAATCAAACAATTAATTTTATCCTAAAATTAATTATTATCTTTATAGCAGCAAATAAGTGTAATAAGCTCTAGGTGCACACCCAAATAACACAAGATAAAATAAAATAAAGAAGTAATGAAGTACACATCGATATATCTTGATTCACCAAGTTACTCTTGACTAATCTAATCCTCTGAGCCCCATAGAGATTCGCTCCCACTAAACTCAAGATTCATTTACAGGTAAGAACCAAACCCTCACAATGATTCTTTTCGCAGACTCAAAATCAACCTTTACATATTCATTTTCTCAGACTCAATAATAACATCTACTTTTTATAGGCTCAAGAATAACCTAATTCTTTTTTAAATTAAGGCTAAAGAATAAAAATCTTACAAAGACTCCAAATATCCTTTTACTCGTTAAGGATTAAACCGTTACAAAATCACTCACAAATTCAATCAAGGAAAAATTAATACCTAATCCTTTTATACTCCAGGAAAATATCAAAATCTCAATATCTTTACCGTAAGAAATTGAAATCAGCTACCCTTGATTAGACACTACCAATAGTATCTAATTCGCACACAACTCACCAATTACAAAAATTGATGAGTTCTTCCCACTCGGAGCTTCTACCACCTCAGATTAATTAATACTCAATTAATGTCCCGATACTAGAAATAGAAATAAAGTGAGGAAACAAAATCTGATCATAATAAAAAAAAATGCAAGTAGCACAATTAGGCACGTAATCAGATTAACACACAAATCGTTTTAAATTTTTTTTATGCTTTTAAAGTTCAAAAACGATTTCTCAAAAATGATCAATTCACCAAGCAAGTAATAATAATCAAATACTCAATTAAAGAATAAGTTTAGAATGATCTCACCAGAAAACACCAATGGATTGCAAAATAGATCGCTAGACAGCTCAGATTAGTGACGTCAAATAAATTAGCACTCTAACTCAAGAATTTTAACTCCAGAATAATCTCACAATATTTTTCAGTATAATATTAGAATGATAACTTTTAGAAAAACTTAGGAACTGAATAGTTCTTGATATTATGTATATTGTCATGTGAAATCTGCAGATCTATTTAAAGCTACTTGAAATAAGTCCTATAACGGCTAGTTTCCACAAAATATGTCATTTAAAAATCAACTATAGACCCCATATATTAATTCCTTTCAATCCTGGTATATTTAACTTAATAATATAACTTCTAAAGCTCTCAATTTAGTCCCCAAAATAATTTGATGTTAATCAATGAAAGTATAGAAAGAATTATATTTAAATATATGGACTAAATTGTAAGATCAAAATAAAATCTCTTAAATCTCTCCCATATTTTAGGCTCAAAATATTCTCCACCAAAATAGTAATATTTAAACATAAATTTCGCAAGTTTAAATATAGGAATTTCAAGGATATCTTATAATAACTATTTTTCAAATATTATATCATTAAATGACACCCCCAAGATCCCATAAATCATATATAATCAAAATAGATTTTTTTCATTTAAAAATATTATTGGGAAATCTCATTTTGGTCCTTAAACATTTTAAAATCGAAATTCATCAAAATAGAAAGTATTAAAGCACTTTAATCAAAAGAAGATTTAATTAAATAGACCAAATTAATAGGGATAATAAAATATATAGACCATATCTCAATTAAGTACAGATTCCTAGAATATCTCAATCAGGTAATCCAAAAACAACTTGGTAATGGCTAGTTTTGAATCAAAATCCTTGAAATCCTCTAAACCTGAAACGGACTCATCAGTCAACCGACCAACACCCGTAAGTCGACCGCTCGATTTAGGATACTAGCCAAGCCAAAATTCCTTCGCCCATCGGTCGACCACTCATCCATCATTTGTCGACCGAACAATTCAGAGAGTTTATCTTTTAAGTACAGGTCGACCTACCTGTCGATTGGGAGATTCAAAGACTTCTTCTTCTATACTCCGGTCGACTTACCTATCTACTTGTCAGAGAGTTCATCTTTTAAGTACAGGTCGACCTACCTGTCGACTGGGAGATTCAAAGACTTCTTCTTCTATACTCCGGTCGACTTACCTGTCTACTTGTCAATGCTAGGAACTTCTTCTAAATTCATTTTTAATTCATTTTCTTCAACGTTTTCGTCCCTTTAACTAATTTCTTTTCTCAATTAGCTCCACTAAATTCTTAAATTCAATTTTAATTAATTATCAATATTTCTTTTTTAATTACACATAGGAGCATATAATTTCACTAATTAAGATCATTTCAAAAGATATGTAAATTTAAAAACTTTTTGTGTCATGTGTGATCCTAATCGGGATACATTAAGAGTAAAAATTAACCTGAGTTGTTTTCCCTTAGATTCTTTAAAATCTTCGGTTTCTTAATGTCAATCGTCTTTGTCAGTCTCTTTAGCATGCATTCATTACTTGTCATCATATCTTCATCATTGGAATTAATAAACTGAAACACTTAATCAAACCGTTAGTTCCACAAAAAATATCAACCTTTAATTGTTCATCAAAATCTTAAGATCAACAATCTCCCCCTCTTTGATGATGACAATTAATTTTGATGTTTTCTTCAAAATAATAATGTAACCACACTCCCCTTGAATCTGAGGACGGTTTTTAAAACTCATTTAAGCATCATAATGAAAATATTCATAAAATAATCAACAATGCACAAATATAAAAATAAACTCCCTCTTAAGATATTCAATAAAACATCAACTAATTCTCCCTCTTTGTCATCTAAAAAAAAAATTAGAGAGGGGAAACACAAAAACATCACTTAGAAATGTAATCTCCCCCTAAGGATCAAGAATAACTTCGGATCAATCAATATAGATCTAATACAATTTACACACAAAAACATGAATCATATCTCAATAATAACATGCATATTAAAGGTGTTATCTCACAACATGCTAAATCCCTTCCACAATACTAATCATTTAAAAATAAGGATATATGAAATGTATGAGAATAACATACTATCATGCAAATAGTTAGGTGCTTCATGCCTATAAATATATCCTTGTACAAAAAAATATCAACTTGAATCATTAAGCACAAATTAATATGTCATGTATTCAAATACTCATATGTATGATATCAAAAAGAATTCTCATACTTTCATATTAATATTAACCATACAAGTCATATCAATATCATGATCAAATTAAATCATTCTTTAATTATTTAATTTACCTCAATATAAAATATCATGCATTTTAATAAATCAAGATATCATTTTAAGAAGCATAACATATCAACTCAATCCAAAACATTTGTAAAAAAGATATATTCATGAATAAGAGCACATTATACAAATCGTCCTACTAACATGCAACAAATGATTAGCACTACTTAATGGGAGCTCAAACACTTAATTCATTTTTCAAAATCACGTAACATGTTTCAAAAACAAACACATGATAACTACTCGATATAAACATATTATAAAACATGTTAATATACTTTAACTAAATATGATTCTCAAAATCACCATATAATGTTTCTAAGACAACAAATAAATACATCATTAAAAAGAAGTCTTAGAAACCATCACCAACTTACCTATTTGGCAAGTTGGGTACCTCCCTCTTTAACAAATTTAATGAATTTAAAATGCGAGGGATTAGGAGTACCTTTTATATCTTTCGGGACAACTTTACTTTTTACCTCATTTGTACTCATGATTGCTTTGGGTGCATAATTCCTTTTTCCCTGTCCGTATCCTCTCTTCCTTTGATTTTTGCCATTTAAATCATTGATGATTCTCTTTCCACGTATCGCTTGTGGCTTCCTGGTAATATCTCATCTTGGCTCTTGTACAACTTTTCTCTTTGCACATTTCTCTTTCCTCGGCTCGACATTTTCAAAACGCCCTCAAGATTAGCGAGGTTTTGCTTTGGATGGCTCAATCTTTCAACGAAACGCCTCACCGGATTATGTGTGTGGCCCAGCACCATAAAACGGTTTGGAATCCCGTCGAAAGGGATGCATCAATACCCATCGATCAAACATCGGCAAGTACCCTGCATTGGAAACAAAAACAAAACTACAAACAAAAATTATATACAAAGAAATACCTAAAGTAAAATTAAGTCATTTACTCCCAATATTGACAATAACGAAATTGCCAATACCCGAATACGATACACTTGCTTCTCCTATCTAAAACTTAAGTCTCCAGCTGTTATCGCGTTTCTCCAGCAATAACATCAAAACAATCCCCGGCAACAGCGCCGAAAACTTGGTAGGAGCGTAGGAATACGCTGGTACTTATACTCGCAAGTATATGAGGTCTAAGTTTTAGTATAGTGTGATCGTTAAGATCGGGTTATCGTATCCACAGGGATTGGTGTCGTTACTATCGAATACCACGTTTGTCGTGACCTAACTTTATCTAGGCGAAAAATAAATGTATTTAATTAATTAAACTAATACTAACATAACCTAAATTAACTACATCAATATGCTAATATGTTTTAGGGTGAAGAATTGCCTAGGGATTAACGTGTTTACAAATACGTGTTCAATCTCGATTTACTCACATTTACAGTGTTCGACCTATTTGACAACCTCGGTACGTAAACTCCACCGCCACCTCTCCCGAGTGTAAAGAGAATGAATACATGACTTCGAGTCAACGAAGAAGTCTCCCTCAACGTCTTAACGACCCTAGGTCACCTGAGTCTCGCCCAGCGTCATTGATTGCACACAATCCAACTCTCGACCGGGTCATTGGATCGTGCGTTGTATTTACCCTATCGATAATCTCCGTTCTAAAACTCTGGAGTGTAAGACGGGGGATATAACGCAACTTTGAGTCAACAAAGAAGTCCCCCTCAACGTCTTAATGACCCTAGGTCGCGTGAGTCTTACCCCAATGTCATCGATTGTCCACAATTCAAACCCCGACAAGGTTATAAAATCATGGCGTTTGTTTATCCTAATCCGAATTTGGGGTTTGTCAAAATCTTGTATTCTCTATTTATCTAACTAAGTATGATAAACAAACAATACGATAAACACAATCAAACTATGAAGAACAAACATAAACATGACACCAAAATAATCCAAACAACATATTTATAAATTATATGTTAATCCCTACTATAATCCATGTTTAGCTAAGGCCTTAGCTGCATTTACAATGAAATAACGAGCTAAACATGCTCACAATATCTTAAGTTAAAGAAATAAGGAAAAACAATCGAAGAACTTAGCCTCATCCGAAAATAAACCGCTAAGAATGCTTAACGATCGATTTGCCGTCTTCTCCACTTCGGGATGTGAGCTCCACCTCTAAAACTCCTAAACCCTAGCCTAAATATGGCCTAAGATGCCCAAATGGCCAGGGGCTCAAGAAAGGGGGAGAGGGCATGGTATTTATAAGCAAAATATCTAAATAAATATTCTAAAAATATCTAGGTTGTGCAGAGGCTCTCTGCCTAGGCGAAGAGATCCTCCGCCTAGGGGGAGGTAGGTCGATTGGTGACCTCCATGGCGATGAAGACAGCGGTGGACGTGGAAAAGTCTTTGTTGGATTTTCACCTAGGCGGTGGGTTGTCAGTAGCGTATTTTTGTTTTCTCTGTTGGATTTTCGCTTAGGCGGTGGATTTTTCTGCCTAAGCGGTGGTCCATCAGTAACATTTGCATTTCTTTGCTTCTTCAATGCCGCAGCGATGGACTTGTTTCACAATTTTGCCTCCGAGCTTGTTTTTCCACTGTTCTTCGATTTTTTTTGGTTTGATCTTATCGTTTTCACTTTAGTTTCCTATCGTTTTGCCCCACACACCTAATTTATACAAAAAATATGAAAACTAATTAAACATAATAAAATATTATATAAACGCATGAAAACTAACTTAATTCGATTTGGAAATACGTAGGTGGATCACACCTATCAATGCATAATTCCTTTTTTCCTGTCTGTATTCTCTCTTCCTTTGATTTTTTCCATTTAAATCATTGATGATTCTCTTTCCATGTATCTCTTGTGGCTTCCTGGTAATATCTCATCTTGGCTTTTGTACAACTTTTCTCTTTGCACATTTCTCTTGTGGCTTCTTAATAATTTCACATTTTGTCTTTGGTGCATCTTTTTGCGTTGTATGCGTCGCTTGTGGATCCTTGATGACTTCTTGTCTTGGTTTTGATATAACTTATTTGTTTGCTCATTCAGATCCACTTCCGACATTATATAATTCTACACAAGACACTTCAATAGTTCTCTTTAGTAGCCATTTGATTTTGGATCTGTCTTTGTTAGACATAAACTTAGGATTTTGAAACGGACATGATATTTTAAAATACTCAACCCTATTACAATAATAACATCTCAAATCCAATTTACAATAGAAAGCATGAGATGTATAACAAGAATCATTTCTAACAATAGCCATATAATTATCACTGGCTTGTGATGAAGGATGAGATGATGAACTATATCCACTTTGCCTACAAAAATTATTTTCAGAAGCTCTTGAAATAGACTTGAGGTCGGATTTTGATTTTTCAAAATTTTGCTTAAGTAAATCGATTTTTGAGTCAAGATCTGACTTTTGCTTATAAATCATGTCAATATTATTTTTTAAAACTTTGTTTTCATTTTTAAGAGAATCCACTTTAGAGAGCAAATTATTAATTTCAAAAATAACGTTCGAAAACTCTTTTGAACCACAATAATCATCTAAATACATTTTAGATTTTCAAACACTTTTTCCTCTATTTTCAAAAGAATCAATTTTTCTCTTTAAACTCAAGCCCTCTTTAACAAAACGTAATGTGAAGGAAAGTAATTTTTCCATGACAATATAGACATTTTCATTATCATCATCTCTATAACTACCACAAGAATCACAAGAATCATAAATCATATTATCATATACGCATTTACCACTATCAAAAGAGAATACACAAAACACATCATCTATAGTGTGTGCATATGACCGGTTTAGCTAGGATGTTAAGTCTAATCAAGCTAAAGCCAGCTCTGATACCAATTGTTGGCCCAATGAGCAACCCAAGAGGGGGGTGAATTTGATAGTATTAGAAACTATCAGAGTAATAACACTTCAAAAATCAAACAATTAATTTTATCCAAAAATTAATTATTATCTTTATAGCAGCGGATAAGTGTAATAAGCTTTAGGTGCATACCCAAACAACACAAGATAAAATAAAGGAAATAAGCAATGCAGTACACACCGATATATCCTGGTTCACCAAGTTACTCTTCGCTAATCCAGTCCTTCGAGCCCCATGGAGATTCGCACCCACTAAACTCAAGATTCCTTTACAAGTAAGAACCAAACTTTCACAATAATTCTTTTCGCAGGTTCAGAATCAACCTTTACAATTTCTTTTCCTAGGCTCAGGAATAACATCTACTTTTTACAAGCTCAAGAATGACCTAATTCTTTTTTAAACTAAGGCTAAAGAATCAAAATCTCACAAACACTCCAAATATCCTTCTACCTAGTAAGGATTGAACCATTACAAAATCACTCACAAATTCAATCATAGAAGAATTAACACCAATTTTTTTTATAATCTAGGGAAAGATGAAAGCCTCAATCTCTTTATTGGAAGAGATTGAAACCAACTACTCCTAATTAGACACTACCAATAGTATCTAATCCACATACAACTCACCAATTACAAAACTTGATAAGTTCTTCCCACTCAGAGCTTCTACCACCTAAGATTAATTAATATTCAATTAATGTCCCGATACTAGTGATAGAAATAAAGTGAGGAAACAAAATCTGATTATAATAATAAAAAAAAATTAGGTAGCACAATTACGCACGTAATCAGATTAACACACAAATCGTTTTAAAAGATTTTTATGCTTTTAAAGTTCAAAAACGATTTCTCAAAAAAGATCAATTCACCAAGTAAGTAATAATAATCAAATACTCAATTAAAGAATAAGTTTGGAATGATCTTACCAGGAAAACACCAATGGATTGCAAAATAGATTGCTAAACAGCTTAGATTGGTGACGCCAAATAAATTAGCGCTTTAACTCAAGAATTTTAACTCCAGAATAATTTCACAATATTTTTCAGTATAATATCAGAATGATAACTCTTAGAAAAGCTTAGGAACTGAATAGTTCTTGATATTATGTATATTGTCATGTGAAATCTGTAGGTCTCTTTAAAGCCACTTGAAATAAGTCCTATAACGGCTAGTTTTCACAAAATATGTCATTTAAAATCACCTACAGACCCCATATATTGATTCCTTTCAATCCTGGTATATTTAACTTAATAATATAACTTCTAAATCTCTCAATTTAGTCCCCAAAATAATTTGATGTTAATCAATGAAAGTATAGAAAGAATTATATTTAAATATATGGACTAAATTGTAAGATCAAAATAAAATCTCTTAAATCTCTCCCATATTTTAGGCCCAAAATATTCTCCACCAAAATAATAATATTTAAACACAAAATTCGCAGGTTTAAATATAGGAATTTCAAAGATATTTTATAACAACTACTTTTCAAATATTATATCATTAAATGACACCCCAAGACCCCATACATCATATATAATAAAAATAGATCTTTTTCATTTAAAAATATTGTTGGGAAACCTCATTTTGGTCCTTAAACATTTTAAAATCGAAATTCATCAAAATAGAAAGTATTAAAGCACTTTAATTAAAAGAAGATTTAATTAAATAGACCAAATTAATAGGGATAATAAAATATATAGACCATATCTCAATTAAGTACAGATTCCTAGAATATCTCAATCAGGTAATCCAAAAACAACTTGGTAATGACTAGTTTTGAATCAAAATCCTCGAAATCCTCTAAACCTGAAACAGACTCATCAGTCGACCAATCAACACCCATAAGTCGACCGCTCGATTCAGGATACTAGCCAAACCAAACTTCCTTCGTCCATCCATCATCTGTCGACCGGACGATTCAGAGAGCTCATATTTTTAGTATAGGTCGACCTACTTATCGACTGGGAGATTCAGAGACTTCTTCTTCTATACTTCGGTCGTTTTTCCTGTCGACTTGTCAATGCTGGGAACCTCTTCTAAATTCATTTTTAATTAATTTTCTTCAACTTTTTCGTCCCTTTAACTAATTTCTTTTCTCAATTAGCTTCACTAAATTCTTAAATTTAATTTTAATTAATTATCAATATTTCTTTTTTAGTTACACATAGGAGCATATAATTTCACTAATTAGGATCCTTTCAAAACATACGTAAATTTAAAAACTTTTTGTGTCATGTGTGATCCTAATCGGGATACATTAAAAGTAAAAATTAACCTGAGTTGTTTTTCCTTAGATTCTTCAAAATCTTCGGTCTCTTAATGTCCATCGTCTTTGTCAATCTCTTTAGCATGCATTCATTACATGTCATCATATCTTCATCATTAGAGCTAATAAACTGAAACACTTAATCAAACCATTAGTTCCACAAAAAACATCAACCTTTAATTGTTCATCAAAATCTTAATATCAACAATTAAAATTAACAAATTGATCACCAAAGTTCTTAAATATTATACATTAGGGATTAAACTGTAAATAAATAAAAAAATATATTTGTATATACTTGTGGTTAAACTGTAAATAAATAAAAAGTGATAGTTTATATATTATAAACATATATCTAAAATATCAGTTAAGCGATTCGATTTCACGGTTACTATCCCAAAATGAAAACTAAAACCAAAACACTTCAATTGCTAATTTCAAAATTAAAATAGCAACCAAATCAATTTAGTCAGTTTCAAAATCAAATCGTTCGGTTACACATCGGTTCGGTTTGAATTGTCATCCCTGGGGCGGGGAGTGCATTCTTGAACTCCACCCCGCAAAGTATCTAAGAAATTAGCCATGCAAGAAAAAGTTATCAAAAAGACGCATAGTATCAAAAAATTTCTAAATAAATAGAATGTTTAAATTTCAGACACCTTTGTTATTTAGTCAAATAATAAAAGTATTTCCTGTCATTTTCATCATATTTAAAATTAATATTTACTTGTGCCTAAGAATGCTTTTATAATTTAAACCCTAATTATATAAGACAATAAGGTTAGTTTAATATGACGATGCAGAATATAAGTTTGTTTGCCATTTAATCTGAAGATCATCTCTTTATGACTGCCATAACTTATTATATAATTTTTTATTTTTTATTTTCTCGGTTTGATTATCATGACATCGTTCGTCATATTTTGTTGATAAAAATATCCTTGTAACATATTTTTTTAATCTTTATTATATATTCTAAAATTTTTATTTTCTATTTTCTACTATCTCTCTCACTTGTTTTTATTTTGTATTTTTTTTTAATTTTTTAAGTTTTATCCTATATTTTTTTTATAGTGTTTTTAAAAAAATTAAAAGTAAAAATATAGAAAATAAAATGAAAAAAAATGATTTAAAATATAAAAAATGAATTTAAGAAGAAAATAACAAAAACAAAAAAAAAAAAAAAAATTGTTTTTAATTTTAAACTTTTCTTTTTGTTCTCCTTTTCGTTTGTTGTTTTTCTATAAGCAACACATACCAAAAATAAAGAAATAAAAATAAAAAATAAAAATAAAACAAAAAATTCTGAACAAAAGCAAAAAAATAAAAGATAAAAGATAGAAAACACAAGAGAAAAATACATAGTCGAAATTAGAAAATAAAATTAAAAACACAAAATAGATAATCGAAGAATATGGAAAAATATGTTGCAGGGTATTGTCAATAAAATTTGATAAGCTATGTCTCAGGTGCTATGAAAAATTATAGAGGTAACTTTGATATTTGTTGAAATGGCATGTATAAACTCAATAAATAAAATATCTAAAAAGTTGAATTATATAAATTAAATTTTACAAATTTATAATCTATAAATGTGCTAGAATCTTCAATAACAAAATAATTTTGCAAGTTTCAACACTAAGTTGGACAATTCTATGAAAGATAAATCTATATAAAGTTATAATTCATTTAGGATTAGCTACACAGTTGGTAAGTAATCAAAAAATTAACTCCTTGGAGCAACCAATTCAAAATAATATATAATAATGATTGATGATGTTTGAAAATAGATCACCGGACATGTCACTTTTGAATTCCGGGCGACAGGATATTCGTTGGGTTTTCCCACTTTCCCTCAGCAGAGGTTCCTACAAAATAATGCATTGTGGGTAGGATTACCATCATTACACCTCTGGTGTGAGAATCAGTTTAGAGTTTAGAACATGAATTTACCAGTGCGGTAACTAAGTGAAAGTATGTGTTGAAGTGCAAATGAATGTGTTTACCTTATTCATCATTTGTTCTAATATTTATATATAGGAGGAGACTTATTTGAAAAGTCCTCCATGATTCTCGGCGTTGGCCCACAAAACTACGTGATAGAGGGGTGAATGGGGTAGTAAAAAAAAATTAAATAATTAAATATTTAACATAAGTTATCAATTTATTAATTGATTATTTTTCTTGTTAAGCGGCAGAAATATGTTTAACTAAATGTACACCCAAACAACATAAATATAACAAAGCAACACACAACAATTTATCCTGATTTGTTAAGCTACTCTTACTTATGTCCAGTCCCCGGAGCTCTACAGGGCTTTCGCAATTCACAAATCTCCTAATTCCTTTCCCAAGTAGAAACTAAACCCTTACAATTCTTTTAACAAGTTTAGGATTAACCTAATTCTTTTTGCAGACTTAGAATCAAATATTTACACTCTTACACTATTACCCTTATCCTTTTCATAGACTTAGCAAGAACTTTATATTTTTTCAAGCGGAAGACTAATTTAATTCTATTACAAAAAGAATCAAAATGTAATCATTTTAAAAGGCTAAAGATCAAACCCTAATTTTTTTCATAGGTAACAGATTAACCCAAACTACTCTGATTAGACACCATCACAAGCATGTCCAATTGACTCAAACTTGGAAATGAAAAAAAATCATAAATTTCTTCCCACAGAGCTTCTACTACCTCAAAACAATTATGCTCAATTAATGTCCCGAAAATAATGTGATAGAATTACTTGAGGAATAAATCTGATTTAATTCAATTTAAAGCACAAATAACAGATAATCAGATTTCACAAATAAAAGTTGTTTTATAATATTTTTCAAGATATTAGATTTGAAAGCGATTTTTACAAAACAAACATTCCAAGCAATCAAATAGATAATCTAAGAAAATACTTTAATGAACTTGGAAAGATCTCACTAGGATTTCTTGAAATCATTTATGATAGCTCAGTGTAGGACAAAGGCCCGTGATGAAAACTTTTTCGTGCCTCGATCAAGAAATATTTAAAATAACTCTCTTAGAAAATATTTCAGTAAAGATCACTTTCTTTTAATAGCAAATGTTGATTGTTCTTGATTAATTCATTTGAAAAACGTAAGTCTCTATATATAGAATTCTAACTAGGCCTATAACGACTAATTTTCAAATTATAAGATCTAAAATGTCACTTTAAGACCTCATATATCATATACTATCAAAGTAGGTGTATTCCTTTTAAAACAACTTTTAGAAAAGCTCAATTTGGGGCCCAAAATTTTTTATATTCAAAACACTTAAAGATATAAAATAATTTTACTAATTCAATTCAAAGAATTAATTAATATATAGACCAAATAGATAAGATCTTAGTGATATATGATATAAAATCGTAAAATACTTAAATCCCCGAAAAATCTCTCTTTCAAACACTTAAAACAATGAGATTTGGATCAATAAAACGAAACAGTTAATATTGACTATCTATTAACGTCGGTCGACTGGACTTGATTCAGTCGAACGGCTCTGCAACCTGCAAGGCCAGTTTTCTAACCCTTGCACAACCACCCTTCAGTTGATTGACCCATTGGTCGGTTGACCAATCGACCCAGAGGGTTTCTTTATATTTTTTTCGTTTCAGCTACGAGATTCATTAGTTGACTGACCTCTCTTGTGAGTTAACCAAGTTGGTTAGTTGATTCACCCTTTTAACTCCCTCAAGCTACTGTTTTCATTATTCTATCAATTTATTTTTGTCAGTTGACCGAATTGACCAGAAAACCCATTATTTTATGTGTTAAAAATATTTTCTCATTTTATGTCTTTCTTAAAAACATTTTTTATGATTTGAACACTTTATAAAAATAATTTAGGATCTTAAGCTTATCACTTCTTACCATGACGAATATAAGTTTATTCATTGTAAAGTGTCGTGCATGATCCTAATTCGGGTTCCATTAAGAGCATAAAAGTAATGAGTTATTTTTACCTAAAAGTATTCAAAGTCTTCAATGCTCCAAAAATCTTCCTTATTTTCACTTTTCACCCATCTTGAGTTTCTTCATAAATTCCTTATAAATCTTCAATGATTGCTTCATAAATTCTTTGTTTTTTTTCTCATATAAAACATTTGGAACTTCTAATCTAAAATCACTTAATAAAATGATTAGTTCCATAAAACATAAATGGTCAATTATCCATAAAAATATTAGGTTCAGCACTATTGTGTTGATTGTGTTGATCTTAGTCCTGTTACCGTAGAGATGGTGGTGATTATAGGTGTAGATCGTAGAGTAGTTACCTAGAGAGAGTAACGGTACTTTCCTACCAGTTGAAGGTGGCTTATACTAATTTGGAGTTGAGGCATCGTGGCACTCGTGTACTAGGATGCATGACCCTAGCTGGATACAGAGAAGGGGCCTAATCGAGCTGGCCAGTTTGGAATCCCCGTGCCAATTACATGTTTGTGAACCTTGGCATTCTTTTAGGTTCAGCCTAAAATTTACTCATCAGATGTCCCCTATTCCTAGGTGTGATGATTCACATCTTGGGAATATTAGAATGTTTCTGCTGGGATTCAGCCTTTGTCGTTTCTTTATGGCTTGTGCCCAATTGGTGTCTTAGCTTTGGACAAATGCTTTGACTTTTGTCTTTTAGGAGTGCTAGGTATTAAATACCTAATGACTAATTAGACGAATGTCCAATATAGTTTCCCAGACGACGGTTGAAAGGTATTTGTGATTGCATCCTTTAAAAAGGATAAAGTTTTCAAAGTCTCTTATTGTGCTTTCCCAAATAGCCATTCTTAATTCTTTTCTCCGGTGAAATTTTTCTATTACACCCAATTCATATATCTTCCATGTTGAGAGATTCCAAGTCATGGTTCTGCCATTTTTGGAGTAATGATGATGATGAAGTTGGGTCGTTATCCGGGGTGCCTCCTGTATAGGGTTGAGGCACTGCTTGCAGAGCTCTATTGTAGGTTCCCAAATCAAGCCCACTATTTTTGGTAGTGGTGAAGTGGCTGGCCCACTGACCATGCACAATCATGGAGGAGAGGTAGAGCCAGCTAGAGAACCATGCCTTCTCGTCCCCGCTGCAGCAGTTGTTTCAGTAATGGCCTATGTGCCTGAGTTGGAGGAGGTTGAGTCCATGGAAAAATGCTTCAGGGATGCCCAGGTCTATGAAATATAGAGGAACTAGATCTATTGTGAATTGTTAATCCAAGTTTACTCAAGAGGGGTGAATTGGGTAGTGCAAATAACTAGATCATTTTTAATATCTTTGAATTTTACTTTCTAAAATACACTTAATCAATTATACAATAAATTCAAATTGTTAAAGAGGTGAAACAGAATATGTAAAAGCAATATAAGAACAAACACACACATGAGATAGAGATAGACACAATACAGACATAGAGATTTATAGTAATTTAGTAAGGCTGCTCCTTGCCTGCATCTACTCCCTCAAACTCATTCGACAAATTCTAAATCACTATATTCAGATCTTATTCCCTAGTGAAAATCCTACCTTTTCACTCTCACAAGATAAGGTACATGTATACCATGCTACAATCTCTTACAAGGCAAGCCCCATTTATCCCTACTACACTCTCTCACAAGGTAAGGTACATTTATACCTTGATACAATCTCTTATAAGAAAATATATGTTTATGTCTTACTACAATCTCTCACTAGACAAGCTATGTTTATGTCTAGCCATAATTTCTCCACAACTTGAAAGGTTTAATTTATCTTTTGTTAGTTTTAACAAGTCAAATCCTTTAAGTTTCTATCAATCACCTACAATTTAATACAACATATATTAACTCTCTAGGTTCTTCCAGAAGTATGTATACAAATGATATGACAAGTAATAGCATGTATACAATTAATCACGTAAGATGGATATATTCATTGTAGATCACATGATACAAAAGAATCACATAATCCAATTAAGCTCAATACTAAACAAGTATGATTATTTTTAAATTTAAGCTAAATAAAAGTTCAAGATAGTAATTTTTGGTGTATAAAATTGGTACACACTTTGAGTATGGTCCAGTCGGATGACAGGTGGGTCATTTTGCTGAGATGGAGTTGTCGATTGAAAAGTCCTCGAGTGAGCTGTAATGGGTCCTGGGAGGACTGACATGCTGTGTCCAGAGTCCTTCTCTTTAGGGAATATATCTGCAGAAGGCTCCGACCGGGATTTATCCACATAAAACCCCTTCGGCGTGGTAATCAGTGCTCAGAGAGAAAATGTACACTAATGCAACAAGTAAACAAATAATCTCGTGAGTAATGTAAAGCGTATTAGAGCATACCTCAAGCTTGCACAGCCCCCGATATATATAGGAGTTGGAGATGATTAGTCGGGCCTAAACACGGTTAATTAGTAAAAACCTGTGTTTAGCAGATAATCTGGGGTGTTTAGGAGATAATCACTGGGCTTGGGCTTTTGGGCCCATTTGGCGAAACCCACGGGCCTTTGTCAGGCCTGTAGCAGTGAGCTGGTAGAGGAGAACGGAGATCCATGGAGTCCTAAAGAAGAAACAAGCTGGAAATAAGAGCCAGTCGAGGTGAACTGTTGAGTCCCTAAAATTGATCGTCTAGGGTACAGCATAGATCTCAAAGTGGCACGTCCCTACGGGGCTTCTCGCTCCTCCTTGGGTACAAATGAGCTTCCAAGGAAGAGCCATAGTTGGTATATGCTCTAGTGTGGCGTTGTGGATTCCTGAATGCGTCCCTGTCATTATGAGGATGGACACATGGATGGATCCCAAGTGCTGACTCAAAGTTGCCCAAAAATACCTTCATCAGTTTCCCGTCTAGCCTTGTGCGACAAGGGAACCAAAGCGGTAAGGGATATCAATTCCTGGTTGGAACGAGCGTCCTGAAGACTTCAAAGCGTGAGCAACACCTCTAATCAACATTTTTTCAAGAGTTAGTTTTTTCTTGAGGAGCTTATTCGAAATAAGTCTCCATACGGTTTTCAGGACGACAATTTTTCAAGAGTTGAATTTTTTGGAAGAGCTAATTTGAAATAGGCTCCCATACGGCCGGGGTCTAGGATCTGGGGTCAGGTAGCACGGCAGGGCGGCCCTAATTTTTTTCAATTTTTAGGAAGACACACGTTCATTGTGAACAAACCTTGAGCATAGACAAGCCTTTACCGTGGAAAACAAGTAGAGGCGTACCCTAGGAAGGGCATGCGGCGAGTGGCCGGGAGTTCTCCGACTGCCGTTGTGTAGGGGCGATGGCCCAACTAGGGCCGACATCCACTGGGGCTTACTAGTGCCCATTTTGGGCACTGGTCAGACAGTAGCACCCTCTTTGACACTGGGGACAGTGTCCACTTTGGTGTTGGTCAAATAAGAGCCACCAGCACCCTGGGGCCAACTGGTCCTTATTGGGGGTTGCGCCGCCAAGGTGGGGCTCAACCCCACCCTCAAATTTTAATTTTTCTTTTTTTTTGGGAGGGGGGGGGGGGGGGGGGGGAGCATAGAGCTTGGAGTATGGAGTATGGAGGGGGGGGATCATGGAGAATTTCTCACACTTACAGAAATTTTTAAAATTCTTGAAGATGTTAGTTAACTTTCTACTTCGCACCCCTTGTAGCTTTTGAGTGAAAAATTTGAGATAGGCCTCTATCCGTGCCCTGTCGACTAGGAGTAGCGCGGTAAGGCGGTGCCAGTTGTCATCTGGACCCTACTAGCTAGGAATAGTACGATCGAACGGTGCCGGTTGCAGGTTATTGAGGGTGAACCCCTAGACGGAGCCTCAGGGGAAGACCACCATGACGACTATCCATTGCCTGCACTTCGATTTCTCCGTCGGCCATGTGAGGATAAAGTTTTTAAAGATAGAGAACAGTTCCATCCACAAGGGCTCTGAACAGAGAGATGCTAGATAGGACAGTACTGACAAGGGAGCCCTTGAGGAGGGCGAGATTGACACCACTTCTCCTCGCATGGACGTTCCTCATAACGAGAGTGGGGAGGACTGAGCTCCGGACTGTCACTTTTCCAGCACTTAGGATATTATGGACTCTTTTTCACCTATAACTATTTTTCTACTTATGAACATGTAAGCTTTTGAGCGGCATAGCCAAGGTGCTTCAGGATCTACTATTTTCTCTCGACGTTTTTGCTAAGTCGCTTTTTTGCTTGGTCTTGTTTTTAGAGTTGTAAAATTTTAATAATTTCTAAAAAAACTTCTTATCTCTGCCCAAGTCCATGGACCACTAGCCCCCAGTCTAGGACACGATTTGATTGTAAGAAAATCTTCTCCGTCCGCAAGGGCACAACGCGACGGTTGGACCCCCGTGGCCGGTCATCAGGGAGTTCTCCATGGTCAGGCTCATTCAAGAACCTTTTTAGGTTATCTCTATTTAGTCTATGAAGGAGAACCTTTCCTTTTAGAAAGTCAGACTCATAGTCAACTGGTAGAGAGAGGTACTTGGCTGCAGGCCCTCAGACCCGATCAATGCCCCACCCTTGGTGGATGACCTGAGTCTTTTCCCAGGTATGGAGTGTTAATTTTTAGAGAGGGTCTGGTTGTTACCTTCAACGCTAATCACCGGGATGAGGCTTATGGAGAATCACTCGTCACGCTGTGAGTCTAGATATTGATCCAAATAATCATTTGTGACTCGAGGGGTCAGAATACAGCCGTAGAGAATCACTCACGACGTCGATAGTTGGGATGCGGCTCAGGGGGTCAAAATGCAGCCGTGGAGAATCACTTGTGATGCCAGGAGCCAGGATACGACTCAGGGGGTCAAAATGTAACCATGGAGAGTTATTCGCGATGCTAAGAGTCGGGATATGACTCAAGGGGTTGGAATTCCACTGAGGAGAATCACTCGTGACGCCGAGAGTCGGAATACAAATCTGCAGAGTTATCCTCGACTTTGGGGGTCAGAGTGTCCTTGAGGAGAATCATCCGTGACACCAAGAGTCAAGATGTTGATCTAGAGAATCATCCACAACTCAGGGGGTTGGAATGCGGTTTATAGGAGAGCACAAGACACATTGCACGGAACACATTCTTTATTTTGATAAGAAACATTGTAACACTTTGTTCAAACTAGAAGTTGTTCACAAAAGTGGATCTTCCCTACAGAAGTAGAGCTTTAAATGGTCAGCAGTCCATGGGTGCCTGAGCGGCAAATACTCATCTGTTTCAAAATTGCATGTGCCCAGACGTGTGCCCCTAGTGACTCTGTACATCTCCTGAGCTAAATCTGTCATGGATGAGGTTGATTTCACCATCCACGTGCTGGTAATCCTCCCCAACCTTAGCCACCCAGGGTGGTGGACAGTTGTGGTTCCCTCTTATTCTCTAGGCTCAAGGTTTTCCCTGTGGCTCATCCCTATCAGGTTGCTCCTAATTTTCTCTGCGAACATAGTTCCTAAGATAGCCTCTTCGGATGAGAACTTTAATCTCTTGATAGAGCTGGAAAAAGTTCTTTATGGAGTGGCCTCAATCTTGGTGGAACTCACAGTACACGGTCATCGACCTCCCAACCGGCCTTCCTCTTCGGGGCAGCGGAGGAGAGAAGAAATCTTGCCCTGAGTTTTCTGCGAAGACGGTGGCCACTGAGGATGTGAGCAGAGTGAACTCTAGTTGGTGACGCCCTGGAGGAGGAAGTGACCTCTTGTCTCTGGGCAGGGATCTGAACCTCCTTTTAGTTTGTAATCTTCTTGAGCCTCCATTCCTTGGTTCCCTTGGCTTGTTTACTCATTCCCTCTCTCTTCTGGCTATAGCATGGAGGTTAGCGCCATAGAATCTAGCCCCATGGTCTAGAGCTTGATCGAGAGTGGGAGAAGGATTAGAGTAGAGGTCGTAGGGCAATCTTTGATGCCGGAGCTTGTTGGCAAAGGCATTTTTGTGGTACACTCTCTAGGAGGTTGTCGAACTCATTTTTTTCTCGGTTAAAATGCTTAACATAGTCCTCCAAATATTTAGAGGGCTCATGCCGAAGAGTGAAGATATGAGCCATAGTCTTCGGCCTTCATCGGGAGTGGCTAAAACAAGACAGGAACAACTGTTTGAGCTCCCTAAAGGTGGATATTATCACTGGCCTCAAACTCTGGAACCACGTTCTTACTACACCTATGAGGGTAATGGGAAAGGCTTTGCATCGCAAAGCTACAAAGGCCACTTGCATGTCTATATGCGACTTGAACATAAACAGGTGGTCAACAGGATCTCACGTCCCATCATACATACTCATTTGTGGTTGAGTAAAGTGGCTCAGTGCTACTTCTTCCAGAACCTCATCCACAAAAAGAAAATTCACCTTCGGAATAACACTCAGTCCTACTTGACCTCCTTGCACCTCCTGGAGACGGGCTTCCATGTTGGCTAGGTAATACTCCACAGCCTCTCCTGCTCAGGGCTCTCCTTATATCCGACTGCCTACAACTCAGGTCGTAGGGTAATGGGAGGAATATGAGTAGGAGCCAACATCACGATCACGCTGACCTCTGTCATCGGACCTAGAAGGTCGATAAAGAGCTCAACTATTAGGGGACACCGACATATCCCTTGGTATAAATTCAAGTGGTGGAACAGGTAGATATCTCGGCATTGCAGAGGGACACTCTTTTATCTCGCAAACTCAAGGTTGGGAGACGAATGGCAGCCCTCAGGATCCTACCCATTCGAAGTGTCCATGAAAACATCGTAGTCTTGAGGTAGCTCCTCGGGCGTTGCAGACTGGAGAACTAGTCCACTCTGAACAGGGGGTAGCGGTAAGCGCTTAAGGATGAGTTGTACACAGGATTTGAACTCTTGATTTAGCGTTCAAGAAAATCAACCCAGGATGCCTCCATGGCTCTTGAGGTTTGTCCTGCAGCTGCAAGTGGCAGAATTGGCAGTCTTGCCTGATCTTGGGGGGCAGTTATTCTCGTTGGTGGGAGATAGAGGGTGTGCCCTTGGAGTCCTCAACATATCTTCTCTTTTTTCTATTCCGGGTTTATCTGTCCGACAAGACCTTGTGATCATCTAGGCTCAGCCGAGTAGAGATTAATGATCACGGGAAGGCTTTTTGCACGGTTCCCTTAGACGACACCAAACTGTTGGTGCATAAAACTGGTACACACCTCGAGTATGGTCCAATCGGTTGACATGTGGGTTCTCTTGCTGAGGTGGAGTCGTTGGTTGAAAAGTCATCAAGTGAGTTGTACTGGGTCTTAGGATGACTGACCTACTATGTCCAGAGTCCTACTCCTCAGGGAATGTACCTGCAGAAGGCTCCGACCAGGATTTGTCCTGGTGAAGCCCCTCCGACGTGGTAATAAGTGCTCAGAGATAAAAAGTACAGTAATGCAGCAAATAAACAAATGAACTCACGCGTAATGTAAAGCATATTAGAGCGTACCTAGGGCTTGCACAGCCCCTGATAAATATAGGAGTTGGAGATGATTAGTCGGGCCTAAACACGATTAATTAGTCGAAACCCTATGTTTAGCCAATAATCAAGGGCGTTTAGGAGATAATCGTTGGACTTGGGCTTTTGGGCCCATTAGGTGAAGCCCGCGGGCCTTTGTCAAGCCTGTAGCGGTAAGCTAGTGGAAGAGAGCGGAGATCCACGGATTCCTGGAGAAGAAACAAGTTGTAAGGGGGATCCAATTGAGGTGAATGATTGACTCCCTGAAATAGATCATCTAGGGTACATCGTAGAGCTCAAAGTGGTACGTCCCTATGGGACTCCTCGCTCCTCCCTGTGTGAAAATGAGCTTCTAGAGAGGATCCGTAGTCGGCATATGCTCTAGCATGGCGTTGTGGATTCCGGAATGCGTCTCCGTCACTACAAGAATGAACACGTGGCTGAGTCCCAAGTGCTGACTCAGATGTACCCAAAAATATCTTCATCAGTAATATTCTCTTAAAAAGTTCAATATAATTATCAAATTAGCTCACCTCTGGTTAGATTGGTACACAAGGAATTTAAGATCTTGATGAGAAACTTAATCTTGTCGGGTTGCAAGTTTTAAGGGTGTCCAATATACAAAAATCTAACGTATTCATGATGTTTATAGAAAACACTTTCTGATACTCTTAGAAAGGCAACTTTGATTTTCTTATACACAAAAGATTTTAAGTGTATGTAAAAGTTCTCTTATAAAGTTCGTTATGAAATCTCAATTCGTAGCATAATTTTAGCAGTTAAAAATTTATACAGTTTTGCGTACTGATATAAAAAAGTTAAGAAAACCTAGTTGTATTTATATATTCAATTAGTTCACACAAATAAATAAATAAATCGAGCAATATACAGATAATGTGGAACGAACTCACTGATAAAAATATGGATGTATATGATGTAGATAGTACCTAAATGTGAATGACCTTAGCTTTATTCCTCCAATACTTCACCAAATTGATATGAAATAATCTCTTATAAAAGCTCATTGTGGGAACTTTCACAAATTCAACTCTTTCTAATAATGTAGAGTTATATGAACACTACATTACCCAATTCGGATCTAAGATTGTAATATAGACAAGATTATATCTCTAATAATGTACAGGGTTTGCTGAATTAAAGAAATTTTCAAGTTCTATCTATTATTTTTCTTGTTCTAAACAGGGATATTCCAGACAACATTTTATACGTCTTAGGTCTAAGCTATTGAGCCATGTTTTGGAATGAATCTATCATAGTTAATAATATGAATGTTAGGCACCATTAATCTGATGATATCTTATTCTCACAGTGATCCAATTCATCCAATTTGATAAATTTACCATTGGAAGACAATTAGCAAAGAAAAAAGGCTACATTGTAGGGCACGGAAAATGGAAACTTTATTGTTCAACGATTTGCCCATTATTCTTGTCTCATAATTATAAATAATTGATTAAATTCAAAGATAAAAAGTTTTAACATTGTAAACACATTTGATTTTTATTTTATTTTTTGGCATTTAATTCAATCTCAACTTCCTATTTCTTCTCAACGTATTCAAATGACTCTGACGATTGGTTAACCAATATTCTTTGTGGTCTATTCTGGAAAACCTACTATTGTAATTGTTTAACTGACTATGTTTATCGATTGACAAGTTTTTCAAACTCAATATAGATCAAAACCTACTTCCATAATTAGTTGATGTAAAATACCTATCCGTCAACCAATTTAGGTTGGTTTCTAATCCTTATATGCTACTGGTTAAATCACATGGCCACTTCAAGGTATCGATCGACTAGTTTCTGCTGGATTTAAATTTTAGCCTGCTTTTAAATCAATTCTCGTTTATTAATCCTTATTAACTTGATTTTAATTTTACACATTTATAAGCAATCTAAACACATGTAAATCACAAAACTAGTATGCCTTGTAAGAATGCAAGTGTGATTTGTGTTTGTCCTGATAGAGTTAATGTGTATTGAAATATAGAAAATGAATTACCTTATCTTTGGATACACAATGATGTTTGTTTTAATCGTCCCAGGCCTTTAAAACTTTATCTTTGTTTTCCTAGGCTTGTACCTTCAATCATGATCAATGAATCTTAAATATCTTTAATCTTTTCAAGCTTATGTTCTTTGACCATCTCTTCTTCATTCTTTGATTACATTTCTTTGTTATCCTAGATGGTGGTATTTCTCCAATGTAATAATTCCTTTTCTAACACATTTAACTCACACGTTAAATACAAAACTACAAGTATCTTATTATCAAGAAAATCCTTATCTCTAGGGTTCACACCCATGGTGTCCACATCATGTTTACTGAGCAGGATCTGAGAGGGGTCCACACCTCCCCTACGTACAATGATGGTCTATTCATCACGTTACAAATTTATAACTACAATAGTAGGCCAGTGCCAGTCGACAATGGGAGATCGGTAGAGATAATCTACCTTGCAGCATTCAAGAATATAGGGATTATCCAAGATAAGTTGAAACCCATGATTACACCTTTGGTGGTAAAACCATCAAACTATGGTAGCGCGTAGATATGTCGCTACTTTTACCGCAGATGTATGAATCAAGTTTTAGTATAGTTTATAAGAGTAACAGTTGTCGTATCCACAGGGATTGGTGTAGACGATCAGTGAGTATCACGATTATCATAACCTAACTTTATCTAGGTGATAAAAATGTAGTTTTTATAATTAAGTATACTAATCTAAATTAACCAAATTAAACTAATATTACTAATATAGACGTTAATGGGAGTAAATTGCCTAGGGATTAATTTTGTCAACTTAAATGTGTTCGTTTCAATCTACTTTACAATAACGGTGTTCATCCTATCCGACAATCTCGGTATCGAAATCTCACTCACTACCTCTCTCGAGTGTAAAGTGAGTGAATATGAGACTTTGTGTCAATGCCGAAGTCCCCCTCAAGCATCTATACGACACTTGGCCACATCAGTCTCGCCCCAACGTCACGGATTGCACACTTTCTAACTCTCTCCCAGGTTATTAGATCATTGCATTGTGTTTAAACCCTAATCTGAATCCGGGGTTATCTCTCCTGAGTGTCAAACCCCGATTTCTCAATAAATCTAAACAAGCATATAAACATGACAAAACGGTAAACACAATTGGATAAAGATAAACAACTGTTAACAAAACATCAATTTAATTCAAACACGCTTTCGTGGAGCCAATCGTTCCCTAGAGAATATATGTTTAGCTACACTTGGCCATGGCCCAATATACAATAATACATAATCTAAACATATACAAACTACCAACCAAATCTAAGAATAAAATAGAAAAACGAGGAGACTAGCCGTTATCCAAAGATCCACTGCTAAAACCGCTCCGAGAACGCTTCCTCCTTTTTGGCGTGGTGATCTTCTCTTGGTTGATAGGGTTTGGAGCTCTCAAACCACTACCAAAACATTATTTTGTGTTGGGGGTGAAGGGAAGATATATAAAGGGATCAAAATATCTAACAAAATATCCCAAAATATCTAAATTGTTTGTAGAGTGACCGTCGCGGCAGTAGGCATGTCGGCTGACTTCACCCCTACGGCAGTGGAATGACCGTTGTGGCGATAAAGATTCAACAAACTCTCTGGACTTTCACCGCCATGGCGGTGGCCTAATCGCTGCGGCGGTGGGTCTGCTGCTTTGAAATCTTGCCTTTTTGCTCATTTTCCCACTGGGCTCACTCCGATATGATCGTTTAAGTACCGTTTTCGTCCCTTTTCATCCCGAATATCTGATTCATAACAAAATAAATTAAAACATATTCAAACATATTAAAATGATATAAAAATACTAGAAAACTACAAATATCGGCTTGAGAATAAATAGATAAATAACACCTATCAAATATCCCCAAACTTGTAATTTTGCTAGTCCTCGAGCAAAACACTCACACTAAAATGAAAAACACAACTAAATTAACTAACATGAACAACCTAGACACAAACAATCTAAACATAACGATATGCGAGTTTTGAATTCAGTTATCGACCAAAATATTTTCCCCTCAACAACCCCCAAATACTATCGAGTTCAGGAGTAAAACACACCATGTGGTGTTCTAGAATTTCGACGTTCAATAATGGTAAACGTCATTCTAGATCCTTTCAACGTGTGTGTGCGAGACTCATTGATATAACTATCCAGCAATTGGATTGGATTATCCACTAACAAAACCCACGACTTATACCATAAAGGATTAGGATATCATAACGCCTAATTGGGTTCCACTCTCCACTAATGTAGGATTGGAAGTTCAAAAAGATCAATAGGTCTTGGTTCGGTTTGGAACAATGGTCAAAGGGTATATCGGGAATATAAAACAGGTTAACGTTGTTAACTTAACGATACCCAAGGCACAATGCTTGGCACAAAATCACTCTTGAACCCCCGTAGATAAAGTAACATACACGAATGCTAACTTGAGTCACTCAAATTGTGTCTTCGGTTCAGCGATATAGGTTTGGAAAACGTTCAATTGGCCAGGGTATTTGTTATGTGTTCAGAATTGAAACGAAATTATAGGCTTCGATAGGGTAACGAGGCATAAACATATAGCAAGGTAGGCTTTAAAGGCTCAAGCGAATCAAATGAATGCCTAAATCACATCTCTTGAATAACCTCGCCTAGGATTTTCCTTCAAGTTTCCCCTCAATCAGGTTCTAGAATCCTTAAATTATCACGAGTTTGGCTAATGGATAATTGTATTCAAATCAATTGAATAACTATACATTGAGTCCACGTGCCTGTGCAAATTAGGACCCACAACATATTTTACCAAAACGACATACCAAGCACACAAAACACACATGAATGGGAATTACCTTTGACCTCGAAAAACAATCAGGGGATAATATCATCATCGGGTTATGGCTCAGATGAACACAAAACTCAACATATAACAACAACAACAACAACACACAAACATAACACATTCTACACTAAATAAACATGCAAATAATTAAACAATAAAACATACTAACATACTACACATTACCCCCAAACTTAAAATGGTCAATATCCAGAATATTCCAATCACCAATCTCAACATTTGAAATAAAACATGCTGACGAAGAGGGTTTCGAACACGTACCTGGGAGGCGAGAGAATCTTGTATCTGAATTAAGTCAGGAGTGAAGGATCTAATTTATTTTTGGACTTGGGTTACCTCCCAAGAAATGCGTGGTTTATTGTCCTCAGCCTAACACGGAGAATGACTTGTCAAAGAGTGACTTCCGCCCATAGTATGTGTTGTACAACACCACATACAGGTCTTGATTCAGTATGCCCTTAAGACTGGTGAGATTTGGCATTAATTGGATTGAGCTTTCAGCAAGACTCTCTACTGGCTCATGTACTTGGTGGGCATGAAAGAGCATTGCTTTTGGCGGCGAAGGAAAAATGAGCCACATCGGATCCAGATAGATGTGATCATCTTGGATCGGTGGTGGTATCACAATTTGGATCTCCAATGGTGAAGAATCACAATCATTGATCCATGCTTGGATTCCCATCTTATTCGAATAATCATAGTTAAACTCTTCCAAGCTCCTTTCTCTCATTTTTGGTTCCTTATGGTGGCTTTCGATGAATGTGGCATTTGTGTCTTTCATTGTCACCACTTCTGACTCGGCCTCAATAAATTAGATTAGCTGACCAATTTGAGTCTACAAAGACGTTACAGTCATATCGATATCAATGTAGGTCACCTCAATATTGTCAAGACGATCATCGTGCTCATTAATCCTGTCATTCGTCTCCCGCCAAAAAGTCTAAGTCTTCCCCATAAATGTAGCAAATATCTCTTTCGAGGTGGGGGAAGACTCCTCCTGTTGGTTTGGGATGTTAATCCATGGCGCCGTAGTATTGAAACAATCCCCCAGGTTTTGGTGACTTGGTGAATAATTCCAACTTTGATAATCAAAGGCCTCCAATTCCTCCAACGATCAGAAGGCTTCATCCGTGGTTAGTTTGTAGAAAGAGGTGGTACAGTTTCCTCCTTCCACCCACGTTCTGGTTGTGGCTTGTAACCCGTCGAGGAAAATCATAAGTTGACATTCCCTCAGGAAACTATAGTTTGAAATCGTAATAACAATTCCATGTATCAATCCCAAGCACTATAAAACGGCTCAGAATCTCATTGAAAGAAATGCAAAAGTACCTGTTGATCTAACATCTTCAAGTACCCTACGAGAAAAACAAAAACAAAACTACAAATAAAAAATTATAAACAAAAGAAATTCATAAATTAAAATTAAGTCATTTACTCATAATAACAACAACAATCTAAAAACACAATCCCCGACAACGGCGTCAAAAACTTGGTAGCACGTAGATATGTCGCTACTTTCACCGCAAGTGTACGAGTCAAGTTTTAGTATAATTTGGAAGAGTAAGGGTTGTCGTATCCATAGAAATTAGTGTAGATGATCGTTGAATACCGCGATTATCATAACCTAACTTTATCTAAGCGATAAAAATGTAGTTTTTATAATTAAATATACTAATCCAAATTAACCTAATTAAACTAATATTACTAATATAGACGTTAATGGGAGTAAATTGCCTAGAGATTAATTTCATCCACTTAAACGAGTCCGTTTCAATCTAGTTTACATTAATGACGTTTATCTTATCCGACAATCTCAGAATCTCACTCACTACCTCTCTCGAGTATAAAGTGAGTGAATATGTGATTTCGTGTCAACGCTGAAGTCTCCCTTGAGCGTCTATATGACACTTGGCCACATGAGTTTTACCCCAATGTCACAGATTGCACACTTTTTAACTCCCTCCCGGGTTATTAGATAGTCGCGTTGTGTTTAAACCCTAGTCCAAATCCAGGGTTATCTCTCCCGAGTGTCAAACCCTGATTTCTCAATATATCTTAACAAGCATATAAACATGACAAAATGGTAAACACAATTAGATAAAGATAAACAACCATTAACAAAACATCAATTTTATTGAAACACGTTTTCATGGAGTCAATTGCTCCCTAGACAATATATGTTTAGTTACACTTGGCCATGGCCCAATATACAATAATACATGAGCTAAACATATACAAACTACCAACCAAATCTAAGAATAAAATAGAGAAACGAGGAGACTAGCCGTTATCCGAAGATCCATTGCTAAAACCGCTCCAAGAACGCTTCCTCCTTTTTAGCGTGGTGATCTTCTCTTGGTTGATAGGGTTTGGAGCTCTCAAATCACTCCCGAAACATTTTTTTGTGTTGGGGTGAAGGGAAGATATATAAAGGGATCAAAATATCTAACAAAATATCCAAAATATCTAAACTATCTGCAGAGTGACCACCGCAGCGGTAGGTTCACTGCTGCGGTGGTGGGCATGTCAGCTAACTTCATTGTTGCGGTGGTGGAATGACCCCTGCAGCAATGAAGATTCAAAAAACTCTTTAGACTTTCACTACCACGACAGTGGCCTGACCGCTGCGGCGGTGAGATTTCTGTATTTCAAACACTTTCACTGCCACAGCGGTGGTTCTACTGTTTTGAAATCTTGCTTTTTTTCTCGTTTTCCCACCAGGCTCGCTCCAATATGATCGTTTAAATACCGTTTTCGTCCCTTTTCACCCCGAACACCTGATTCATAACAAAATAAATAAAAACATATTAATATGCTATAAAAATAATTGAAAACTACCAAAATCGGCTTGGGAATAAATAACACCTATCAAACTACTAAGCCGGATTATGTTACAACTTACCCTTAGGATCGAGCCCAGACATGTAACTATGGACTCAAGGTTTAAACTGTCCGTCAACCTATATGATATCATAGGCCAACCCTATTTGAATACGCCAAGAGAAATTATGTCAACTTACTATATGATTATGAAATTTTTTACCAAGAATAGAGTTTAAGAGGTATGAGGGAGTCAAAAAAATAGATAGGTAATGCTTCAAAACCGAAAATGAGATGCACAAATAGAAATTACAAGTCTGGGAAGAAGATTAAGATGATCTTCCAGAGGATATAGACGAATTCATAAACAAATAGGAGATTACTAACCAGAGGGTCGAGAAACTAAACCATATCTAGCCTCATCCTAATGAGGAATATGTTGAAGTTAGAATTCGTCCAATGACTGAGTCCAAACCATGAAAATTGGCTCAAGGCTACCCAAAAAAATTCAAAGGAAAACTCATCGACTTACTTCGAGCGAACTATGATGTGTTTGCTTAGTCACATAAAGTTTTTCCCTAGATAGACCCTAGTATTTAGATAGAATACCTACACACAAATTTGAGCCCCCCTCTTGTTTGTCAAAAAAGGAAAAAGTTTGGACTGAAATGAAAAAAATATCATTAATGAGGAAACAAAGAAGCTTCTTAACGTTGAGACCATTGAGGAGATCAATTTTTCGCTTTCATTAGCCAATGTGGTTATAGTAAAATAGAATACGGGAAAGTGGCCCATTTCTAGAGACTTCATTGATCTCAATAGGGCTTGCCCAAGCTCTTGATTTCTCTTCCTAAGAGGTGATCCATCTAGTGAAGTAAATCTAATATTCGACTCTAGATGAGTGTTGGTAGTAAAACATTTAGTGATGTCGGCCTTGAAAATGAGATAAATGTAGATTTATATTGAGAGAGAAAATATTCATCTAAACTAGATGAAACTTCGAGACCAATGAAGTAGGTGAGCCCGTCAAGATCTTTCATCTCAAATTGACCAATAAAAAAAATTAAGTTCGGAGATACTGCGTAAATCATCTCCTATAATGATCATGTCATCCCATACAATAAAATAAGGATAATGTCATTGTCAGTTTAGAAAATGAACAATGCAGAATCATGAGTGGCGGATGCGAACCCGATTTGGTAGATGGTGGTGCTAAATGTTTCAAATCAAATACGTGCATCTTTTTTAGGACGATATAGGTGTTATCCCAAAGAGCTACCCAAGAAGGGGTAAATTGGATAGTTACAAAAATTTAACAATCAAATGCTTAAATACAAGTAATTAATTTTTGTAAATCAATTATTATCTTTATACTCAGCGAATATGTGTTTAATACTAAGTGCACAGCCAAACATAATAGAAAAAATAAATCAATGCAACATACAAGAATTTATCCTGGTTCGGTCAAGCTAATCTTGCATACGTTTAGTCCCTCGAGCTCCACGGAGATTCACAATCCACTAAACCCCTTGATTTGTTTACCAGGTAGGAACCAAACCCTTACAATTCACGATTCTTTTACAGGCACATAATCAACCTTTATAATTTACCCTTTTCATGGGTTAAGGATGAACCCTATCTTTTTACAAGCTTAAAGACAAACCTAACTCTCTGTCAATTATCATTTTCATAGGAAATAATGTGCCTTTACAAATCAATCAAAAATAATTCAATTGTAGGATGAATCAAAACTTAATTTTTTTCAATGAAAAAGAATAATCTAACCTTTTTACTAGGAAAAAGATCAAACCCTAATCTTTTTCACAAAAAAAAAAAAAAAGAATGAACCTAGCTACCTTGATTAGACACCATCCCAGACGCGTCTAATCCACTCAAAATCACAAATACCAAAAATATGAGTTTTTTCCCACTAGGAGTTTCTACCACCTCAATATGAATATATACTCAATTAATGTCCCGAATAATTATTACGTGATAAATACAATGTGAGGCAAAATTAAATATAATTAATAAATAATGTGGGTAGCATAAATTTAGTACGTAATCAGATAAATAGGCAAAAATTGCTTAAAAATATTTTCAGGCTTTTAAGTTCAAAAATGAGTTTTTTAACAATCTTATGTCAATCCATCAATAAAAAAAAAAAAAAAATAAATAAACTTTAAAGCATATTAAAAATCTTGGATAGATCTCATTGGGAAAACACTGAAGGCAATGACAATGTAGCAAGTAGAACTCAAATTGGTGATGTCAAACAACAAGTGCTTTAGATCAAGAACTTAAAGCAAATCTCTCGTAAAAATCTCAGCGTAAATCTCACTCCTATAAAAGTTAAAACTGATTGCTTTTGATGTTTTTAAACCTAATTCCCGCAGGTCTATATTAGTAGACCATTAACTAACGCTCCAACGACTAGTTTTTCAAAGATACGTCATAAAATGACACTCTAAGACCCCATATATCATTACCTTTCATTTCAGGTTCCATAAAACTATTCTCAATTTAAAACCATAGAAATAGGAAGTATTAAATCATTTAAATTAGGAGAATCTCTTAATATATGGACCATATCAATAGGGATCATATAATAGGATGTTAATATCTTAATTACATTCAAATCTTCTAAATCCCTATCTTGGAATCATTAGAAATGGATAGTTTTTTACTAAGAGACCTAATCAGCCAAAATCCCAACTGAATTAGTCAATTGACCGATTCATACCAATCGGTTGACCGACCTGTGCCAGCTTTTAATTAGCCATCAGTACTACTCCAGTCAATTGACCAATCTGTGCTAACTTCTAATTAGCCGTTGGTACTACTCCAGTCAGTTGACCGACCATGTCTAGTCGGTTGACTAATTAGATCAGTATCTTCAACTATTCCACCATTTCATCTACTGACTTAAACGATTGACCGACCACGTTTATTTAGTTAACCGATTGAATTAATGTGATCACTTTCCTTACCTATTTCAGCTACTATTTCAAATAGTTGACCGATCTTCTTTATTCAGTTGACCGATTGAATCAGTAGCACTTTGTTTTAACTCTAAAATTCACTGTTTGATTTAGTTGACCGATTGATTTTCTCGGTTGATCGAATCGACCCAAAAACTCAACTATTTATACTTTAAAATATATTTTTCAATTAGAGCAATTATCAAATTCATTTCACATAAGGAGCACATACAATATCTTATTTCAGAATCTTAAACTTATCAATTCTTATCATGACACACATAGAATTAACTCATTTTAAGTATCGTGTGTAATCCTAATTCAGGTTATATTAAGAATATATAAATAAAGAGTTGTGTTGACCCAGTGAGCTACCCAAGAGGGGGGTAATTTTGGTAGTAATAAAAAATTACCAAATAATAACACTTCAAAATTCAAATAATTAATTTTATCATAAATTAATTGTTATCTTTATAGCAGCAGATAAATGTTATAGACTAGGTGCACACCCAAACAACAGAATATAAATAATGTAAAGAAAATAGTATGCCAAAATTTATACTGGTTCACCAACCTACTCTTGGCTAATCCAGTCCCTTGAGCTCCACGGAGAGTCACACTCACTAATCAGTATGATCCCTTTAATCAGGTAGAAACCAAACCCTTATAAATGATTCTTTTCGCAGGCTCAAAATCAACATTTACAATTCCTTTTCACAGGCTAAGGAATAACCCTATTTTTTTCTCAGGTTAAAGATTAATCTAATTCTTTTATACTTTAGGCTAAGAATCAAACCTCACAAAAACACTCCAAGTATCCTTTTCCTAGGTAAGGATGGAACTATTACAATTCAGTCACAATAGATTCTAATCAGGAAGAATCACACCTAAGCTCTTTTCAATGGGAAAATTGTAACCTAATAAATTGTATTGTAGACAAAGATCAAACCTCAATCTCTTTACCGGAAGAGATTGAAACCAACTACCCTTGATTAGATACTCCCAATAGTATCTAATCCGCACACAACTCACCAATTACAAAATTGATAAGTTTTTTCCATTTCGAAGCTTCTACTATCCTAGATTAATTTGAACTCAATTAATGTATTGAAACTAGTGATAAAAATAAAGTTAGAATTTCAAAATCTGATTTTAATAAAAATGGATAGCACATAATTTAGCACGTAACCAGATTTTCACAAGAAATCGTTTAAAAAATTCAATCAATTTAAAGTTTAGAAAAACGATTTCAAATATCAATATTCCAAGTTGTAAAAAATAATATCAAACAACAATCAATAGCAAATATTTGGAATGATCTCACCAAGAATCCACCGAATGAATAAAAAATGAATAGCAATGAAACTCCAAATCGGTAACAGTAATAATCCACAACAAATTTTCTCAAGAACAATTCTCAAGAATTATCTCACAATACACTTAGTATGAATTCAGAATGATCACTCTCAGAAAGCTCAGAAACTAAATAACTCTTGAAATTTGATTGATTAGGATTATTGGAATCTTAAAAACGCAGGTCCATTTATATGGAATTGAAACAAGCCCTCCAACGGCTAGTTCTCACATATCATGACAATTAATTGTACTTATAGACCCATTATATCATTTTAACTCAATCCTGGTTCAATTCAGTCAATTATATCTTTTAAAATATTCAATTTAGTCCCTCAAATATTTTCTCAAACTCAATTAGATAAAATAGAAAGTATTACATGCACCAATTTGAGAAATAATCAAATTATATGAATCATATCTATAGGGATAACAAAATATAAATGACATATCTCAAATAACACTAAATCCCTAAGATATTTCTCTAATATTAACCATAAAACGGCTAATAATGGCTACTTTTTGGAAAAATCCACAAAATCCTCTAAACCTGAAACTTAACCATCGGTTGACCGACCAATCATCACAGGTCGACCAATCGATTCAAGTTATAGCCCAAACCAAAAGTTCTAGCCAGTCGGTCGATCGTTATTCCATGGTCCATTGACCGAACAATTTAGAGAGTTCCCCAGGCTAAAATTCAGCTATGGTAAGTTGACCGCTCCACTTTGGTTTGTCGACCTAATGATTTAGAGAGTTTTACCTTTGGTCACAGGTCAACCTAGCTGTCGACTGAACCATTTTCCAGGTCCTTCACTTCAGTTGACCGAACCATGTTGGTCGGTTGACCGATCCTACTGGAACTCCTTCTTCCTTAATCAATTTTTAACTCAACTCTTCAACATTTTTGTCCCTTTAACAGAGTTCTTTTCTTGGTTAACTTAATTGACACTTTAAATCAACTTTAATTTCTAATCTTTCTTAAATCAATATTTATTCTTTAATTTCACATAGGAGCAAATATGTTTAACTAATTAGGATCCTATCAAATACACACATAATCATAAAATCATTTTTGTGACGTGTGTGATCCTAATCGGGATAGATTAAGAGTAAAAATTAGCCTGAGTTATTTTTTCCTAGATTTTTCAAAATCTTCAGTCTCTTAATACTCGTCTTTTTGTTAGTCTCTTGTATCCATAACCTTCTTTGACAATTGCTTCATGATTAAAACGTCAATGGAACTTTATCACTGAAACACTCAATAAAATTATTAGTTCCACAAAAAATATAAACATTTAATTGTCCATCAAAATCTTAGGATCAACAAGTTGGTTTCACCTATTTTTCTTCAAAGCCTTCAAAACTCTTCGCATCTTCATTGTGTCCATCTTGCACCCTTTATGTTTTCTTCATCAAATCTTCTTCATAATCACATGCATGGAACTATAAATCTAAAAAACTCTATAAAACCATTAGTTCCACAAAAAACATTAATAATTAATTGTTTATCAAAATTTAAGGTTTAACAATAGGGAACTGTGAATCGAAAACTTTGTATTGAGGAGCACTTTGGCTAGGAAGAGCATGTATATAAACTTTCTCATGGAGATATCCATTGAAGAAGTGTTTCTTGACCTCCATATAAAAAAAGGGTCCATTTGCGAATAAAGTGATGACAAGGAGAGTATGAAAAAATGTGAGTCTAGCTACAAGAGTAAATGCCTTTTCGTAGTCGATGTCATATTCTTGAGAGAATTCTTTTGCAACAACTCAGGCTTTATAGCATTCAATGAATCCATCGGAATGTGTTTTGATTTTAAAAACCACTTCCATACAATATGAGTTTTCCTAGGAGAAAGGTTAATGAGTTCACAAGTGTGAGTTTTGGCTAGGGAATACAGTTCTTTGTCTATCGCTTTATGCCAAAAAAGGTTTGTAGTGGCCTACTAATGAGGCCTATGTAGATTAATTATGGTATAAAAACAATGAAAACCATGAAGATATGGGGGATGTTGTGTTGTCCTACTACAATGACGGGGATTCTCTAGGACATGCTCAATTGGTGCGATATCTGAAGTTATTGGGACATGGTCGAGAGAGTTATGCTTAGGATCAGTAAACAAAGCAAGAATGTCACTAGGGGTAGTGGGGTAGCTGGAGGATCAATTTAAGACTCAGTGGTATTTGTGCTCGGATGATCAAGAAAGAAGTCTATGTATGGATTGGTGAAATATAGTTAATTTGTGGTAGATCATGAATGAAACTTAGATATAGAGGAAAACATCTTGTGTTCTCAAAAGTGACACGACAAGAAATACGAAGACAATTAGAGATGGAATGCAAAATCCATATCCATTGCGTTCAATTTCCTATGCAAGAAAAAACTATACACGAGCATGAGGTTTAAGTTTGCTATGTTCATTAGGTTGTAAGAGGGAAATACAAGCACACCCAAAGACATTTAAGAGGCTATAATTATTAAAAACTCCATGCAACTTATCATAAGGGCAAAGACTATCAATGGTAGGTGAAGGAACCTGATTGATGGTATAGATGACAGTAAGAGTAGATTCTCACCATAAACGCACTAAACAAGAGGATGAAATGAATAGTGCACAGACAATATCTAGGATATGCCGAAGTTTACATTTAACTCGAGTATTTTTGGCAGAAGTGCTTGGACAAGATCTCTGGGGAAGTTTTTAATGTTTTTGAATGGTAGTAATGAAAGGCTAGTCCTTGTATTCCATGGCATTGTAAGATCTAAAGATTTTGATATTGAGAGAAAATTGAATTTGAACCATGGCAGCAATTTTTTAATAGATTTGAGGTAATTTAGAATACTTATACATGAGGTACAACCAAGTGTACTGAGAGTAGTCATTAACAACTATGACCATTTTTTGGATCCCCCCATTGTGGTAGAAGGTCAGGGTCCCCAAAAATCAGAGTGGACTAGGTCAAAAAGTGCATGAAAGACCGAGTACTAGTGGAAAAATATAAGGTGAATACATCCGATGGATGGATGACCCAACTGGGTATGATGATGATGAGGATGTTGGTGGTGGTAATAAGGATGATGATAATGATGGTGGTGGTGGTGAGTTGCACAAGTTGGTGAAGGGACATGAGGTGGTGGCAGGGATTGAGATAGAAGGTCTAAACCATTATGCTCAAATAGGCGTACAATTTTATGAGCAGTCCAAGAGTTTTTTCCTCTTTGAGGATGCTACACATGACAACAAGTATTATAAAATATTATTTCAAGTCTCAATTCACACAGTCTTCGAACTAATAAGAGGGTTAAAGTGAGTTTTGGAATTAAATACGTGTAAAAAACAAAAAGATGTGAAGTAAGAATTTGATTAGTATTGATATACACGCAAATGAGAACCATAAGTAGTATGAACAATCGAAGCATTTACAATGGATAGTTTGGATGAGAAGATATTGGGATCATAAGTCATATGATTACAACAAGCAAAATCAAAGAACCGTGAAAAATTACATATAGTAAGTGAAAAGACGGAGGAAAGTTTGCATCGAAATTGGATAGAAAGCATTTGAAACTTAAAGACATATCCCCAATAGAGATCGAAACAAAAGAATATGCAAGATTAGAATCCCTATTAGCAGCAAGAACGGAGGGTGAAGGACGAGTCTTGGACATCATCATTGAATTAGATCAATAATATGAAAGAAATTATATTTTATGATGTAAATCTAGGAAAACATAGGCCACATATTGATTCACATGCTTAAATTATCGAAGAACTGATCTAAGGTCATGAAGAGCAAATTAATGAACCCTTGAACTAGTCAAAAACACTGGGATGAACCGAATTAGCAATATAAAAATAAGTATACAATATAATTTGAATTTCAACAAACAGAGGCCATAAATGGATTTGGAACATCAAAATTACCTAGGACTTGGTTTTAGACATTCAAGAACTAATCAAAAAATAGGTGAACCGGCCAGAAGAAACTATTCTTAACCGATAGTGAACTGGTTAACAACAGGCTTGACTAGCGTTAAGGTGACGTTGACCTTGGATGACGTGGTGGCTGAGTGGCCCTGACATGAAAGTGGCAAGGTGGTGCCTATATGGCAGAAAACAATGACGTGGTTTTTGTTGGCGTGGAATTAAGCTAACATAGTTGTTGACATGGCAGGGCCAGGTGGTTGTGTTGATGACGTGGAGAAAGTCAGTCAATTACGTGGTAGTCAAATGACTTATGTGGTGTTGAGAAGCTGGTGCGGCACTGATTGGTGGGTGATGTGGCTTGATGTTTATCAGTACACGTATTTTATGGTTAATATGGTGATCACCGGTAGGGTTGTTAGCCATACGTGAGAGAGCGTGGTGTGTCTGGTGGTGGTGTGGTTAGTGGTGTTTTTGTTGTCTCGACGAGGGATTCAAATGTTGTAGTGAGTGATGATTTCGGTGCAGATTCATAGTTCTGCTTCTTGTTTGGTTGAATTATAATTTGCTTTGATATGAATGTGACTTTAGTTCATAGTTCATAGTTCTACGAACCTTTCTTCAGCAGTGATTTGGTTAAATTATATATGCGTGTGTGTATTTGTGTTGAATAATGTATATTCACCCAAATAAGCAACAGGAGGTCATCAGGATCAACCCAAACTAAATGCAATATCAATATTCTTAAAACCTGTCAAAAAATTAGTCATATTTCATATAACCACTACTGTCCTACTCCTATATTGGCTGTTAAAACTTGATTTCCAAAAATGATTCATATTTTGCACAAACTAAACATAATCAATATTCTTAAAACATGTTAACATATATGTATATATAGGTTGGTGTGGTCAGAGATATATGCAACCATGCCAGGTGTTTTGTGATGGTATAATTTTGATAGTACTTACGGTGAAATTGTGTTACTTCATGTATCATGGTAAAATAGAGTGAATGTTGCTAGGGGTAAGCTTCAATGGGAACTACGTTGAATGCTTTGTTCTTGGCCTTAGGTGATGTGCTTCTGTTTAAGTTTTTATTTTGTAGATTTTTCATTCTGGATTTAGCTGAGAGAGTATATTGTATTGCTTATTTTAGTTTCTTCATAGAATACTTAGTTTCAATTTTTCATATATATATAGGTATGTTTGTTTCACTTTTTTATAATTGTTTTTTGTTTTTTAAAATAGAAAATGCAACCATTTCTTTTTGTACAACACAATTTAAAAACACTTGTTTGAAATAATTTCACAATACTTTATCTATTACAATGCCTATTTTTAATTTTGTACTTTTTTCCATCAATTTTTTCTTTCAGGTATCCCTCTACATTCTCCAATTTGTTAGGTAGCCTTTTGCATCCAGTTTCTAATTTTGACAGTATGGCTCATCTAAGTTTAGCAAGGAAAAGGGAAATGATGAGGAGAAAAAAAATGGAGATTTTATTTGTATGGTGGATGAATATCATGTATCTAGTAATTGTTTTTTTTTTACATTTTGATGGCCGCTGTTGTATGTTACCATGCAAGTAGAAGATCCATGGGATCTATTTCTTGTACTAGTTTTTACAAGAGGAGGGTTATAGTGTACAAGTACGCATATGAGAGTGACGAAGCATGCATTGCTCAGCTTAGGACAGATAGAAGAACTTTTTGTAAGTTGTGTGTCATGCTAGAGACAATAAGAAAGTTACAACATACTAAGATCATGCTTATTGATGAACAAGTTGCTATGTTCTTGCACATTCTTTCACATCATGTAAAAAATGATTTAAGGAGAATTAACAAAAATTCCAAGTTTATCTACATTTGAGAGATACAAAGCGTCAAGTGTCTTGCTCCATAATTAAGATATTTCTGACTTATTTTGGAACATTCTTGATGATGAAAAGTGTGAATTTGTCCAAAGTATATTTAAAGGTGATCTCTGAAAATTTCAGATGTATTTGTTTTCAAAACTTGCAGTATTGGTATGTGTAGGTGTTGTTTTAAACTATAGACTTATCAATTTATTTTGTATGTTGATTTTATTTGGTTTTTGTTTGATGGTTGTTTCATTTGGTTTATATTTTATGTTGGTTTCATTTGGTTTATATTTGATGTTGGTTTCATTTTGTTTATGTTTGAATATTCTCAATTTCACCGTCATTTTTATTTATCAGTCATTCCAATATCATATTTAATGCCTTTTGTAACCACACGTAGAAATGATAATGGTTATTTCAATACTATGTTTAATCCCTTTTGTCACCAAACATAGAAATGGTAATGACCATTCCATTCTAATATCACGCTCATTCTATTCTAGTATACCAAACATAGTGTTAAACTTTTGCAGTGCGAAGGGGTGTATTCAAGCAGTCAAAGAGCGTTCATGTTGATAAGGTTGAGTTTTAATCTCAAACTAGTTGTGTTTAAATTTTCAAAAATAAACCAAAAAAAAAATCACTTTTATTCAAATTATAAGTAGGTATTTTTATAATGACAATGGTTTTTAAATCCCAACATCTCTTTCTTTCTAATTTAAAATTAAAATTCCTTCTTGATTCAAAAGCATGTTTCTGAGATTATTTTAGTTATGATCAAGTAAAAAAATTGAATTTAAAACCTCAAAAGGTTTTGTTGTATTTTACATAAATTTTTTATTTTTCATCTTTAAGGATGCAACCTTATGTTGATTAAGTCTCATTATGTTCTAGATATAAAAATAATTCATTTCAAAAGTAAATAGGAAGTATTCAACTAATATGTTAATCTTAGAACCCCCAATTTTATTTGGGAAACTTTTTGAGATATCCCAAAATTTCAAAAATCACTTTCTAGATCTCATTTTATGTGTAAAAAAATTATTGTTACAGGTCTCCATAAAGTGGTGTTTTTATGGGATGAGACATTTGGAGGAATTTCCCATATTATTTTTATTTTTTTCTCTTTTACTCAAATTCGAAATTTTATTTTCAAGTAATTATTGAGATTATCTAAAATGTTTTGTGCTTTAAGTTGTATTTCGAACCTCAAGATGGTTCATTTCAGATTTTCATCCCAATTTTAATTAAAGATAAGGAATTTCCAAGGTATATTATATTCAAATAGTCCATTCATGTTATTTTAAACTTTTTATGACCTTCAGATAGTAATTGTAGTCTTATATGGAAATTTCACATTTTATGAATTACGACCCACGAAAGTTTGATCTCAGGTAATAACCTAAAAATTGTTTGTTATCACATTGGAAAAACATGCTTTCACTCTTTAATGGCGATAATCCCAAGTGATTTATCCAGTCCCAAGTCATTTTTTGATTTATTTTTAAGTGAAACGGATCAAAACCGAGTCTGAGAAAGGAAAAATGGCACGGAAACCTTTCCCCTTATTGTTTGATTTTTTTTTCATATATTTCCTTCACCCATTGTCAATGCAAACCCAATTAACAACAGAACACCAATATACAATAGAAACATTCAATAAAGGAATCAACTCGAAAATAAAGTTGGACCATTTTCCCATTTGAATAACATAATCGATTTTAAACTCTCTTCAAATCACACTTTACAGATTGCAAACAATTTTTACAAGTATGAAATAAGTGCAGTGGAATAATTAATTAAACAAACAACATAAATCACATAAACACGAAGAAAGGGATAAAGTTGCTTGACATGTTATTTATGGTACTTTTTTAAGGTCCCTCATTGCCTATGTTTACTCTCCCAAACTCCTTGGATGTCTTCTAATACAAAGACTAAAGTCCCTCTTTACACTAATACAATATTTCTAACACATTCTCTCACTTAGACCAACACTTTGGTTTAAGCTATAAATCACACCCTCAAAAAATTGTAATTTTAAGTTGAGTTATTCACTTGGAGCTCCTATCAACAACCTAGAAACCAATACACATTATATTGACTCACTAGGTGTAGTATAACTGTGTGCTATCAATGATATGCAATATACGTCTCAAGTTAAAATAACCAATTGATGAATATCATCACAATACAACTCAATATTAATGTGAAGAATCAACCAATAAAAATAATCAGAACAAGTAATCAATTAATTGCACAAGTAAGCATGTGTTTCTAATTTTTTTAATTTTTTTTTAAATTCATATGTGTATGTGTGTGTGTATATGTATCAACGAATTTGAGTAAAAATAATCCAATTAGTTCACCTCTTGTTAAGATTGGTATTGTGGGATTTAAGACCTCATAGAAAAATAAACTCACTGACAGTACGAGTTCTTCCCATTTCTAATATATCTATGGTAAGGAATTTCAAGTTATCTTAGCTTTCAAAACTTTTGGAAAACGTTTTAACTATATATAAATTAAGAACAACTTTTCCAAATGATTGATTTCACACTATAAAATTATTTGGCGACATTTAAGTTCAAAATGAAATATTAATCGTGTAAGGCAAGCACATGATTTTGTCAAAAATCCCTAGCACGTGCAAAAGATCTACCATGTGTCAAAGACCTCCACAACCTGCAAACAATGACTTGCAAAATTGATTAGCTCAAGGGGACACCAGTGTTGTGTTGGCCAAAGAACTTCCAGCATAAGTATAAGTTAGTCTATTTTTTAATGAGAGATCAAGTACTTGAAAGTAGTTTAATATGTTGATATTTTCCCTTTATATAGCCTTCTTAATTTGTGTCACTAGTTGGTGAAGTCTCCCCCTCCACGATCCTCTCCTCTTTGCATGGGATTTACCGATGATCTCGCCATAAACAATAAGTTTGTTGCGATTATTTTCATGCATGGGATCGTGGGGTTTTGGGCTTGTCTTTTAATGGCCTTCCACAGCGGGCTTTATTTATTTCTGTTCGGGCCTCTTTATAGGGCATTCTTCTATTTATGTATCGAGCTGCATTTTATGAGCTGACCTCATTCCCGGTGAGCTAATGTGTTTAACCCGAAGTAATCACTGGGTTACTCCTTTTGGGGTCTGATTATTAACCCGATCTAACCTATCGAGGCTTTTCAAGCCTCCATTAATCATGGGTGGGAATTTCTCCCATATCATTTGCCTTCTTGACTTCCGTGACGATTCAAATAAGTGAGACGAAAGATCACCTCACCATTCGCGTAAGTTCTTGACCTCATCCAATTTCCTGATCGTATAGTTGTTTGCGCTCGATTTTTCATTTCTGTTTTGAATGATAATGTTGAGTCCATCAAATAGTCCGACGGAGGTTGGTTCATCATCGACTCCTCTTTTAGAGAAGATGATGTCCTCCAAAGCCTTTTTATCCACCGATTCCATAGTTAACAGGAGAAATCATGGTGCTAGTACCTTTACGGAGGATTGGCTTGAGTCATTCCAAGAAAAGTAATACATCCTTGTTTCAATTTAAATTAGGGTTCCATCTGGGAACAAATGTTCTTATAGCGCTAAAGAGGATGAAATATGCCTCTTTGTGTGGATGTTCGAATATAGTCTTAGGCTTCTCCTTACCCCCTTTCTTCGCAACCTCTTTTGCCAATTAGAGATTACAGCGACCCAATTAGTACCTAATAGGTTTCGTCAGATCATGGGAGCTTTAGCTTTTTCTAGGGTGAACAATGTTCCCGTTACCATAGAAATGATTAGAAATGTTGTTACCCTAAATTTTTTCACAACACTGCGAGATACTACTATTCAGCCGTTAAGAAGTACTCTTTCTTTACCAATCTTCCTTCTACGGTGAAAGGTTGGAAAAGGCAATACCTCTTCTTTAAAGGTAATTGGGGGTTTTCCTCTGATGAGATTGGGCAGCCTCTAGTCGTACTGAAGCACTTTAACTTCCCGAGTAACTTTCTTTTTCTTTGTCTTCTTCGATCTAAATTTGCAAATTTTGCTTTGATGGTGTCCATATATTTTCCTGGGTTATTTTGTTCAGCCTAAGGTCCTCGTAAGAGTTTTCATTTCACAACTACGATTGAGGACGAATTGAAAAAGCACCTGGTCCCAGAGAAACAAATCTTGCAAAGTCCTCACCTTTGACCTATTTGAACCATCAAAGATGGACGTGTCAGGAGTTAGTCGTCTACACGATTTGGCTTTAGGGAAGAGGAAGAGAGCTTCCAAGAAGACCTCTCAACCATCTGGGCAACCAACTACTTAGCCAGTTGCAGTTCTTCCAAAAGCTCCTCGATCTATAACAGCTCGGCTCATCCTTTCTACGTCGTCAGACTCTGATGACTCTCAACCACTGAGCAGGCAACGTTGTAGGGTGGTTTTTGTACCAATTTCCAAGATGCAAATTCTAGTTCCCACTAAATTCGAGGACTAGAGCTCATTACCCGTACGGCTGGGACCCCCATAATTCGTGCCCCAGAGTATGCTATAGCCAGCATTCTTCCACCTCCTCCTGCTTCCACCATATCCACTTAGGGCACATCTACTTCTCTGAGTAGTTGTAGTATGTCTCTTGAGAAGATGTATCATCTATTGAAAGAGACATGCCCTTTAATCCCGAATCGTCAAGAAATTATGGACAATACCATATTGACTTTGTTTGAGCAGTCCTAGGATAGGAGTCGGGCTAAGATCAGGAGTCGTAGCCATACAGAGCTCTACCGTACTTTTATTTGTGCACTTCTTCAGGCAATTTTATATTTTTTAGCATGTGTGAATTTTTTGGAGTTGTGTTAGAAATTTTAGATCAAAACCAAAATTCTTTTGTAGAGCATCCACTTATCTTCTGCACTAACGGGGAGCTCAGATAACATAGCTGAGTTGGATACTCAGTTTATGCATCAGCTGATAGAGTCAAGCTGGCTAGAGAAGGACCTTCGCGTTCTTCAAGAGTAGAAGGTTTCTCTTAAGACTGATATGGCAGTATAAAGGTCATATAGGGAGAAATTTGAGGTTGATCTGAATGTCGTCAATGCTCAATGCAATACTCTGCAAAAGAGTAATCAACTGTTGTTCAGAAAGAACAACAGTTTTCTTGCTGAGAGTTCTTCGCTAAGAGAAGAGATCAACTAAACGAGGTTTGAGGTTAACTCGCTGAATGCTAATCTTTAGACAAAAGATGATGCCCTCCAGCGTTTAGAGAATGAGAAGAGCAAGTTTTTGCTGAGCTAAACAAGGAGAAACTTAGGTCTACAGGATTGGAGACAAGGTCAGCAATCCAATTGAAAGTGATGGAGAAACTATCTGCAAAAATGAGGTGGAGGACGAAAGAGCATGAAGAGAAAATCACACAGTTGTGGGAGCAGTCTGATACTCTTAAAGATAGCATCCAACTAGTTAACTATAGACATTGCCAATGGTTGGTGCAAACAGAATATCCAAAGCTCGACATTCCTATTTTAGAGAGAGAATTGTAAGGTGAGTAGGAAGAGGGGGATGGTGTTGTTGCAGAGGGTGCGGTGTCGTCTGTTGACTTAGCAGTCCCTCTTACAAAGGCTCCCACGTCTGCCGCTGAGGTATTTATTGTGACCTCAGTCCCAAGTTCTTTTTGCTAGCTCATCATTGGTTCAGTTCTTCCTTTAGATGATCAAGCTCCAATTCTGCCTTCAGCAGTGCAATCTTCAGTTCAACCTACAGTAGACTAAGTTCAAGCTCTACCCAATGATTCAGTCTCAACTTCTTCTGGACTCCAAGTTGTTGGCCAGCCTGATGGTGCAGACCAGCGTTTAACACCCTGATTTGACAATTATCTTTTCAGTTTTTAACACCTACTATTTTTGTAATGATGATACTTTTGTAATTATGATCTATTTAAACAATTCTCGCACTTATTAGTATTGGAAAAATGCTTTCATAATTATTGTACCTCTTTTATCGCTTCATATCACTTATTTGTTATAAATTCAAATGCTCGATGATTCACTTTCACTTTATTTGTCATTTTTGTTCATCGATTTTGCTATTTAAAGCCAAACCGTGTATTGAGGTTTTGCACAACCAACACTCTTTTTTCCTCTATTTGAGATTTCAAAGAGCATTCTCTTTCTCTTTCTTTCTTTCTTTTCTTGGCTCTTCTTCTTCCAAAATCATGTTGATGCCATCTTCGTCCTCATCCTTTGATGCTATCCAAAACGAGAGGCAGAAAGAGGCCAAGATGAGCCAATGTTTCTGTGAATACATGATGATAGTGAAGACCCTCTCGGAAGAGCACCCTCGTCTCCATCCCCTTAAAGACGTTTGTGCCGTCTTCTACTCCTTTAAAGCTACCCATTTTCGTGCAGTTTCTCAGCTCCAAGAACTCAGAGAACACTTGAGGAGGGAAAATACGAAGAATCTCGAGTTGATAGGTCATGCGCAACTTCATAAGGAGTACGCAGATCTGATGAAGGAGATAAAAGATAAGCTCTAGGAGAAAAATAAAGAGAAGAATGAAAAGATCAAGGAGTTGGTTTGTGTGATCAACCAGGACCAGGAGCACGACTTCTATCACTCCAACTCGGACTCAGAGGAGCTAGGTCATCTTCCTTCTCCAAGGTCGAATTAGTTCTACCCATCTCAGCCCCAGATATATAAAAAAAAAAAAAAAAAAAAGTTTTAAACTTCTTAGTTGTTTTTCTCCTTTTTTTTTTTTTTTTTTTTTTAATTACTATTTTGATGAAGATGTACACCCCCCTTTATTTTGTTAATATAAAATGGGTTTTGGTGTTTCTTCTGAGTGTTATTACACAATATTTGCATTTTTATTGTTGTTGTGTATATGTTTGTATGATCTTTCTTGTTCTTCCTCTGCTTTCCCTCCTTCATAACGTATTAGTTTACCAAATTTGTTATGAATTAATATAGGCTTTTGGCCAAATGAACAAGAATCTTTATACGTAGACTGAACTTATACACAGTAAATGCATTTCCTCAAATGGTTTTCTTTTTTGAACTAGCTGTAGTTCATTTTGCACTTAACACTAGTTGATTTGAGTCTAACTGATGTCTCAGTTAACACTTAGGGTGTTGATCCTAAGATTTTGATTAATAATTAAGTATTGATGTTTTGGTAGAATTAATGTTTAATTGAAGTGTTTCAGTTATTTAAAGTTCCAATAATGAAGACGTTAAATTAAATGGATGTTAAATGAAGATGTCAAGATGATGAAGAAGAATTAAGAGTTTGAAGCAATTAGGGAAAACAACCTCCTATTTAGGAACATACACATGGCACAAAATGTATTTTATCTTTTATATGTGTTTTGATTAAGTTAAATTATTTGCTCTTATGTGAAATAAGAAGAAATAATTTTGAATGACCAAAATGGAATATAAGAATATTAGTGGAACTAATTAAAAGAAGAAAATGGTTAAAAGGGCGAAATCGTAAAAGAAAATGAGTTAAAAATGTATTCAGATAAGAGATCCAGTGACAGCAGTCGACTGGTGAGTCGACCGGTGAAAGAAGGTTGAACTTTCTGAATCATGGAGTCGATTGATAGGTTAATCGATGAAAGAGGGCTAAACTCCTGAATCAAGAGATCGGCTGATAGGTCGACCGGTGAAAGAATGAAGAACTCTCTGAATCGACAAGTCGATCGCACGGTTGACTGATGAAGTACATTGTCTACATCCTGAATCTCCCAGTCGACTGAATACACTGTTTCAGGATACTGTTTGATCTGAGATTATATCCAAAAGTAGTCAGTTTTTGTTAGGATTTGAGAGAGATTTCGGGGATATTCTCTATATTTAAGATATGGTTCATATACTAATTAAATCCTATTAATAGGGTTCATTAAATATTAATGTTTCTTAATTTGGTACTTGAAATATATTATATACTTATTTATTAAGATTGAGAAATATTTTAGGGGTTTAATTGAGAGATTTGAAAGATGTTTTTAAGTGTAATTGAACCTAAATGAAGTCCTTATAATATAAGAGGTCTATAAATGCTATTAATTGTCATGACACATGTAAACTAACCGTTATAAGGCTGATTTCATATTCCTATATATAGACCTGCGAATTTTTATTTATGACTAATCATTATAAGAGAGAAAATTCATATACTATCAAGAGATATCATAATATATCAATTAAGTGATCTTTTTTAAGAGATATCTTATTGAGAATTGAGTGAGCTTTTATAAGAGAATCATTTGCTGATCATTGTTGCAACCGATTTGAAGTTACATTGCAATACTGTTTTCTTTCGATGGATTCCGAGTGAGATCTTTCCAAATTGCTTATTATTTGTTTATTGATTTTATATTTGGAAATTGATCTTAGAAATTGTTTCTGATTTTTGAAGAAAATATTTTTTACAAACAATTTCTTGAATCTGATTATGTGCTCCAATTTACTACCTATATCTTATTAAAATCATATTTTTGTATCTCACGTGTTTCAATCACTAGTTGGGATATTAATTGAGTTATTGTTTATCTGTGGTGGTAGAAATTTCGAGTGAGATTTACTTCTTATAAATTTTTGTATTGGTGAGTTGTGACGGGTTAAATACCATTGGGGGTATTTAATCAAGGGTAGTCGGATTTCAGTCTCTTCCTGTAAAGAGATTGAGGTAGTAATTCTTCCTGAATAAGAATTGTGTTTTGAGTAATTTGTAAAGGTTCCATCCTTACCTGTGAAAATGATCGTTGGAGTGTTTGTGAGAGGTTTTGATTCTTGAACCTTAGTGTTAAAAAGGATTAGGTTATTCTTTAACCTGTAAAAGGAGAAGTTATTCCTTAAGCCTGAGAAAATGATATTGTAAAGGTTGATTCTGAGCCTGTAAAAGAATCAGTGTGCAGGTTTGGTTCCTACCTTTAAAGGGATCTTGGTTTTAGTGGGTGCGACCTCCGTGGAGCTCGGGAGACTGGATTAGCCAAGAGTAGCTTGGTGAATCAGTATAAATCTTTTGTGTGTTGCATTACTACTTTGTTATTTTTGTTGTTTGGGTGTGCACATAGATTGATAATATTATTCCGCTGTGTTATAAAGATAATAATTAATTTAGGCTTAAAATTAATTATTTGATTTATTCAAGTTTTATTCTGATAACTTATTTAATTATCCAATTCACCCCTCCCCCCTCCCCTCTTGGGTATTCTACTGGGCCAACATAAGGATTTTACCGCTATAAGTATTTGGTGACTTTTCCAAGGTGTTATTATGATAGGCAGACTTCCTTTCACAATTTTACACTTGGCGATCTTTATCACTAAGTGCTTCTTTGTTGAGCTAATCTGCCCATCTTGTTGTGCAATTTTACGCTTGGTGATTTTTATCATGAAGTGTTTCTTTGGTGACCTGATTTCCTCAGATCACTTAATGTTTTTACACTTAGTGTTTTTTATCACTAAAAGTTTCTTTGATGAGCTGATCTACTTAGCTCACTTAACGTTTTTACACTTAGTGTTTATCACTAAATGTTTCTTTGGTGAGCTAATCTCCTCAGCTCACTTAACATTTTACACTTAGTGTTTTAATCACTAAATGTTTCTTTGGTAAGCTGATCTACTCAGCTCACTTAACATTTTTAAACTTAGTGTTTTTATCACTAAATATTTCTTTGGTAAGTTGATCTCCTCTACTCACTTATTGATTTTACTCTTAGTGTTTTTATTACAAAATGTTTCTTTGGTGAACTGGTCTGCTCAGCTCACTTAACATTTTACACTTAGTGTTTTTATCACTAAATGTTTTGTTGGTGAGTTGATCTCCTCATATCACTTATTGATTTTACACTTAATGTTTTTATCACTAAATATTTTGTTGGTGAGCTGATCTCCTCAGCTCTCTTAATATTTTTACACCTAGTGTTTTTACACTAAATGTTTATTTGGTGAGCTGATCTGCTCAGCTTACCTAACATTTTACACCTAGTGTTTTATCACTAAATGTTTCATTAGTAAGTTGATCTCTTAGCTCACTTAACATTTTACACTTAGTATTTTTATCACTAAATGTTTCTTTGGTGAGCTGGTCTGCTCAACTCACTTAACGTTTTACACATAGTGTTTTCTTACTAAATGTGTCTTTGCCGAGCTTATTTGCTTAGCTCGTTACACAATTTTACACTTGGAGATTTTTTTAGTAAGTGTTTATATGGTGAACCGATTTTAGCCGTTGTTTTACATCAGAAATTGATCAAATAATCATTTAATGCAAACCAATAGCTTTTTGAAAAAACATAAAATTATTTATATACTTTATTCAATTAATAACTCACAATAAATGGAAAGAAAAAACTCCAAAGTTTTAACAAAAACATGAAATTTAAAATGATAAAACACCTTAAACGAAATATTTTTGTAAGTGTCAGATGTTCCACGGCCTTGGGATTGCTACTCCATCAAAGTCTTCCAACCAGTAAGTTCTTGGTCTATTTATCTTAGTCACCCGGTAGGGTCCTTCCCAATTTTTCCCAAGTGTGTCTCTAGGCGGTGTGTCTTTACTCGTTGGAGTAGAAGTTCTCCTATCGCAAAATGTCTTGGACGTACTGCATGGTTGAACATTCTTGTTATTATTGACTTATATATCTTCATTCTTAATGTTGTCTTATCTCGTTCTCCTCTAGTTGGTCCAATTCTTAGCGTATAGCATCCTCGCTTTCCACAAGATTGATCGTGCTATCATGTCGTGAATATAACCCAATCTCTACTGGAACTACGGTTTTTGTCTCATACATCATAGAGTATGGTGTTTCCCTTGTGGTTGTTCTTGGCTTAGTTCTACAGGACCACAAGATTCTTAGCAGTTCTTCCACCCATTTATCTTTAGCATCATTCAATCGCTTCTTGAGTGCTTCTTTGATGGACCGATTCAAAATCTTGGGATCAACACAAACAAACACAAAGGCTAACAAATCGTTCTTTCGTGTGTTAATCCAGTTCATTTTTGAAAACAAACTTATCATTCTTCAAATGCTTTTGGATAAGTTTTATTTTTGGAAATCCTTTAAAAAAATCAGGGGATTTTCTAAGCGTAAATTCTGAAGACATTTTTATTTGGGTTGAATTTTATTTACAAAATGTAGGCACCACCTAGCATTGGGTTTTAACAAGTGTGCTAGGTCATTGAATTTTTATATAAAAAAATATTGTTTTTAATGGCACAAATTTGACTCAAAATGTGGGTCTAAATCAAAGTATTCTTTTTAAAGTTCGGAGGCCAGTTATACTCAGAGAAGTTGTAGGCACCTCAAGACAACCATTCGAAAACGGTACCTAACATCCAAACATTTTAACTTAAACGAATTCCAAGTGATTTTTTTGTTGGTGAACATGATCATTTTTCCTTATCCACTTTATTCATAAAAAAATAAAAATAAATAAATAAATAAATAAATAAAAATTGTAACAAATAAGAGCAAGTAAATAAAATACAAAATATACCTCTTTTAAAGTTACCTATCGATTTCAGATGAATCAACATGTTTGGTCCCCAGGGAGGATGTTGATTTTGGTTTAGGTTATTTTGGAAAAACTTATGTATGATGAATAAATAAATAATTAATTAAAAAAACTACTTTTATTTTTATGAAGAAACTTTATTTAAAAAAAAATGTTTCCTTTTATGAAGAAAATAGTTAAAAAATAATAATCATAAATAATACATTTTTGTTTTCCTTTTATGAAGAAACATAATTTCAAAACAAACAAATTATGTAAAATAAAAATAATTTTTTTTTTCCTTTTATAAAAAATAAAATAAAATAAAGAAGAGACAAGATGTTAAGCAAAACACTATTCTTTTAAAAAAGTTTGGTTTCTTACGAAGAAATCATGTTTTAAAAATGAAAATAGTTAGGTTCTCTTTTTATGAAGAAAATTAATTTTTAAAATAAAAGAAAGATATTATACAAGAAAACATTTTTTATTTCATGAGGAACTTAAAAAAAAAAAAAAAAAACTTCTTAGGTTTTATTATGAAGAAAAAATATTTGTGATTAAACATGTAAAAGTGAAAAAATTTATGTTTAAAAAAATATTATTTAAGAAAATGTATTTACTTTATGAAACTAACTCAATCCAAAGTAATGAAAAATATTTTTCAAAAGTTTTTAAAGGACACAAGTTTTTGCTTTAATATTTATGAAGAAAAAGATTTTTCAGAAAAATATTTTCGGTTTCTTCTTATGAAAGAAAAATTAAGAAAAAAGTTTTAGAAAAAAAAAATTATTATTTAGTCCTTATAAGTTATACTATTGAGAAAATGATCCACCAACTGGCATATTAAGTTTTCTATCCCCGTAACTTCTCTAGAATTTAGTCCCTCAAAATTGTCTACCTATGTCTACTGTATTTACAAATCATGTCACTCTACACAAATGGGACCCCAACTAACATAATAAAGTTTTTAATCCTAATTTTTAGAAAATAATCATATGTTCTTTGACCATTTTTTTTTTCTATTATTTACATACAATGACATTCTATTAAAAAAAAAAAAAAAAAAAAAGGGTATGAACATTCACATTTTCGTTTTGTTTTTTTTGTTTTTTTTTTTTTTTTTTTTTTTTTTTTTTGACATTTTAATACATTTCCATGTCTTATGCCGTTGTGGATGTTCATTGTTTTTATGAGAACAAAATTATATTTTTATTATGTTCACATGTTCTTCTGTTTTATGTCTCTTTTTATGTTCACAAAATCTACGAAAAAAAAAACATTTACGTTCTTGTAATATAATCATTCACATTACTCTACAGCGAACTAAACAACTACACCAAAATTAACAAAAAACCAAACAAATCAAAACCAGATTTGATACGATATGAACATCTACCAAACCACAACAAAACATTCAAAAAAAAGGAAAGCATGTACATTTACAAAGAACAAAATAAAATCATTTTAAACAAATCAAGACATATCACAATTTGTGCTGAATAAAAAGTAAAAAGAGAACATTCGCAAATAAATGAACAATAAATTCCACAAAAATCAACGAAAAATGCACATGAATATTCACAAATCTAAATGTGACATAAAATAATCAACAAACAATTTGCATGAACATCCACGTTGATCTGAATATTCACATGAAAAAATAACCAACTCACAAATTTGATATGAACGTACACCGATTCATAACGAACATTCACCAAAAATTCAATTCCTATGAACATTCACCGAGAAATTGACAAAAAGGGAATATTCACAATAAAACAGATCTAAAACTTCCCCAAAAAAATCAAGAAAAACCAACAAATAGATCTTAAAAACTGTGCGAATATTCACAACGATTAGAAAATCACATGAAATTCACCTATTCGAAATTCACGACGACTACCTAGAACAATCACATGACCCGGACGTCCAACTAACGTCCACGAACCAACTGGAACATCCAACGAACATATCTGGAAAAATCCAAATCTGGACTTCTCAAATCTGGAGAGAGAGAGAGAGAGAGAGAGAAAAAGAAAAAAAAAAGATAGACGAGTTGAGAAAGATGACAGTCCGCCATCGATGCCATCTTAAATTGTCCACTTCTTGTTCATCCACCACAATCGTCCCGCCGTTGGCCCACCGTAATCGTCCCCGCTGTTCACCCGACAAATCGAGAGAGAAAGAGAGACGGGCTGAGAAAGACGATAGTCTACCATCAATGCCATCCTCAATCGAACACCTCTACAATCGTCCATCGCAATCGTCCCCGTCGATCGTCCATCGAAATCGTCCCCGCCATTAACCCATAGATCAAGCACCGCTATAGAGGTCGATGTTCGTCCCACAGATCGAGTATGGTATTAAGGTTTCGAGAGAACGATTGTGGCGATGAGAGAGATAGAGGGATGGTTGAAAAAATCATATTAGGTTTAAGAGAAAATGAGGAGAGGGAATGAACTATTAGGGTTAGATTATATACTTTTATACAGGGGTATAAATATCTACTCATACTTATTTTTAACTGTCAGAGATTTTTTTGTAACAAGGTTTTTATAAAAAAAATTAAAAAATATTTTTTTTCAAAAAAAAGTTAATTGAAGAGAGAGAAAGCCAAATAAGACCTAAATAATAAAAAACCTTAGAAAGAATTTATTTCTCCTCTTTTCCCTTTTTTTTTTTTTTGCTTTTTTCTTTCTTTTTTTTTTTTTTTATGAAAGAGAAGATCAAATATTTTTTTGTTTCCCCTGGTGTCTTCAAGTATGAATAACACAGTGTAATAAAAGTTAAATTCAAATGAATGAACATATTAATGGGATAATTGACCATTAGTACTAAATAATTGATGTAATTCCAAAAAAAATTCTAGTTTAAAATATAAGTTTTGATTTAATCTCTTAAATTGATTTTTGCTTGAATTTTAATCCCGCATATGCAGATATTGTAGGAAAATTTTGGTGAGTAAATTCGTATTATACTGAATATTAGTTACAACTTAATAATTAACATATATTACATATATTTGTATAATTTTAGTAACATGTACTTGTTTAATATTAGGTACACGTTATAAATTACATGTATTTATGTAATATTTGTAACATTTAACAAATATTACAAACAGAAATTAATTTGATATTAACTAGATATATTTGTGTAAATTTAATTACATGTTACAAAGTATATAAATTTTGTATAATATGTATTATATCTAATAATTTTTTACATACAAATTAATTACATATTACGAAATACAATAATATTTGTTACATGTAACAAAAATTTACACAAATTAAGAATATATAACTACGCGAGTGCAGACACGTGTATTAGGCTTATGTCTTTTTTTAATAAAAAGAACTAAAATATAAATTGTTTCTGTTAATTATCCTTTCGTTTATTAGTATTACTGTACTTTTTGCGGTACGCACCTAACCGAAGAAAAACCGCGTTAGTACCTGGTCTAAAGTATCAATCAACATGGTATCCCTCAAGAACCAACTTTCGGCGCGTTCCTCAAATCACGGACGAAAAGCGCACCTGAGGAATTTCATCATACACGAGAAAATGCATATCCCAACACCATTTCACAAAAAAAGTCGCAAAGGAGACACAATCACACCCACTACTATCACCATTTATGTTACAACCCGACAGTCAAAAAAAATTACGTATAACCTTGTTTGTATTTGCGAAATATCTCCTCCGTTTTGGCGTTCCTGAAGGCACAACAACCGATGAGATAGACGATTATAAGAGCAACCAGAGAAATGATGAGTATCACGTTGGCTCTTCTCCATTCTTTCCGCAGATTAGCGAGCAATCCGGCCTTGCACGAGTCACAGCCGTAGCACAGCTGGGTCTGATCGTTGTTCCATTGAAGGCAATCCATGTCCGCCGCCATGTCTATGGGACTGATCCAATAAGTTGGGTTGACGAATGTGTACCCACATTGAGTAGGTGGCTTACAGCAACCCGACTGTAAAAAGAACATAAAATGAAGAGATAAGAAATGGAGGAAGTTAATCTTTGAGAGGGTCTATTTTGGTTTATTCATCTCATTTTCTTTTTTATTGTTGAAACAAATTCTTTAAATCTAATTTTCAGTGACAGAAAATCGTTAATTTATTTCTAAAAAGAGTTCTGCTGTCTGTATCCCCAACATATGAAACCCCCAATGCCTCCAGACATTTGACCTAATGTGCAATTTAATAGAAAAACGGAAAGATATGAAGGACTAATGTTCAATTTCTTCACCAATCAAAAGGTTGACAGTGATCATTTCCATAATAATTGATGAGGGATTTTTTCGATCAGCGACACGTGCCATGTATCGAACACGTAGACCCCAATATTGAATATAGGATGTACATGCTTGGCATGTGATCTCGAACCAACCTATTGGCAATTAGGAATTCAGACCATGTGTCAAAGAGACCATCAAATACGTCAGCCCACCGAGCACGTGATCATTCTCAACCACATCTACTGCTCATAATTAGCGCAAGTTCACCGTAGAGTCTGAAGTTTTGAAAGGTAGAGTGTAAGAAAGATCAAAGACGCAGAAGGGACCCAATGACAGGGGCCCCCTACTCAAATCGGGAAATCCTTGTGGCAGAGGAATGTCAACCACCACCTAGGAGGCACTCCATGTTATATATACCACGCATTTAATACATCTCAAACTTTGGCGCAAAACTCAACGCGCCATAGACTTTCAAACTGGTAATTGGACCACAAAATCAAGGCAATGTGTCCATTTGTATCCCACCCGAGCATGATCCTCGGGATTTTACCATATTAAAGTATTTCTGACCCCCTCGTCCTCAGTTGTTGGGAATAGAGAGCACCTAATGATGAGTTTTTCAATCATAATTATTGTACTATCACGTGTAAGAATAATACACACATGGAAAACATGTCCTGACCCAAGCACAACTAGATAAGACACGCTTGTTATGCATGTGAGACCAAACTCAACTCTAGAACCCAAGGAACCTGCCCGAGTTTCTGGGATAATGCCGAGAACAACATTTATTATCGACCACAACCAAGTGAAACCAGAGCATAAGGCGTCAACATGACCAGGAAAGGTCATCCTCTAAGCAAACCGAGGACGAAACGTCACTATGCTTGGGAATGGTTACTTCATGTTCGGGATTCGTTACAATAACCCTCCATATATGGAAGGGGAGGTTAAATCTCTTGAATAACAATTCATTACTCCCATATCCCACTAAATCTGGGTCATTAATGAGGATTGACCGAGATTTATGAAAGTGTCGTCCAACAAGTTTTCCATATCGTATAAATACTACAAGAGAAGTCTAGTCTAGATATGTTCACTTTTCCTAGCGGTTACTCTGCCAAATTCATACCAAAACACTACTTATTCTTACGCATGAGGTGCAACGCCAGCAGGCCCCACTTACGTGTGCATTGTATTGTAGGAACCTAAAGCTAACGGAAGATCAAATTTCGAATCTCAAGGAACCACATCTGATCTGATGATCCAGTTTTTGCCAAGATCAAATTTTAACATTTTTACATTCTATGAATAAATCGCTTTTTATTTTTTATATGTAATTACTTCTAATTGTACTTTACATGTCCAAATCATAGTTTGAATTTGTAGAATCAATTTATTTGCGACTTCAAAAATTCAATTTTGAGGTTTCAAAACTGCATGCCAAACATGCTACGAGTTTCACTCTGGCATATATTAATAAATTCATCAAAAACAATTAAAGAAAAAAAAAATTGCGCATTATCAACTTCTACAATCAAATGTGACACTCATTCCTTAATTTTATTTAGAATCGATTTACCAAAAGATCCATCATCACTTATTATTACAATCTGTCGCACGCTCTTATTTCCTCCCTTTTTTTTTTTTTTTTAATTGAAATAATAAAATGTAGATATTTTTATTGTAGATTCAAATTTTGTGTTAAATAATTTGATTTTCCATTTAACCTATTACTTTCATTATTCAGATTTTATTTTATTTCATTTTTTATTTAAATATTAATCGTAATTGATATGCGTGTGTGTATATGTATGTATTATTATTTGATTATGCAATTATTATATTATTTGAGTTAAACCACATGTTTTCGTTACATTTCCATTTTGAGGAACAACTAGTTCTTTTAAAGTATTGATAAAAATAATTTTATTGTTATGAATAATTTTTTTATTTTTCTTTTAGTTTTAAAAAAATTCAAAAAATAATATTGAACTAAAAAAGTGAAATATGTTTTAGAAATTTGATCTAATTGGAATGAGTAGAGTAGTTAATTTTGATAATTTGATACGAAATAATGAATCTTTTGATAAATTAAAATAAAGTGAAAGGATCAACCGATTAGTTAATTTTGGAAGCGAAAAAAAAAATAGAGGCTGTTTAAAAAGAAAAAAATATAAGGCTGAATTAATTAATATTACCTGCAACGGAGTAAGGTGAGCATTGAAGAAGTCCTGAGCCATCCTATAACTCTGATTCAACTCACCACACATACTAGTAGAGCTCAAACAACTCCGTATCCCATCCCACTTGTGAGAGCTCCTAACCCTCCGGCGAAGCCAGCCGGAAAAATCATCCAGTCGGTACTCCAAGTAGCTCCGGCTAGGCTCCGGGTGGCCGTGTCCCCTTAGGGTAACCATGTACACAAAAACCACCAACGAAGCAAGCAAGATGATGAGGACAAGCATTGCGATGAGGTAGAAAATGAGTAGCCATGGAAATCTCCAAAACCCACCGATGAACCCAGACAAGGCCACAATCAAGACTAAGACACCCAATATTATGACCGGCCATTGGAGGAGCTTGACACAAGAGTTATCCGGCTCTGTCGTTAGCCAGATTCCGGCTCCGATGATGGGGATGGAGAGGAGAACGGCAACAAAATTTATGGCCCCAATAACATTGTTGCTGAGTGCCATGTTTAGTCGAAGAAAGGGGATGCGTAATAGTATATGGATTGGGTTAAAGAAGATTGGAAAGGAGAGAGGGAGATCTATGTGTATGTGTAAGTTTGACAAATGGGGTTTTGCTGACGTGCGATCCAACCCACACCTTTTTTTGTTTGTTCCTTACCTTAGAGTAAAAACTTAGTGGTTTTACCACAGTATGAGACATTGAGGATATGTTTGCTTGGGAAGATAAAAAGAGAAACGAGGATATTTTTATTCGTTGGAAAAAGATAATTTTTTTTAGTTAAGAAAATAATTTATTTTAATGTATTTATTATTTTATTCTTATATATTATAAAAATAAATTAAATATTTTATTATCAAAATTATAATTACAATTTTATTCTCTTCTTGAAAACTATTATTTTTTTCTTTTATTTTTTTCTGAGGTTAGTGTGAAAAAAATATATTTTAAAAATTATATTTTTTTTTTCTTTCTATTTTTTTCCCATACCAAACAAAACCTTTTTTTTTTTCCATCACATTTTTCTTTTCTGCCTATTTTCCAACCCAAAAAAACATCCAAATAGTCTACAACACTTGACTTTTGAGTTGATCCGTTAGTTATAATGTTGAACTTTTGAGTTGATCCGTTAGTTATAATGTTGAGGTGTCAATCATAGGTTTATTTTGGTTTTAATAGACTAGATCAACTCATTTCTGAATTAATACGTGGATTAAATTAGACCCTACGTGGCGTTTGATACGCGGGATTCAAGATGGGATTGGAATGATCATTGGAATGGTCATTCCATTCTTATATTTGATTGGTGAGATTGATTTTCATTCCCATTCCCAAGTAATGACTAATCCCACAATTCTTGGGATTAGTCATTCCTAAATGAAATGAGGTATTAGGTAATTCCGGGATTACCTAATTCTAAATGAAATAAAGTATTAGGTAAGAAAAATTACTTATACTTGTGTTTTCGTATTTTTTACAATAGGAAATAAAATTCTGGGAACAAAAACAAAAATATGGTGGTGTTACTTTTATATTTCTGTTCCTAGAAAACATGGAACGGAAACAAAAATATGGGAACAAAATCGAGGAACAAAAACAAAAGCAGAAATCTGGGAACAAAAGCAAAAATCTGGGAACAAAATAAAAAAAAATATGGGAAGAAAAATAGAAATATGGGAATAAAAACAAAAACTGAAATCTAGGAACAAAAACAGAAATCGGGAACAAAAACATAAATATGAGAACAAAAACAGAAATCGAAATATGGGAACAAAATCTGGGAACAAAAACAAAAACAAAAATCTTGGAACAAAACAAAAATAGAAATATGGGAACAAAAACAGAAATCTGGGAACAAAAATAAAAATATGGGAACAAAAATAAAAACAGATATCTGGGAATAAAAACAGAAATCGGGAAGAAAAACAAAAATATGAGAACAAAAACAAAAACAGAAATCTGGAACAAAAACATAAATACGTTCTCATATTTTGGTTTTGGTTTTTGTTCCCAGATTTCTGTTTTTGTTTCCAAATTTCTGTTTTTGTTCTCATATTTTTGTTTTTCTTCCCGATTTCTGTTTTTGTTCCCAGATTTCTGTTTTTGTTTTTGTTTCCATATTTCTGTTTTTGTTTTGTTCCCATATTTCTGTTTTTGTTTTGTTCCCAGATTTCTATTTTTGTTCCCATATTTCTATTTTTGTTTTGTTCCCAGATTTCTACTTTTGTTCTCAGATTTCTGTTTTTGTTTTTGTTCCCATATTTATGTTTTTATCGGTCATTCTAATATCATATTTAATGTATTTTGTAACTAAACATAGGAATGGTAATAACCATTCCAAGACCATGTTTAATCTCGTTTGTCACCAAATATAGGAATGGTAATAACCATTTTATTCTAATACTACATTCATTCTAATACCCCACTTATTTCATTTCATTCAAACATACCAAAAGTAGCATCAATGTTTCAGGCAATGTACACCATTCAACTTCAAGTTATTACTGGCCAATTTTTTAGTATATGTAAAGTGGCCTTGTTAGAAAATGCAATAGAAAACATCTCCGATCCAAGGTTTGAATCGGCAAATAATGCATATAAAAATGTAATTAATTTGATCCAAGTGTCCAATGGATTTACTTTAGCTTTTCAAAAAGGAAGTAGGTTGTAAAGCAAAAGCAAAAGAGAGTAGAAATTCGCTTCTGAGTGTGAATCGAACTCATGTGCTGTCATCATCATTGAAGAAATGTAACAGAAGGTGTCACATCCGGGCTTTGATTTACCCAAAAAATTCGGTGCCAACAAAAACTATAAAAAGATAGATAGTACTAAATTGTCCATCAACAAAAATCTTTAACATTTTACTTCAACACATTCAACTGATTTTGGTGTATTGATACATTTACACACGTGCAACAAATCTTAATTATTGATGTTCAATCAATTCGACAAATGGTATCATCTTCACTATCCATGTCCTATTCATATACTAAAATTTCAAAATTCCTAAGTAATTTTGTAAAAGAAAATAACTAGCAGGTGACAGATCATCAAAAAGAGTTACAAAATTTTTGTAAAAAGGTACGAGTTTGATAGATGAACCTACAATTGTTTTGGAATGAGCTCACAATGTGTTACAAATATTTGGCCCCCAATTACTCACTCTTAGTTGCAAGTTAGGTTGAACTAAGTTGCATGTTAATTCCAAAGGAATTGCATGTTTGGATGACAAATTACATGTTACTTTACAAGAGAGATGAACCAAATTCTAAGTCTGTGCTGAAGAAGTTGTATATTTTTAGATGAACTTCGAATTTTTTTAGAACGAACTGCAACGTGTAAAAAACTTTTGGCTGCCAATTTCTCACTCCTAGCTGCATGTTGGTTTGTATGTTCATTATGAAGGAGTTAGATGCTTGGATGACAAGTTACATGTTACTATAAAATAGAGATGAGTGAAATTGCAAATTGCAAATCTGTGCTAAAGGAGTTACAATTTTTTTAAATAAACTTGCAACTTTTTTTTAACAAACTTGCAAATGTAAAAAAATTTGGCCACTAGTTGCATGTTGATTTGACGAAGTTGCATGTTCATTCATAAGGAGTTGCATGTTTTAATGACAAGTTACATGTTACTTTACTAGAGAGATGAGCCAAATTGCAACTCTGTGCTGAAGAAGTTACATGTTTTTAGATGAACTTGCAACTTTTTTTGAACGAGCTTGCAAGGTGTAAAAAAAATTGGCCTCCAATTTCTCTCTTAATTATATGTTGGTTCGACAAAGTTGTATGTTCATTATAAAGGAGTTGCATGTTTGGATGACAAGTTATATATTACTTTACAAGAGAAATGAACCTAACGCATCTTGGATTTTGGAAAACATGAGAAAAGCGAGAAAAAAGAAAGACGCGATTTGATTTCCTCTCTCTCGAAATCCTCAAAATCCGTTCATTTAAAAAAAAAATAGTTTTAGGGCCTTTTCTAGAAGCCAGTTTTGAAAACGTTCTTTAAGCGAGGATTTATTTAAGAAAATAGAATCGCCACCTAGCATTGAGTTAAATAGTGTGATGGGTCACTGGGATTTTTTAAAATTATTTTATTTTAGAAATGTCTCAAATTTTAACTCAAAAACAGTTGGTCTTTATCAGAAATTTCTTTAAATTTCAGGGATCAATTATGCTCGTAAAAGATGTTAGGCACCCCCAAAACACTCATCCGAAGACGTTACCTAAGTTTAAATAAATTTATAAGTTTAAATTAGTTCAAGTAATTTCCTTCGATTTTGGTTAACACACTAATTCCCATTTTTTTTGATAATTTTGTCTTTTTTATGTTATTTTACATAAAAAAAACTAAGAAAAATTTATTTATGAAAAAAAAAGCAGAAACACATAAAATAGATTAAATAAAAGAACAAATATTCCCCTTTTAGACCGCCTATTGATTATGAAAGAATAGACAAGTTTAACCCGGTGAGAGATTTTATTCGAAAGCTTGATGATAGATGTAATTTACCTATCTATTTTCAAACCAAACTTATTAATTTTCGAGTGTTATTATAGTATTTTAATACATTTCAAATACGTCTTTATTTATTTTTGTACAAATCAGGTGTGTGGGGTGAAAATGGATGAAAACGAATCATAAACGATCAAATCGGTGGAAGAACAGTGGGAAAACAAGTATAAGGGCAAAATTTAGAATTGCAGCCCACCGCTGAGGCGTCCAGACCACCGCCACGGCGATCAATATATAGAGAAGGCCTAAAAGATTACAATCATCCACCGCCGCAGCAGTGAGATCCACCGCTGTGGCGGTGAAACAACAACAAGGTCCTTGATCCCACCGCTGAGTCCACCGCCGAGGCCGTGACCAAACCGACTTACCCACTACCGCGACAGTCACTCTGTACACAGTTTAGATATTTATTTAGATATTTTTAGCCCTATATCTTTATCATCTCCTCTAATTCGGCCATTAGAGAGCTCCTAGGGTTAGAATAGGGTTGAGAGATTTTGGGGGAATGCTCCACCAAATCAGAAGGAGAAGAACACGTTGCGAAGAAGGAGAAGCGATCTCAGAACGGTTTTAGCTCCAAATCTTCAGACTACGGCTAGTTTCCCTGGTTTCTTTATTTATTTCTTAACTTTCAGATTATGGTTTGAGTATGTTTAGCTCGTTTATCATTGTATATACGGTTATGAACGTTAGCTAAACGAATGTTGTCTAGGGATTATTATAATTTATGAATATGTGATTTTGAAATCAATGTTTTGTTAATGGTTGTTCTTCGCTATTCGATTGTATTTGTCGTGCTTGTATTTCCATTATGTACTTGTTTAGGTATATTGAGAAATCATGGTTTGACACTCAGAAAAGGTAACCCCGAATTCGAACTAGGGTAAACACAACGCAACGATCTAATAATCCGGAAGGGAGTTAGAAAGTGTGCAATTAATGACGTTGGGGCAAGACTCATATGACTATGTGTTCTAAAAAACACTAGATGAGGACTTCGACGTTAACTTGAAGTCACATATTCGCTCACTTGACACTCGAGAGAGGGAGTGAGTGAGTTTACGATATAGAGATTGTCGAATAGGTCGAATACTATTATTGATAACTAAACGAGATCAAACATGTATTTGTAAACGAATTTAATCCCTAGATAATCCCTTCCCTTAAACATCTCAAAATAGTAATATAGTTTAATTAGATAAATTAGTATTAGTATATTATTAATTATAAATTTCATTTTTTATCGCCTATATAAAATTAGGATATGATAATTATGATACTCTACAATATTCTCAACCAATCCTTGTGGAAACGATAACTCTTACTCTTCCCAATCTACTAAAACTTGACCCATACACTTGCAGTGAAAATGACGACATAATATTTCGCCACCAAGTTTTTGGCATCGTTGTCGGGGATTGTGTTTTAGATTATTGTTGATATTGTAAGTAAATGACCTGATTTTAATTTAGGCATTTCTTTTGTGTATAATTTTTTTTTTTTTGTTTATAGTTTTGTTTTTATTTTTTATGCAGGGTACTTGGAGATGTTAGATTGACAAGTATTGATGCATTTCTTTCAACTGGATTCCAAGCCGTTTTATTGTGCTTGGAATCATTACAACGAGCTGTTATTCCGGTTTTCTAACCATGGTTTCCCGAGAGAATGTCAACTCCTGAATTTCCTGGATGGGTTATTAGCCACAACCAGAACATGGGTGGATGGAGGAAACTATTGGCCCAGTGAACTACCCAAGATGAGGGGTGAATTGAGTAGATAAAAATTATCAAAGAAAAAATGCTTTAATAATCCAAATAATTAATTTTAATCCTAAATTAATTATTATCTTTATATTACAGCAGAAATATAAAATCAACCAGGTGCACATTAAATAACAAAAATAAATAATGTAAAAATAGCAGCACACCAGAAATTTATACTGGTTCACCAAGTTACTCTTGGTTAATCCAGTCTTCCGAGCCCCAAGGAGAGTTGCACCCACTAAACTCAAGATCCCTTCAAAGGTAGGAACCAAACCCTCACAAAGATTCTTTTACAGGCTCAGAATCAACCTTTACAAATTCTTTTTCACAATCTTAGGAATAACCTCGACTTTTTACAGACTCAAGAATAACTTAATTCTTTTTAAACTAAGGCTAAAGAATTAAAACCTCTCAAACACTCCAAATATCCTTTTACCCGGTAAGGATTGAACTGTTACAAAATTCTCACAAAACAATTCAATTTGGAAATAATTACTACCTCAATCTCTTTACAGGAAGAGATTAAAACCAATTACCTTTAGATTAAATACTCTCAACAGTATTCAATCCGTCACTCAACTCACCAATTAAAAATTGATAAGTGATTTTTCTCACTCGGAGCTTCTACCACCCCAGATAAATTAGAACTCAATTAATATCCCAAAACTAGATATAGAAAAGTGAGATATTCAAAATCTGATTTTAAACAAAAATGGGTAGCACGTAATCAGATTGATTTAAGAAATTGTTTCAATAATATTTTTCAATAAAAAATTAGAAAACAATTTCTAAATATCAAATTCCAAATATAATCAACCAATACTAAATAGAAAGTAATTTGGAAAGATCTCACCTGAAATCCACCAAAAGAATAATTATGGCAATGTTACTTTAGATTCGGTAGCAGCAATGATTCATAACAAATAATTCTCAAGAATAACTCTTAGAAAAACTCTCACAATTCTCAATATGATTTCTCTTAGAAAAGCTCTATATAATACTCTTGATCTCACACTCTAATATCATAAACGCAGGTCTATATAAATGGGATTAAAATAAGTTCTCTAATGGCTAGTTCCCATTTGTTATAACACTTAATTGCTCTTATAGACCCCTTATATCATTAAGACTTCATTCTAGTTCAAATCACTTAATTATAGCTTTAAAACTTCTCCATTAAATCCTCCAAATATTTCTCAATCACAATTAAATAAGATAGAAAGTATTAAATCTACCAATTTGAAAAATATTCAAACTTAATGAACTAAATCTATAGGGATATCATAATATATGTTGTATATCTCAAATAATATTAAATCCCTAAAATCTCTCGTGAATTCTAACAAAAAAATAGCTAGTAACGGCTACTTTCAGAATAAAATCCAAAATTCCATAATATCCTAAAATAGTCCCATAAGTCGACTGACCAAGATCTCTTATTGACCGATCGATTCAGGATGTAGCCAAGCCAAGAATTTTGTTCCCATCGATTGACCTATCTATCGACCTAAAGATTCAGAGAGTTCCATTTCTTATCATAGGTCTCGCTCTATCGACTTATAGATACAGAGAGTTCATATTTAAGCACAGGTCGACCTACCTGTCGACCGAGAGATACTGAGACTTTTCCTTCTATGCTCCGGTCGACTTACCAGTCGACTTATAGATGTTGGAATCTCTTCTAAATTTGTTTTTAATTCATTCTCATTGATATTTTCATCCCTTTAACCAATTTCTTTTCTTATTTTGCTCCACTAAATACTTAAATTCAATTTTAATCAATTATAAAAAAAAAAAAAAATCAATTACACATAGGAACAAATAATTTAGCTAATTAGGATCCTATTAAAAACACACATATTTGTAAAAATCATTTAAAAATCTTTTTGTGTCGTGTGTGATCCTAATTGGGATATTAAGAGTTGAAATTTAACCTGAGTTGTTTTCTCTAGTTTCTTCAAATTCTTCAACCTCTTAATCCTTCAAAATCTTTGACATCATATTTTCATCGTTTGGAACTTAATAAACTGAAACAATTAATCAAACCATTAGTTCCACAAAAAATATCAACCTTTAATTGTCCATCAAAATCTTAGGATCAACAGAAACAGTACCTCCTCTTTCTACGAACTAACTGCAGACGAAGCTCTTTGGTCGTTGGAGGAAATGGTGGCCCTTGATTATCAAAGTTGGAATTATTCACCAAGTCACCAATGCTTGGGGGATTGTTCCAACACTATGGCACCATTGTTTGACACTCTAGTTCAAGATGTGGAGTCTTCCCCTGCCTTGGAAGACGTGTTCTTCGTAGTTATGGAGGAGACTCAGATGTTTTTCAAGGAGACGCATGGCCGGCTTAACGAGCACGAGTCTCATCTTGATTATATTGAGACGGTCTGCGCCAACATTGATGCAACCATAACATCTCTGCAGACGCAAATCAGTCATCTTATTTGCTTTGTTGATACCGAGTCAGAAGCGATGGCACTGAGAAATGAGCATGTCACATCCGAATGTGAAAGCCACCGTGAGAAATTGAATACGAGCGGGAGGAGCTTGGGATAATTCATTGATGAAGATTCGAATGAAGAGAGAACCCAAGTATGGATTGGCGATGAAGATTCACATATTGATCGTTGTGAGTTTTCACCATTTGAATTCCAATTGGTGATGCCGCCATCGATCCAAGACGATTGCATCTACGAGGATCCGGTGTGGCTTACCTATCCTACTCCATTTCTAGCTCAGTACATTCATTCCAACCAAGCGCATAAATAGGAGCCGAGTCGAGTTGAAAGATCGAGCCATACATTGCAACATCTCACCGGTCTTGAGGGCATACAAAACCAAGACCCGTACATAGTGTTGTATGACACGTACTACGGGCGGAAGCCGCTCTTTGACGAGTCGTTCTCCGTGTCAAGCCGAAGATAATAAATCAAGCGCTTCTTGGGAGACAACCCAAGCCAAAAATAAATTAAATCCATCACAGCTGACTTAATTCGGAGGCGAGATTCTCTTGCCTCCTAGGTACGTGTTCTTAACCCCCGTCTTCAATATCATGCTTTATGCTTTCATTGGGATCGCTAATGGGTCGTTGAGGACATAGACTATTTTAAGTTTGATGGTGATGTGTAGGATGTTAGTATGTTTTACTGTTTTACCATATTGCATATTTGTTTAGTGTAGAATGTTTTTGTATTGTTGTTGTTGCATCCTGAGTTTTGCGACCATAACCCAATGATGATATTACCTATTAGTTGTTTTTCGAGATCAAGGGTGATGCTCATTCATATGTGTTCTGTGTGCTTGATAATGCGTTTTGGTGAAAGTTATTATGAATCCTAATTTGCACGAGCATATAGACTCAATGTATTTCTATTCAATTGATTTGAGGCCGATTATTGATTAGCCAAACTCATGACAATTTAAGGATTCTAGAATCTGATTGAAGGGAAGCTTGAGGTGAAATCCTAGGCGAGGTAGTTTAGGAGATATGATTTAGGCATTCATTTTGTTGCTTGAGCCTTTTAAGCCTACCATGTTATATCTTTATCCCTTATTACCCTATCAAAACCTAAATGTCATTTCAATTCTGAACACATAAACAAATACCCTAGCTAATTGATCTATTTCCAAACATATATAGCTGAATTAAAGGCACAATTTGAGTGAATATATGCTACTTGAAGTGAGCGGTTGGGTTTAGGGAGAACTTCTGATTGGTTCGGTATTCGAGTACCTACTTATCGCTTTTCTTTCGTTTTAATCATACCCGTGAAATTGTAATAATCGAATAAGTAAGCGGTTGAGTACGTCGGTCTTAAAAATGATTGTTCAGGATTGTTTCCAATTTATCTATGGGGGTTTGAAAGTGAGTGCGTCATGCGTTGTGCATTGGATAATGTTAAGATAACGACGTTAACCCGTTTTCTATTCCGATATACCCTTAGCCAAATGTTCCAATACCGAACCAAGTCCTTTTGATCTTTATGAACTACTCAGCCTACATTAGTGAAGAGTGAAACCCAATTAGGTAGATGGATATCCTAATACTTTATGGTCTAAGTCATGAGTTTCGTTGGTCGATAATCCAATCCGGTCTTGGATAGCTATATTATTAAGTCTCACACACAAACGTTGAAAGGATCTAGAATGGCGTTTACGATTACCGAATGTCAAAATTTTAGAACACCACATGGTGAGTTTTACCACCTAAACTTGATATGATTGAGGGTTGTTGAGGGAAAAAAGTTTCAGTTGGTGGAAGAATTCAAAACTCGCATATCGTTATGTTTAGATTATTTGTGTGTAGGTTGTTCGTGTTATTTAATTTAGTTGTGTTTTTCAATTTAGTGTGAGTGTTTTGCTTGAGGACTAGCAAAATTCTAAATTTGGGAGTATTTGATAGGTGTAATTTACCTATCTATTTTCAAACCGAACTTCCTAGTTTTCGAGTGTTATTATAGTATTTTAATACGTTTTAAATATGTATTTATTTATTTTTGTATAAATCAGGTATGTGGGTTGAAAAGGGATCAAAACGAATCATAAACGATCAAATTGGATCAAGAACGGGAGAAGAACGGTGGGAAAACAAGCATAAGGGCAAAATTCAGAAATGCAACCTACCACCAAGGTGTCCAGACCACCGCCGCTGCGGTTAATATGCAAAGAAAGCCTAAAATATTTTGATCATCCACCGCTGCAGCGGTGAGATCCACCACCGCGACGGTGAAACAACAGTAAGGTCCTTGATCCTGCCGCTGAGTCCACCGCCGAGGCCGTGACCAAACCAACTTACCCACCGCCATGACGGTCACTCTGCACATAATTTATATATTTATTTAGATATTTTTTAGCCCTATATCTTCCTCATCTCCTCTAATTCATCCATTAGAGAGCTCCTAGGGTTAGAATAGGGTTGAGAGGTGTTTGGGGAATACTCTACCAAATCTGAAGGAGAAGAACACGTTATGGAGAAGAAGAAGCGATCTCGAAATAGTTTTAGTGCCAAATATTCAGACTACGGCTAGTTTCTCTCGTTTCTTTCTTTATTTCTTAATTTCGGATTATTGTTTGAGCATGTTTAGCTCTTTTATCATTGTATATACAGTTATGGCCATTAACTAAATGGATATTGTCTAGGGATTACTATAATTTATGAATATGTGATTTTTGAAATTAGTGTTTCGTTAATGATTGTTCTTCGCAATTCAATTATGTTTGTCGTGCTTATATTTCCATTATATGCTTGTTTAGGTATATTAAAAAATCGGGGTTTGACACTCGAGAGAGGTAACCCTGAATTCGGATTAGGGTAAACACAATGCGATGATCTAATAACCCAGGATGGAGTTAGAAAGTGTGCAATCAATGACGTTGGGGCAAGACTTATGTGACTATGTGTTCTAACAAACGTTAGAGGCAGACTTCGGTGTTAACGCAAAGTCACATATTCGCTCGCTTGACACTTGGAAGAGGGAGTGAGTGAATTTATGATACAGAGATTGTCGAATAGGTCGAATACCATTATTGATAACTAAACGAGATCAAACACGTATTGGTAAATGAAGTTAATCCCTAGATAATCCATTCCCTTAAATGTCTCAAAATATTAATATTGTTTAATTAGATAAATTAGTACTTTAGTATTAGTATATTATTAATTATAAACTTCATTTTTTATCACCTAGATAAAATTAGGTTATGATAATTATAGTACTCGACAATATTCTCAACCAATCTCTATGGAAACGATAACCCTTACTCTTCCTACTCTACTAAAACTTGACCCGTACACTTACGGTGAAAGTGGCGACGTAATATTCCGTCACCACTTAACTTGACAAAATTAATGTGTTATTTTAAAAGAGAAGAAAAAGGTTAAACTAATTTTAAGAAAAATATTTTTATTTAGAATGTAGAAAACCATGTTTTAATTAGGAAAAACATAACAACAAGAAGTAAAATGTTTTATTATAAAACAAAGTATATAAAAATATTTTATTATGAAAATAATTTAGAAAAGACAAATGTTTATTTTTTAAAGTAAACACAAAGTTCTTTCATATAGATAACTTCTTATAAGAAAAAACTCTTCTTTTTTTTTTTTTTTAGTTTTTTAGTTCTTTTTTTTATTTATTTAAGAAAAAACATTTTTGTGTGTATATATATATAAGTGTCTATCCTATTCATAACTAAGAAGGAGAAAACGTTTATGCAGAAGGGACCGACTTATCCCTGAATGGACAGAAGGTCTCCCTTTATTTTACCTTTTAGCCAGAAGGGTCTATACATTGATGTTACCAAAAATTACCCAATACATGTACAGGGCCTCAAGTGCCAAAAAACTAACGTGCCAAAAAACTCCGCAACCTGCAACTAGACTTGCAAAACCATTTAGTTCGATGGGGGGACACTGGTGCGGTGTTGGCCAAAGAACCTCCATCGTGAGAATAATATCAAATTTATCTGTAGAGAGAATGGAAACTTGAATGGATATTGAGTATAATATTAAGAGTGTTGTCTTGATACATCATTTCCTACAGTATATATAGGCCATACATCCAGTAACCATCCCCGCCATAACCTTCTCCATGTTCCATAATTAACCGCCGTAAATGTTGTCTGAGCTCCCATTATGGGTAGTTGTGTCAATCATGTTCGTGTATGGGGAGGGTGGTAGTTGGGGTAACGGTTACCGTCAACCTACCATCCTTAGATCTCGGTCTTCATTAAGTGGCTTTGTCTTACACCGATTAGGCCCATGCGTGGCTAAGCTGCATTTGGCAGGCTAAATGCTTCGTTTTTGGGTTACTAGGAAAACTGGCCCATTACTTGCTTTTTGGGTTTATTTTTCCAAGTTGGACCTCTTAAGCAACTTCGACCCACTACTTCATCATCGTCTGCTGTAATTTTTCCTATATCATTTGACTTCCTGACCTTCGTGGTGGTTTACCAAAGCAAAATAAAATGTCATCATTTTCCTGTAAGTTCTCCTCATCTCCTACTTTGTTGCTTAATTTATTTATCGCATTGCATGTTCAAGCACTCCCCCAAGATTTTGATTCCAGTAATGGATTCTACCCCACTGCCTAACCTAGCGAAGCTCGATTTTTTGTCCACCTCTCTCTCTTAGAGGGCGTTGATGACTGGGGCTCGTGCGTTTACTGATTCTCCAGTAAACTGGGGTGACCATGGGGCGAGAATTTTTAGGAAGGAATGGCCTGGATCGTTTCAGGACACATTTGAAATTCCTTCCTCGGTTGAAATTAGGGTTCCTTCCGAAGACAAATGACCATATTCCTGTAAGGAAGATGAAATATGTTTCTTTGTCTGGATGTTTGAATACGGTCTCAAGCTTCACTTCACTTCATTTCTTCGCAACTTATTCTGCCAACTGTAAATCTCCCTAGCCCAATTTGTACCTAATGGGTTTCGCCAAAGTATGGGTGCTCTTATGCTATCCCGTTTAAACAAGCCACATGCACGGTGAAGCGTTTGTTATGCGCTCGCGTATTGACTACTTGCAAGTGTACGAGGTTAAAGTTTTAGTATAGTGTGATCGTTAAGATCGGGTATCGTATCCATAGGGATTGGTTGTCGTTGTTATCGAATACCGTGATTATCATAACCCAACTTTATCTAGGCTAAAAAGAATGTATAAAATTTATATTAACTAAACCAATATAACCTCAATTATATACTAATATAATGAGATGTTTTAGGGGAAAGAATTGTCTAGGGATTAACTTGGTTTACAAATACGTGTTCGATCCCGATTGACTTACGTTTATGGTGTTCGACCTATTTGACAATCTCAGTTCGTAAACTCTCTTGCCACCTCTCTCGAGTGTAAGATGGGGGAATACATGACTTTGAGTTAACAAAGAAGTCCCTCTCAATGTCTTAACGACCCTAGGTCAAGTGAGTCTCGCCCCAACGTCATTGATTGCACACAGTCCAACTCCCGACCAGGTTATTGGATCGTCGCGTTGTGTTTACCCTATCGACAATCTCAGTTCTAAAATTCCACCGCCACCTATCCCAAGTGTAAGATGAGGGAATACATGACTTTAAGTCAATGAAGAAGTCCCCCTCAATGTCTTAACAACCCTAGGTCACGTGAGTCTTGCCCCAACATCATCGATTGGCGTTATGTTTACTTTAGTCCGAATCCGGGGTTACCTCTCCCGAGTGTCAAACTCCGTATTCTTCAAATATCATTCTAAGCATAATAAACATAACAATACGATAAACACAATCAAACTTCGAAAAACAAACATAAACACAACACTGAAATCATTCGAAACACATATTTATAAATATATTGTTAATCACTATACAATCCATGTTTAACTAACAACCATAACTGTATTTACAATAAGAACGAGCTAAACATGCTCACAAAAACCTAAGTGAAATAAATAAGGGAAGAAATTGAAGAACTTAGCCTCGTCCAAAGTTTAGCCGCTAAGAACGTTCAACAATCGCTTTGCCGTCTTCCTCTACCTCAGGATGTGAGCTCCCTCTCTAAAACTTTTCTACCTACCCTTAGATATATTCTAAGGGGATCAAATAGCCAGAGAGAGGAAAAATAAGAGAGAGGAGAGGGGTTTAAATAGGAAAAATATCTAAAAAAAATATCTTAAATCTGTGCAGAGGCCACCGCCACGGCGGTGAGTAAGTCGGTTAGCTGATCGTCTCGGCGATAAAGAAGACAGTAGATTAGGTTGACATCTTGATCGGTTGAAAATACCTATCTACTTCTAAGCCGAATTTTTTAATTTTTGAGTGTTTTATTAATGTTTTAATTGCATTTTAGTTGTTTTTATGTAAATCAGCTGTAGGGACGTAAACAATTGACAAACGAGCGAAACGGTGGGAAAACGACGAAGAAAAGTAGAAAAACATGAGGGATCAAGACAGCAGTCCTACCGCCTAGGCGATAAGATTGTTGGAAGTGTTGAAAAATGAACAAGTCCCCACTGCCTAGGCGGTGAAATGACAGAGAGTTTGGTTGTTGTTCCGTCGCCTAGGCGGTAGGCCAACCGACTTACCCACCGCCTAAGCGGTCAACTCTGCACAGACATAAAGATCTTTTTAGATATTTTTGAAACCATGAGCCTATAAATACTTCTTCCCCACTTGTGAAAAATGGTGGTGGTTGAACGTTCCTGACCTTAGGATAGTGTTCTTTGGCTATTCTTGAGAGCAAGAAGATAAGGTTCATCATTTGACAAGACGAAGCATTTGCGAAGCGATATTTAGCGACAGTGGACCATTCCGCTCTCAGATTTTATCGTTCTTCCATTGTTTTTATCTTTGTAATTACTTTTCCATATCTAATGATATTGAATAACTCTTGTTTTGTATATTATATGGATAAGATCATGTAGTTTAGATAAACATTAACTAGGCGTTGTTGTAAGTCATGTAAATACTAGTTTGATTGAATATACATTACGTTAATGGTTGTTTGTCTTAATCCGATTGTGTTTGTCGTTATTCTTGATATTATGATAGTTTAGATAATTAGAGAATACGGGGTTTGACACTCGGGAGAGGTAATCCCAGATTCGGACTAGGGTTAAACACAACACGACAATCCAATAACCTAGGAGGGAGTTGGAGAGTGTGCAATCCATGATGTTGGTTCACGACTCATATGACTATGTGTTCGAAAAGATGTTCAAGGGGGACTCCGGCGTTAACGCGAAGTCATATATTCGTTCGCTTTACACTCGGAAGAGGGAGTGAGTGAGTTATAGATGCAGAGATTATCGGATATGATAAACACCGTTATAGCTAACTAAACGAAGTCAAATTTGTATTACGTGAAAGAAATCAATACCTAGGTAATCAATATAGTTAGAACTAACCCTGTAGTTGTCATTTATCTTAGTTGTTAATTAAAATACAAACAAGTCTTGAAAAGTCGAGATAATATAAGATTATGAAAATCATGGTATTTAACTAATTTAAACTATCCCTGGTGGAACGATATTCGATTTCACGATCCATTATACTAAAACTTGATCTCGTGCACTTGCGAGTAGTCAATACGCGAGCGTGTAAAATCCTCGTCGTATAAGTTTTTGGCACCGTTGCCAGGGATGTGTCTTAATTTGGTTGATATTGCGACCAAATGGTTTAATATTAATCAAGATAATTCTTTTGTTTTATTTTCATTCAATTCATTTGCTGATTTGATTTATTTGTTGTGACTAAGCAGTGTATGCGACGTAGTAAGAGCTTGGAGTCTTTCAGTCTGGATCTCGAGATTGAGAAAATTTTGCGACAGATAAGGAGAAAGAAAAGAAACCAAGCAAAAACTATGACCGGTGGAGAAGATGCTATGCAAAACGTGCCCCAACAACCACCGGTGCCACAGACACTTCCTCAGCAGCCCCCGATGCCTGAGAATCAACAACGAGTCCTTAGAGATTGTTATCGGCCGATGATGCTAGATAATTATTCTGGAATTTCAAAGGCAGCCGGTACAGGCTAATAACTTCGAGTTGAATCCTGCCTTGATCAACATGGTACAACAGAACCAATATGGCGAGAATCTTCACAAAGACCCCAACATTCATTTAGCAACCTTTCTGGAGATTTGCGATACTGTTAAGATCAATGGAGTTGCGGAGGACATAATTCGGTTAAGACTATTTCCATTTTCTCTTCGTGATCGAGCAAGGGGTTGGTTTCAATCAATCCAACCAGGTGGTATCAATACATGGGAGGACCTTGTTCAAAGGTTCCTCACCAAATTTTTTTCCACCGTCGAAGACCTCGCAGTTGAGAAGCGAGATTGCGCAATTTTACCAACGAGACTTCGAGCCACACTTTGAGGCATGGGATAGGTTCAAGGAATTGTTGTGAAAGTGCCCCCAACACGGGTATCAAGATTGGCTTCAAACCTAACTCTTTTACAATGGGTTGGACGACCAAACTAGAACCACAGTTAATGCTGCCTCGGGTGGATCATTTCTATCAAAGACTCTAGCTGAAGCAACCGCGTTATTGGAGGAGATGGTGGCCAATAATTATTAATGTCCAAATGAGAGGAATACGGGACAAAGGGTTGCTACAATTCAAGAGGCCGGTCAAATCGAGATATTATCGGCCCAAGTCACCAAACTCTCGGAACAATTGGTCGTCTTGTCTACTAAGGGTGCTTCGTCAAGTAATGGAGATGAGAATTTTGCAAGCGGTTCTCAACCCGGTATGGATAGTAATTTTGAATAATGTCATTTCGTAAACAATCGGGTCTATACTTTCAAGCCCACCACAAACATTCCAACTCACTACAATCTGGGTCTTTACAATCATGAAAACTTTTCATATACGAACAATCAGAACACGTTGAGGCCACCAACCGGATATGGAACTCAAGCTCAAGGATTTACAATGCAATAAAACCTTCAAATGAAACAACCTCCAATTCATAATCCAAAACCAAACTTGGATGAAGTGTTGGTTTCTTTCATGAAGGAGACTCAGACAATTTTGCGTGAGACGCATAGCCGGCTTAACCAACATGAGGTGAGGCTTGACGCGATTGAGACCACGTGTACGAACACAAATGCAACCGTGAAATATTTGGAAACTCAAATCGGTCAAATTGCAAGTACTGTCAAGCATCAATCCATGTGAAAGTTTCCAAGTAATACAGAAACTAACCCAAGGGAATGCAAGTCCAGCTAAGGACGTTAAATCAAGCAAATCAGGTCCAACTAGGGACGTTAAATCAAGCAAATCTTTTTGATATGTCTTCGAGGGTATAAAACTTTTCCAATTTTTGCTATTAATTATTTTGTCGAGGCTGGAATGGTCTCAGAACGTGTTTGGAGGTGAATTAAGAAGTATGGATATTTGGGGTTGTGTTTTGAAATTAAAATCGTTTAACAAACGAAGTGGAAGTAAGTGGCGTGGAGCAAGGTTTTGAAAACATGAAGAAATCAAGCTAAATGTGCAGGAAATCCACTACCTAAGCGGTGAAAATACAGGATTCATGGTTTTCAAGCTATTGTTCCACCGCCTGGGCGGTGAAACAACAGAGAGTTCAGTGTTTGGGAAAGCGCTCCACCGCTTAGGCGGTGAAAAGATAGAACATTTAAAGTTTTAGAAAGATGTTCCACCGCTAAGGCGGTGAGGCCTCTGTTTGATTAAAACCGTCCCGCTTCTTCGAAAACTCTAAAACCTCTTCTTAAAACTCACAAATCTCTCTATTCCCATCCTTCCAAACCGTTCCAAACTTTCAAAATCATCCTTCCATTTACAAATTTTTTTATTTCTGCCAAGAATCTTCCTCCAAATATCATATTTGTCATCCATTTTCGCAAATCTAGGGTTTAAGGGCTGAATGGTACGATTTCTCCATTGTTAAGTATTTGGATCGAAATTTTTCAACAAGAAAATGCCGAAGCGTGCTGCATCAAAAAAACCTCGCAAAGAAGCATCATCCTTAGCCACAGATTACGAGTCCTCTCGCTTCGTATCCAAGACAATAGAAGAACACTACAACAAATTTGAGTATAAGCGCACATGCATTCGGCAAAGGGGGTTTGGGCCTTTGGATGCCCTTTAGGAAGAATTCAGGGATGTCATAAGGAGCTAAGGTTGGGAACAATTCTACAGTTCACCCCCAAAGGGCGAGGTGTCCGTGGTCCGAGAATTTTATGCTAATATCACTGAGACCACTAACTACCGGACGAAGGTCAAAAATCGCCCTATCATATTCAGTCTAGAGCACTTCAACGAAATTTTGGGTTTGAAGGAGCCAGAACCCTCTCACGATCTATTTGGGAGTCACATACCATCTATGGAGATTGTGATCCGGGCCCTGACCATAGGCAACGTTCAATGGACAAACACAAGGTCGGGTCAAGCGATATTTAAGGCGAGGTATCTGAAACTAGTTCAAAAAATCTGGCATCACTTTGTGTATGGGAACCTTCTTTCTACATCCCATTATTATGACGTCTCCAAAGAGAGGGCTTTCATTTTACATGACATCCAACTGGGAAATCCAATCAACGTCGGGTGGCATATCTATTCTTCCATACTTCATGTAGTTCAATAGACGAAGACTTGCCTTCCATTTCCTTCGTTTTTTACTGAACTATTCAGAGGCGCCAAAGTTGTGATCAAAGGGGATAGCCCGTGGCCCCCTATATATCCCCTTGATTAAGCAATGATTAATCGATTGTAGAAGGGCGAAGCCCAAGAGCCGGCTGTGTCGGAAGCAGAGGGAGAGAAGGCCCGGAAGATGAAGAAGCAGGCCCATCTGAGGCCCTAATGCCCGAAGCCCCCATCCCCCAGCCCCCAACCAAATCCGACTAATCGCAATATCCAGGATCTCTGGTCCGACATAGGCAATCTTTGCAATGATTTTACTCGCATGCAGATTTTCCTGGATCAGTACACGTGGCAGCAAAATAAGAACCAACGGTTTTTATATGAGCGTCTTGGAGTCGACATGACTCTCTATTCGCTAGTGCCACATTTCGAGTCGGACGAGCTGTAGCCACCATTTCATCCCCATGAACAGTAGGGGGTTAGACTATCACGTCTTACCTCTTAGGTATGTGTCGGAACCCAGTTTTTTGTTTTTATTTCTCTATTCTATTGTTAGGTTTGCTGCCTAGACAGTGAGGACACTGCCTCGTTCAAGTTTGGGGGTATTTATTGAGCATGAAGGATGAAAATTTTGTGATGTGAAGGATGAAAAACTTCTGTACGGATGAAAAATTTTGTAAGGAAAATTTTGTAATCAAATTAGAAACGTTTAGTTTTTGTTAATGTATTTTAATTTTGGTTTATGCATGTGTAATGATTAGTTAGTACATGTATGTTAGTGTTTAGTTTTAATGTACAAATGTTAATGAATGAAGTCGTATGTGCATGTTGAGTTATAGAGTTCCTCTGGGCCATGTCTCAATGATGAAAATTATCTCCTAATTGTATATTGAGGTCGGGGGTAATGCCATTCATGTGTGCTTAGCATGTCGATTAGGTAAAAATTATTTTGATTATAAAATCGCACGATCACATAGACTCAGTGTATAATTATGTCACACCCCACCACGGACACCCGTTACCCCAGGGCTGGCATGACATCGACATGACCTCCCATGAACAACCAATCAACTAGAAACCACGACATATATATACAAACACATACAGGCACACAGCCATATACATCCTCTCAAACTGGGACACATCTATCCCTGAATATATATACAACAAAAATAGTAACAACAAAATAATAATGTTGAACCTCCCACGGGTTCGTCTTAGACAGCCTACTCCCAAAACAATGCTACAGCAGGACTCTACCTAGTGCCAATAAGGGACTGACTCCTAGCCGCAGTACCTGAAATCAAAAAATTTATCGGTGTACTGTCTTCATAATAAAAACATTTTTGTATATGGATCAAGTATAATAATAATTTAAATACCACATTTCAAATAATAATACAAAAATCACATACCACCTGGAAAACTCTGTTTTCCTGTCACCATAGAAATAAACTCATAGATTTATAACATTCCAACCAAGCAGTGAAAATCCACCAGAATACTATATCTAACCAATTAGTGTAAAGCAACCAAAAAAATAGATACACCAATATATATATATATGGATACACCAATCCAATGTAAAGTAATATCTATAAATTTATCCAACCGATTCACCGTTTACGATAAAACACCACACCACCCTCCGACTAGCCATAGGATCATTTCAATCTCATGATCGGGAATTGCAACGGTACCATACCACTCGTAGGATTTGCCTTCCTATCGGGTCACAACAACGCTCTATTGGACTTTGCCTAGCAGATAATCAATGCTTTGCAGGACTATGCCTAGCAGATAAACAACGCTATGTTGGATTATGCCTAGCAAATAAACAACGCTCTGCAGGACTATGCATAGCAGATAATTAACGCTCTGTAGGACTATACCCAGCACAAAATTAACGCTCTGCTAGACTATGTCTAGCAGATAAACAAAGCTCTGTAGAACTATGCCTAGCAGATAAATAACGCTCTGCAGGACTATGCCTAGCAGATAATCGACATCCCTTTCGGGAATAAATACTATGGCATAATCGGACCAAACATCAATTCCCACGTCAAAACAAATGACTCGGTCCATAATCATTTTTCCACCCTTTTAGAAACCAACTAGATTCAACAAATCATTTTTCCGCAAACACTCAAAACGACTTGATCCATATAAGTTTCAAATTCGTCCAATTTTAAATAAACACATTTTCCATAATATATACGAAAATACAATTTGTAATTTACATAGAAGACAGCACACTTACCTCGATATTCGCTCTGCAAAAATTGTTATTGACCACACTCTATCGGTATGCCGGTGCCTGCGAACCTAATAGGGATAGGGCCTAAATTAATATTTTATTCTACATAACCTAATCATGCAATGGATGCCCTAATTTCACAATTTCCCATTCCCTATATTTTATTATGAAAGATTATTATTCGGTTAATTTTGCTCCGCCAAAAATTTCTGCACACAATTTATTTATATGAACGGTCACAAAATTTATTATTGCAGTTACAAAATTTTGATGCTAGCAATTACATTTAACAAAATTAGAATCGGTCGAAATTTTACCCTTTTATGAATTGTTAACGTTCTATAGTTTTTCTGTTTCTAGTTAATCGCTGCGACCGTCGCCTCACCATCGTGGCGACACGCTTCTTCTTTCCGTAATCTGATCACTGACTTGTCACCGCCTCGGTGATACGTCCACCGCCATGCCGAACGCTGCCCTAGCTCGATTTTTGCTTCAGTTTTGCGTCCCACCACCTCGGCGAACGATCGTCTTCCTCGTTCTGCTTCTGCCTGCGAGCGGACCAGCCATTTCTCTCTCTCTTTCTTCACTAACTTCGACGGCTCTTTCACCACCCCACCTCAACGACCAACATACCCATACACAACAGCACACACCCTCACACACTGTCAACAAAACTCTCACACACTTACACACAGCAAATTATCAAAGAACACACACACACACATACACAGAGGCAGTGCCTGAGCACGACACACATGCACAAGCGGCGACAGCACTAATCACCAACGACCATCAACGACAAATAACATGCACACACACCCACACATTCCCACAATCGCCGGCTAATCAGTACAGAACCACCCCTACCGGCGATCACGAACAGTCCGACAACCTCCCCATCCGATCATCTCTCTCTCTTTTCTGATTCCAGATTTTTCTTTGAGGTTTGATGATCACTATATGCATGAACATATATATATGCATGAGGATGGTGGATAAACTCAATCCCATGGCTTACCACGTTGAATTTCTTGCTCTTTCTCTCTCTGGATTTCGGAATTTTTATTTTCTTCTGATTTTCTTCCTCCTTTTTAGATCCTTCAGATCACGATTCTGCATGGTTTTATTTATATGCATGTAATTAGTGGTTTGAGAATTGATTTTCCACTACACGTCGCCGCTTTCCTCTCTCTCTCTCTATCTCTGGCGGTTTTCACAGCACACACACACGCAAATATGCATATATATATATATATATATATATATATATATATATATATATATATATAACTTTTATTTAATTACTCTATTCTCCCCCTAACTTTCCTTAGATCTTCAATTTAGTCAAATTCAATATTTAAGATTTTCTTAAATTGTAATTTTACCCCCAAAATTTTAATTTTATAACTTAAATGACAATTTGAATCCCAAGTTTAGAATAAATGTTTCTAAATTTGCAATTTGACCCAAAAACTTTTAATTTGGATATTGATTAACACAATTCCACCCCATATTTTTCTAAATGCTCTAAAATGCAACTAAAATTATGTACGAGCTAAAGTTAGGGTCTCACAACTTTTCCCTCCTAAAGAAATTTCATCCCAAAATTTTTATTACCTTAGAAGAACAAATACGGGTATCTGTTTCTCATCTCGTCTTCTCGTTCCCTCGTCGCTTCCTCCACGGTATGACTGTGCCACAACACTTTCACTAATAGAATCGTTTTCATCTGCAACACTTGGTCCTTATGTCCTAAAATCTGGACTGGCTCCTCAACGTATGACAAATCTACTTCCAATTCGATCGGCTATGAAGTCAACACATGAGAAGGGTCTGGCACATATTTTCAGAGCATCGATACATGAAAAACGTTGTGTAGTCGAGACAACTCTTGCGAAAAAGCAAGTCTATAAGCTATCATACCAACCCTATCTAAAATTTCATATGGTCCGATGTACCTTGGACTTAACTTCCATTTCTTCCCAAACCTCATTACGCCCTTCCACAGAGAAATACGCAAAAACATATGATCTCCCACTTCAAACTCTAACTCCTGCCGGCACTTGTCTACATAACTATTTTGTCGACTCTGAGCAATTTTTAATTTTTCCCGAATCACCTTGACTTTTTCTGCAGTCAATTGGGTGATGTCTGACATCAATAATTTTCGTTCCCCTATCTCAGTAAAATAGACCAGGGTTCTGCATCTTCTACCATACAATGCTTCATACGGGGCCATCTTGATTGCCGAATGGTAGCTGTTGTTGTAGGCAAATTCCATCAACGGGAAATGATCATCCCAGCTACTAGAAAATTCCAGAACACATCCCCTCAACATATCTTCCAACGTTTGAATCGCACACTATGATTGTCTGTTTGTCTGATGATGGAAAGCGATACTAAATTTTAGCTTGGTACCTAAAGTAGTTTGGAGACTCGGCCAGAACCTCGAAGTAAATCTCGGATCTCTATCCAACACTATGGAAATCAGTGCACCATGCAACCTAATAATCTCATCAATATATAGTTGGGCATACTTATCAAGAGAGTACATCATCTTTATGGCCAGAAAATTAGCAGACTTGGTAAGTCTATCAACGATTACCCAGATGGAATTATGCCCCTTTTGAGTACGGGGTAATCCCGAAATGAAATCCATCGTGATATACTCCTACTTCCACTCTGGAATAGGTAAAGGCTGCAATAGCCCACCTAAACGTTGATGCTCAATCTTAACTTGCTAACAAATAAGACACCTGGCAACGAATTCTGTGATTTTCCATTTCATTCCGATCCACGAATAATGCTCACGTAAATCTCGATACATTTTGGTACTGCCTAGTTGCATCGCGTATGCTGAGTTATGTGCTTCCTCTAAAATATCCTTCTTCAAATTGGCGTTATTAAGCACACATAGGCTATTTCCCACCATCAAAGCTTCATCACTATCCCTGACACGATAATCAGCTCTGCGACCATTTTTCACTTCGTCCCGAATCCTCTCCAATTGTACGTCAGACTTTTGCGCTTCAATAATACGGTCAATCAATGTCGGCCTCAAAGTCAAAGTCGCAAACAATGTTGCCGTCTGACCAACCACTAACTGAACTCGCAAAGCTCTCAATTCAGCATACAGATTGGTATGAACAACTTGAATGTGTGCGATTGAACTAGCCAATTTTCGACTTAACACATCTGCTACAACATGAGTCTTCCCTGGATTATAGTGGATGATGCAATAATAGTCTTTGATCAATTCTATCCAATGCCTTTCTAAAACAATCTACTGTGGCATGATATCTAGATAGCAAATCCATACCCAATATCACGTCAAAATCGTGAATACTCAAGGGTAATAGATCCACCAATAGTTCCCTATTACCAATCTGAAGTGGACTGTCTTTATACACACTATCTGTAAGACCCTGGATTTTATTGAAATCGTATTTTATAATATTTCAAAAAAAAAAAAGGGGTAAAGGGCGTTAATTATTATTTGATTTAAAATTTTAAGGGTTAATTTGTAATGTTCAAACTAGTAAAATTAGAAATTTGGGTTTAATTATTAACTTAACAAAAATTGAGGGGGGACTTGGGTAATTTAAATAAAACAATGATACAGAAGATATGACATCATCTCATCAGGGCCCATGTTCATCATCTCATCAGGATCCATTTCATGCGAATGACGGTGGCGCAAATTCTCATATCGACGATGACGTGTAATCAAATGGAGAGATGGAGAGACACACGGCTGATCGTTCGTACATATATATATATATATATTCATGCACACATATGGGGAGGAGAGGTGGAGCAAAAATCAGGAAAAAAAAACCGCAAACCGTAGAGAGAGAGAGATCGCCGGTACGGAAAAAAAAACGAAAAAGGAGAGGGATCGCCGGTGGGTGTTCTTTCGGTTGGTCGATCAATTGTATTCGGTGTGTGTGTTCTTTAGTGACGTCGGTGTGTATGTGCGCGCAGATGGCGAGGATGATCGGCGATCGTCACGGTGCCGTCGCTGGTGAGTGGGAGTATGAGTTCCGGTTGTGTAGGTAAGTGTTCAATTCTGGGTACGTGATCAGGGGTGTGTGTGTGTTTTCTGTGTGTGTATAGTCAGTATTAGTGGTCATCTCCAGAGTAGAGAATAGAGAGAGAGATAGGGGGTGCCGTCGGCTTCGGCGGCGTGAGTTTGGCCGACGGTGGTGGCAGTGATTGGGAGGTTGTGTGTGTGTGTTATTTTTAGAGGTCCGGTGGTGTGAGGTTGTGGGAGTCTGGTGGTCGGAACAGTCGGAGCAGTGTTCGGCAGCCAATCTCCAAAACCGGACGCAGGCGCAGACAAGGAAGAAGAAGCGGAAAAAAAAAAAAAAAAAAAAAAAAGAAGAAAAAGAAAAGGAAAATTTGCATAAACCACCTCAGGAAAATCCAAAACCCATCTCGTAGTCGCCAAACGTTTCGAAAATAGGTGAAGCTTCAATCGATTATTAATTCTCGTTAAATTAAATTTTAGTTAGTGTTACAAATCCTAAATCATAATAATTTCGTGACGATTAATTAATTTTAAGTACGTGGTACATAAAATTAGTAACGATTCAGAATATAGGGTCTGCATTGCATGATTAGGATGTTTCAGATAAGATATTAATTTAGACTCTGCCACTATTAGGTTCGCAGGCACTGGCGTCCAGATAGAGTGTGGTCAGTGTCAGTTTTGCAAAACGGATATCGGGGTGAGTGTACTGTCTTCTTGCCAAACTATTTTGCTATGTATATATATGATGAAACATGTGGTTACTTAAACTATATGAATTTATAAATGATATGGATCAAGCAGGATTTGGGTGAGTTGGTAAACTGAATTTTCGAAAGATTCTGATGGTATCGAAACGAAGTTGAAAATGATTTTTTTGAATTTGGTGAAATCAGACGGTGTTTTTAAAATAAAATAGAAAACATCTGTTTTGCTAAAAATGTCTGGGTTTCTAAAAATAAAAGGTGGTTTTGATAAAAGATCAGATCTTTTCTTTAAAAGGAAGTGTGAAATATGATTCTTGAATTTAAAAGTTGATTTTGGGGAAAAGAGATAGACGTGGTGATTTGGCGATGTTGAGTAGACGATATTTATTGGGTTGTGATTTGATGATGTTGTATTTGATTTAACGATGCCATAGTATTTATTTGTTTGGTAGAGTGAGGTTATCCGCTTCGGCGGAGTGATGTTATCCACTTCGGCGGAGTGATGTTTATCTGCTTCGGCAGAGTGATGTTAGACATTTATACTGCGTAGTGATTATCCGCCTCGGCGGAGTGATGGGTGTTCGTAGGAAGGCATATCCTACGGATGGTACGGTACCGTTGCAAACTCCCGATCGTGAGGTTAAAACGATCACTAGAGCTGGCCAGTGTGTGTGTGTTTGAGATGATGTTTTGAGATGTGGTATTTTGCTTATACTGGGTGATTTATTACTTATCATGGTGATTGACATAGTTCTTATACTAAATGATTTTGCATGAAACTTATATATAGTGCTTTATTCTCACTGCTAATATTATGAAAACTTTTGCGAGCTACGTAATGTTTGCATATTTAAGCTTGATCCATTTAGATATTGCAGAATAACTTATAATTACTACAAAAATGTTTTACTAAGAAGGCAGTACACTCGCAGGTACAACAACTAGGAGTCAGTCCCCTACTGGCACTAGGTTGAGCTACATGATGGAGTCATATAGGCGATTGAGAGAAGTGGTCAAAGGCAAACTTATAAAAGGTTCATGGATAAATAATATTAGTTAGTAAAATTTCGGGACGGGTATGTCCCCCACAGTAGATGTTTGTATTATACAGTGGGTGTATATTATCATTTATGTATTTATTTGGGTATAGGTGATGTCATGTTGTAATCACGCCAGCCTCGGGATAACGGGGATTCCAGGAAGGGTTGTGACACTATTGATCCATACCGACTCACCCACTGGAGTAGAGATAACAATACGATATGATAAAGAAATGGAAAGCTTGCCTACATGCACCATGAAAGTTGCTGAAACAAATGAATGAGTAGAATTGGGATCAATAAGTACATGGGCATCTCTATCATATAAAGACATAATACCTGTTACCACGTCTGGAGTAGCCTGGGTATTCTATCGAGTAGTAACAAAGACACAGCCTCGTGTCGGAGGTATACCAGTAGATCATTTACCACACCCCAGGACAATGCTAGGACCAACATTACCCATACTGCTCGCAGAAGGTACAGATGTAGAAGCAAATTTTAGACAATTTATAGATATATGACCGGGCTCATGACAACGAAAACATATCGGTCCTCCTATGGGACAGTCTCTAATGAAGTGATCTGGTGCCCCCACACTGATAGCATCTACCTACTCCAGCTTGACTAAACAGTTGATTCCTTCCCTGCCTCTGCGGGCCGACACATGATTCAGATACACTCTGCTATCGCCCGGAGTATGATTGTCGGGGACCACGACTCCTAACAAATTGGCCAAATGATAGGGCCCGAGCAACTGGCGGTCGAGGTACTGCCCCCCGTGAAGTGCTACCTGGAAATCTGTTGGGTGACTCAAATCTACTCTTTTTGTACTGCTCACGACTCTCGATAGCTTCTTGAACATTCTTCTCTAATAGTTTTTCAATATTCACCAACTCTGCGTAACTCTTAATCCGTCTACTTGTCAACCTGGAACGAATCTCTAAATGAAGTCCCTTCTGGAAATGTCTGCATTTCACCTCTTTCGTTTTCACCAAATCAGGGGCAAAACGGGACAAAGCATCAAATTTGACTTCGTATTGCTGAACAATCATTTTTTCCTGCGTCAGAACAATAAATTCTTCCTCTATCTAGAACCGGTAAGACTCAGGAAAATACTTCTCATTAAACACCACAACAAAACGATCCCAAGTGAGTTCCTCGCCAGAAACGATAATCAATTTCTTCATCTCTTCCCACCAATGTTCGACTTCCTCTCTCAGCTAGAAAGTGGAAAGAGGTACTCGACTATCATCAACAATTCCCATAGCCTCAAATATATGTCCCACGCCTCTAATCCAATTCACCGTCACCCTATCTCAAAGTCCCCTGCCAACTAGACGACTGGCACGTCTTCCTATCTCATGGTCCTCTATTGACACAACAACTGAAAAGTCTACAGAACCTCTAACCTAGGCTCTGATACCACAAATTGTCACACCCCACCCCAGACACCCGTCACCCCGAGGCCGGCGTGACGTCGAATAACCTCCCATGAACAACCAATCAACTAGAAACCACGATATATATATACAAACACATACAGGCACACAACCGTATACATCCTCTCAAACTGGGACACATCTGTCCCTGAATATATATACAACAAAAACAGTAACAACAAAATAATAATGTTGAACCTCCCATGGGTTCGCCTCAGACAGCCTACTCCCAAAACAACGCTACAGTAGGACTCTACCTAGTGCCAATAAGGGACTGACTCCTAGCCGCAATACCTAAAACCAAAATTTTTATCGGCGTACTGTCTTCATAATAATAACATTTTTGTATATGGATCAAGTATAATAATAATTTAAATACCACATTTCAAATAATAATACAAAAATCACATACCACCTGGAAAACTCCGTTTTCCTGTTACCACAGAAATAAACTCATAGATTTATAACATTCCAACCAAGCAGTAAAAATCCACCGGAATACTATATCTAACCAATTAGTGTAAAGCAACCAAAATAATAGATACACCAGTATATATATATGGATATATCAATCCAGTGTAAAGTAATATCTATAAATTTATCCAATCGATTCACCGTTTACGACAAAACACCACACCACCCTCTGACTAGCCATAGGATCGTTTTAACCTCACGATCAGGAGTTGCAAGGGTACCATAGCACCCGTAGGATTTTCCATCCTATCAGCTCACAACAACGTTCTGCCGAACATTACCTAGTAGATAATCAACACTCTGCAAGACTATGCCTAGCAGATAAACAACGCTCTGCAGGACTATACTTAGCGAATAATCAATGCTCTGCTGAACTATGCCTAGCAGATAAATAACGCTCTGTAGGACTATGCCTAGCAAATAAACAACGCTCTACAGGACTATACCTAGTAGATAAACAACGCTCAACAGGACTATGCCTAACAAATAATCCACATCCCTTTCGGGAAGAAATACTATAGCACAATCGGACCAAACATCAATTCCCACCTCAAAACAAACTACTCAGTCCACAATCATTTTTCCACCCTTTTAGAAACCAACTAGATTCAACAAATCATTTTTCCACAAACACCCAAAACGGCTTGATCCATAGAAGTTGCAAATTCGTTCAATTTTAAATAAACACATTTTTCATAATATATACGAAAATACAATTTGTAATTTACATAGAAGACAGTACATTCACCTAGATATTCGCTCAGCAAAAATTGCTACTGACCACACTCTATCAGTACGCCAGTGCCTGCGAACCTAATAGTGATAGGGACTAAATTAATATTTTATTCCACATAACCTAATCATGCACTGTAGGCCCTAATTTCACAATTTCCCATTCCCCGCATTTTATTATGAAAGAATATTATATGGTTAATTTTGCTCTGCTAAAAATTTCTGCACACAATTTATTTATATGAATGGTCATAAATTTTTTATCGCAGTTACGAAATTTTGATGCTAGCAGTTAAATTTAACAAAATTAGAAATCGGTTAAAGTTTTACCCTTTTACGAATTGTCGACGTTCTACAGTTTTTCTATTTTTGGTTCACCACCGCGGCGACACGCTTCTTCTTTCTGTAATCTGCTCACTGACTTGTCACCGCCTCAGCGATACATCCACCGCTATGGTGAACACTGCAGTAGCTCAGTTTCTGCTTCAGTTTTGTATCTCACTGCCTAAGCGATGCTCTACCGCCTTAGCGAACAATCGTCTTCCTCGTTCTGCTTCTGTCTGCGAGCAGACTAGTCCTTACTCTCTCTCTCTTTCTTCACTAACTCCGGTGGATCTTTCACCACCCCACCTCAACGACCAACATAGCCATACACAACAGCACACACCCTCACACACTATCAACAAAACTCCCACACACTTACACACAGCAAATTATCAGAGAACACACACACGCATACCTATTTGAATACACACACACACACAGGCAGTGGCTGAGCAACGACACACACACACAGGCGACGACGGCACTAATCATCGACGACCATCGATGATGAATAACACGCACACACATCCACACATTCCCACAATTGTTGGCCGATCAGAATAAAACCACCCCTACCGGCAATCACGAACAGTCCGACGACCTTCGCCTCCGATCCTCTCTTTTTTCTTTTTTCTTTTTTCTGTTTCCATATTTTTCTTTGAGGTTTGATGATCACTATATGTATGAACATATATATATATATATATATATATATATATATATATATATATATATGCATGAGAATGGTGGATCAACTCAATCCCATGGCTTGCCACGTTGAATTTCTTGCACTCTCTCTTTCTCTGGATTTCTGAATTTTGATTTTCTTCTGATTTTCTTCCTCCTTTTTAGTTCATTCAGATCACGATTCTGCATGGTTTTATTTATATGCATGTAATTAGTGGTTTGAGAATTGATTTCTCACTGCCATGTCGCCCCTTTCCTCTCTCTCTCTGTCTCTAGCGGTCTTCACGACACACACACACGCACATATGCATATATATATATATATATATATATATATAAACTTTTTTTTAATTACTTTATTCTCCCCCTAACTTTCCTTAGGTTTTCAATTTAGTCAAATTCAATATTTAAGATTTTCTTAAATTGTAGTTTTACCCCTAAAATTTAATTTTATAACTTGAATGACAATTTGAATCCCAAGTTCAAAATAAATGTTTCGAAATTTACAATTTGACCCATAAACCTTTAATTTGGATATTGATTGACACAATGTCACCCCATATTTTTCTAAATGCTCTAAAATGCAACTAAAATTACGTACGAGCTAAAGGTTTGGGTCTTGCAAATTATTTGAATGATTTGACGCCGATTATTCAATAATAAGTTCATGACATAAATGAGAAATCTAGCACTTGATTGGGGGAGGCTTGAGGCGAAATTATAGGTGAGGTAATTTCGGAGGCATGATTTAGGCCTTCAATTTTTTCACTTGAACCTTTTGAAATTAACTTGAAAAATTTATTCTCTCGTTCTCCTGTCGAAGCCCATAAACTTTTCAATTCTAAACACATATCTATACTTTATCTAATTAAATCTTTCCAAACCATTGTCGCAAAGACTAAAAGTAAAAAATTGAGTGAAATCAAGTGGCATTAGTGTATGATACTTGAAGTGAGCAATCGGGGTTTCGGACGAATTGTTATTGGTTTGGTATTAGCGTATTCATTTGTCAGTCTTTTAGTTCTATTTTGCACGCCCCTAAATTTTACAAAATCGAATAAGTTTTGGGGTGTGCTTGTAAAAAAATAAAAAAATAAAAAAAATAAAAAATAAAAAAAAAAAAAAAAAACTATGTGAATATAGTTTTTAATTTCGTTTCCTTCGACAAGTGAATACGAAATTCTTAAATTCTTGTTCAGGGTTGTATTATTTTAAAGTTTAGGGGTTACGAGAGAGATTTAGTAATAAGCATTTGTGCCTCGGGTATCGTTAAATTATAAAAAAATTCTATTTTCTATTCCTACAATACCCTTGGTCGTTCTCAAAAGCCAAACCAAGCCCTATTGATCTTTGTGAATGTCCAAACCTACATTAGTGGATAGTTGAGCCCAGTGAAGTGTATGATTTTCCTAAATCTTTTAAAAGTTTAAGTCATGAACTTAGTTATTGAATAACCCAATCCGGTGTTTGATTAGTTATACATTTGAGTTCTCACACACATATATTTCAAATGGATCTAGAATGGTTTTAATTGATATTGAGTGTTGAAATTCTAGAACACCACGTGGTGTGTGTTATTCCTGAACTTGATTTGATTACAGGTTGTTAAGGGAAGAACCACTTGGTTTCTTCAATTGAACTTGAAAATCACATGTGTTTACTTCTTATTTGTTAATGTTTATTTATTTTTAGTTTAGAAATTAGCTATTTAGTGTAGTTAGTTTGTTTTAGTGTTAGGGTGTTTTGCTCGAGAACTAGCAAAATTCCAAGTTTGGGGATATTTGATAGGTTGAAAATACATATCTACTTCTAAGCCAAATTTGTTAGTTTTTGAGTGTTTTATTAATGTTTTAATTGCGTTTTAGTTGTTTTTATGTAAATCAGGTGTAGGGACATAAACAAGTGACAAACAAGCAAAACGGTGGGAAAACGGTAAAGAAAAGTAAAAAAATACAAGGGATCAAGATAGCAGTTCCACCGCCTAGGCGGTCAGGCCGCTGCCTAGGCGGTAAGATTGCTGGAAGTGATGAAAAATGAACAAGTCCCCACTTCGCCTAGGCGGTAAGCAAACCGACTTACCCACCGCCTAGGCGGTTAGCTTTGTAAAGACATAAAGATCTTTTTAGATATTTTTGAAACCTTGAGCCTATAAATACTTCTTCCCCACTTGTGAAAAAGGGTGGTGGTTGAACGTTCCTAACCTTAGGATAGTGTTCTTTAGCCATTCTTGAGAGCAAGAAGAGAAGGTTCATCATTTGACAAGACGAAGCATTTGCAGAGTGATCTTTAGTGACAATGGACCATTACACTCTCAGATTTTATCGTTCTTCCATTGTTTTTATCTTTGTAATTACTTTTCCATATCTAATGATGTTGAATCACTTTTGTTTTGTATGTTATATGGTTAAGATCATGTAGTTTAGATAAATATTATCTAGGTGTTGTTGTAAGTCATGTAAATACTAGTTTGACTGAATATACGTTACGTTAATGGTTGTTTGTCTCAATCCGATTGTGTTTGTCATTATTCTTGATATTATGCTAGTTTAGATAATTAGAGAATACAAGGTTTGACACACAGGAAAGGTAACCCCAGATTCGGACTAGGTTTAAACACAACGCGACGATCCAATAACCCGGGAGGGAGTTGGAGAGTGTGCAATCCATGACGTTGGTTCACAACTCATGTGACTGTGTGCTCGAAAAGACGTTCGAGGGGGACTTCAGCGTCAACGCGAAGTCATATATTCGTTCGCTTTACACTCAGAAGAGGGAGTAAGCAAGTTATAGATACAAAGATTATCGGATAGGATAAACACCGTTATAGCTAACTAAACGAAGTCAAATATGTATTTTGTGAAAGAAATCAATACCTAGGTAATCAATATAGTTAGAACTAACACTATAGTTCTCATTTATCTTAGTTATTAATTAAAATACAAACAACTCCTGAAAAGTCGAGATACTATAAGACTATAAAAATCACGGTATTCAACTAATTTACACTATCCCCAGTGGAACAATATCCTATCTTACGATCTATTATACTAAAACTTGACGTCGTGCACTTGCAAGTAGTCAATACGCGAGTGTGTAAAATCCCCACCATACACATCTCTAGCGCCGCGGCGGTGGATGTTAAGCAAGGATAAGTCATTCTCTATATTTTCAGCACTGCAGCGATGGGCTTCTTTCATAATATTGCCGCCTTGCTCGTTTTTCTACCGTTCTTCGACCATTTTGGTTCGATCTCATCGTTTTCGCTCCAGTTTCCTATCTTTTTGCCCCACACACCTGATTTATACAAAAAGTATAAAAACTAATTAAAATATAATAAAATAATTATAAAAACTACTCTAAAACTAACAAACCCGGTTTGGAAATATGTAGGTAGATCACACCTATCAACACCCTTAACCGTAGAGATGATAAGAAGTGTGTGTAATCTCAAATTCTGTAATGATATTGGGAGATTCTATTATTTTTCCATGAAACAATATACTTTTCTTACTGACCTTCCTCAATCCTCAAAGGATTAGAAGAATTGTTACCTATTTTTCAAAGGTAATTGGGAATTTTCCTCCCAGGAGACAAGGCGGCCCTCGGTTGTACTACAACATTTCAATTACCTGAGTAATTTCTCTTTCTTCATCTCTGTAATTTTTAGCTTCATTGTCTTTATGGCCTCCTCATCCTTTCGTAAATTACTTTGCATAAGTAGGAGTGCCTATCAAAGATTTCATTTAACACAAAAGGTTGTCGATCAATTAGGAAAATTCTTGATACTAGAAGATCGACCTTGCCAAGAACTAGCTTATAAGTCATTCGTGCCCTCAAAAAATGAATATCAGTAAAGCTCACGTCTCCCAATTGCGTGATTTAGCTCTAGGAAAGAGAAAGAGAGCGCCCAAGAAAACTGCGTAATCTGTCACGTCTACCGTAGCTGTTCATATTACTGTAGTTCCTCCCAGGCCTGCTCAGCCTTAGGAATCTCAATCTATCATTCCCATATCACTGGTCTCTAATGAGGACTCGTAGCCTTTACGCATAAAGCGGGATGGAGTGGTGTCCGTCTCTATCGCTAACACTCGTGTCCCAGTCCCTATTGAAATTTATGGGCTAGAATTGGCTACCCGAGCAGCTGGGATTCCCATAGTTTTGGATTTCTAAGGCCACAACAGTTTGTGCTCAGCCTACTCCACCTGTCCTGCATCTGGGGTTGGTACCTCTGTAGTCCCAAGCCTGTCAGGGGCTTCTAAGGAGCAGATGCTTCAATTATTGAAAGAAGTAGGCCCATCAGTTTTGGATCGTCAGCAAATTTTTGAGAATGTCATTCGATTTCTCTATGAGCAGTCCTGGGAAAAGAGCCATTCGAAGATTGAGAAGCGTAGCCGAGTATTCTGAGTAAGTTCGGGTACATTACAGAATATTCATCTGTCCTCTGCCTTGTTTGGGAGTTCAGATGACACATCTAAACTAGACACTCAGCTCTTACATCAACTAACTGAGTTCAGTCGGTTGGAAGATGATCTCTGAATTCTACAAGAGATGGAGACTTCCCTTGAAATCGAACTGGCATTGGAGAAGTCTTCAAAAGAACAATCTGAGACTAATTTGCAAATCGCCCACGCTCGAGGTGAACTTTTTCAGAGCAGCAATCAGTCTCTAATCAGTGAGAACTCCAGGTATTGATCCTAAGATTTTGATGAACAATTAAGTGTTGATATTTTGGTGGAACTAATCGTTTAATTAGGTGTTTCAGTTATTTAAGTTCTAGTGATGAAAATGTGATGACAAATTTATAAATGGATGCTAAATGATGATGTCGAAGATGATGAAGAATTAAGAGTTTGAAGAAATTAGGAAAAACAACTCAGGTGAATTTCAACTCTTAATATCCCAATTAGAAACACACACACGGCACAAAAAAAAAATTATTGTTTATGTGTGTTTTGATATATATGAAATTATTTGCTCATATGTGATTTGAAAAGAAATATTTATAATTGACTAAAATAGAATATAAGAAGATTATTGGAGCTAATTTAGAAATGAAAATGGTTAAAGGGGCAAAAATATAAAAAGGAAAGAGTTAAAAACGAGTTCAAAAAAGAGATCCAGCAAACATAAGTTGACTGGTAGGTTGACCGAACCAAGCAGCATGAACTCTCTGTATCTCTAAGTCGACAAGTAGGTCGACCGGCCAAGAGAAGATGAACTCTTTGTATCTTCAAGTCAACAAGGAGGTCGATTGGTGAAGGTAAACTGAACTCTCTGAATCTTCAAGTCGACAGATAGGTCAACCGATGAATGCAGCAGCGATGGCTTGGCTACATCCTGAATTGGGCAGTCGACTGACCGGTCGACCAGAAGCGCTATTTCAAGATACTGTTGATTCCGAAATAATATCCAAAAGTAGCCATTTTTTGTTAAGATTTTAGAGAGATTTCGGAGATATTATTATATTTAAGATATGCTTCACTTAATATTTAAATCCTATTGATTTGGTTCATTAAATTTTAATATTTCTCAATTTGGTACATAAAATTGATTCTATTCTAATTAATTGAGATTGAGAAATATTTGGGGGGCTTAATTGAAAGTTTTAAACGCTATTATTAAGTGAATTGACCAAAATGAAGTCATATTGATATATGGGGGTCTAAGATACCATTCAAATGTCATGACATATTAGAACTAGCTATTAGAGAGCTGATTTACTTCCCATATATATAAACCTGCGTTTTTCTTAAATCTTAAAGAGAAAAACATCATATTGTGTTGTTCTAAGAGTTATCATTCCAAAATATTGTGAGCTATTCTAAGAAGCTATCTTGTGAAATTTTTGTTGCTACTGGATTTGAAGTTACATTATTTTATTTATTCTTTCTGTGAATTCCGGGTGAGATCTTTCCAATTATTTTCTATTATTGCATGACTTGTTTATCTTTTGGAAATTGATCTTAGAAATTGTTTCTGATTTTATTGAAGAAAAGTTTTATAAACAATTTCTTGAATCTGATTATGTGCTCAATTATTTACTACTCATATCTTATTTAAAATTAGATTTTCAATCTCACATTTTTTCTATCACTAGATTTGGGATATTAATCGAGTTATTATTTATCTAGGGTAGTAGAAACTCTGAGTGAGATTTTCTACTTTTCAATTTGTATTGGTGAGCAGTGTGATGGGTTAAATACTGTTGAGGGTATTTAATCAGGGGTAGTCGATTTTTAGTCTCTTCCTGTAAAAAGATTGAGGTAGTGATTCTTCCTGGATATAATTGTGTTTTGAGTGAATTTTGTAACGGTTCAATCCTTACCAGGTAAAAGGATATTTGGAGTAATTGGTGAGATTTTGATTCTTTGGCCTTAGTGTTAAAAAGAACTAGGTTATTCTTTAGCCTGTAAAATGTAGAGATTCTTCCTTAGCCTGGGAAAAAGATTTTGTGAAGGTTGATTATGAGCCTGTAAAAGAATCATTGTGTGGGTTTGGTTCCTACCTTTAAAAGAATCTTGAGTATTAGTGGGTGAGAATCTCCGTGGGGCTCGAAGGACTGGATTAGTTAAGAGTAGCTTGGTGAACCCGAATATATCTTGGTATGCTGCAATATTTAATTTGTTTATTTTTTTTGTTTGGTGTGCACGTAGTAGATTATATAATTCTGATGTGATATAAAGATAATAATTAATTTAGGATTAAAATTAATTATTTGATTTATTGAAGTTTTATTATGATAATTTTTTAATTACCTAATTCACCCCTCCTCTTGGGTATTCCATTGGGCCAACACCAGGCCCTTAGCTGATGTTAAGAGATTGTCAGCTGAGAACTCCATATTGGGAGAGAAGCACAACATGAAATAGTCTGAGCTTGGTCTGAAGAAGACAGAGTTGGATGCCAAGATAGATACCCTCCAGCAATAAAAAATAAATAAATAAATAAACCGATCTCTGACAAACTGAGCTCTGAGAAGGTTAAGAACTTAGGGCTCGAGGCCAAAACAGTAGCCTTGGAGGTTAAGTGGTGTGCTGTTGTAGGCAACCAAAATTAAAATCCTACTCCTAAATATGAACTATAGTAGTGTGAGCAGGTATCGTTCCCACAGAGATTGTCTAGCCTAAATTTGTGCTATGTAAACAAGGATGGGGGGTTTGATTATACGATAGCAAAACTAAGAAAATGAATTAAAAAAAAAGAAGGCAAACTTAATACTAAATTCAATCAGAAAACACACATTCGTCTAAGTTAACATCCACCTTCGGAATTTCACAATTGTTCATTGATGCAAGTATATATCAATTTTCACTTTGAGTATTCACCTTCAGAACTATTTTTCTATTTCCCCTTACTTGTAGTTAATTAGAAAACAAGCGATCTAATTAACCATAACTACTAAACAACCTAAGACAAGCACTAAAGGTTTAATCTAGTAATAGCCTTAAGAATTAGAGAGATTGATGAAGCTAAACAACACAAACACAAGCGATTGTATTTAATGTAGTTTAGTGTCCTTCCTAAGATATAATAATTTCTGACACAACAAATCATTAAATCTTAGTTTCTTCACATATTAGAGGGATCAAACAATTAAGGATTTCATATCTAACATAGCAATAGATTGTAATGAATAATAAACTAGTAGGCCTCCCAGGGATTAAACGAAACAATCATAAAAATAGGCACAGAAGAACATACAATACTCAAACCATAAATTAAACAATGAAAACAAATTAGTTCTTACAGTTTTATTGATTCTGAGGCTTCAGTTTCCTTCAACTAGGAGAAAAGACTTATCCACACAAGGCCATGGAAGATTACAAAATGAGAAGAGAAAAAAGAAGAGAGAGTAAGAAAAATCATTGTTCGAATCCCCCCTTTTACAATCAGAGATTGAATTTTATAACGTGCCCCCCACCTCTTGTCCGAATACCATCAAAAAGGAATGAAAATGATTGCTTGAATCCAATTTGAATGAAATAATGGTTGCGTCCCATAATGACCTCCATTTTCCTATTTTACACCTTTGACCCTTCCAAAAAGAATTCTCCCAATGCTTGAATCAAGTAATCCTGCTCACAGCCTTCGGTCCAAAACCAATTGAAAAAGAAAATGAATAATATGTTTGAATGACATCATTTCTCCTTGTATTAACTTTCCTTTTTTACACTTTTGACCCTTCCATTTATTCATTGGTAACGGCTTGGTTCCATAAACTTAAATGGTCATTTAATGGTTCTAGATTGATCAGCAAATCGGGTTGGGTCACAGGTCACTGTCTATTTTATCCATTTTCTTCAAATTAGAACATCGGCAGTGCATCAATAGGAACTTCAAACCCAATTTTAACTATGATGTAATCTGATTCTGGAGAACCTCAAAACATAAACGTTGTATCTCTCTTTATGATATTTATTTATCATCTTGAATAACCTCAATTTAAGTTTGGACATCAAAGTTATGGCCTACTTATGAACATGTGTCAAAACTGTCCAAAACGCACGATTTATTCTGTTTTGCTCCAAACGCCTTCATTTGTTTCCTAAATTAAAATATAAGCTATAGTGAGTACAATTAGGCACATAATAAGCATAAAATACTAAGTATAAAGGAATAAATATATAGACATTTACGCACTTATCATTAAGTATGTGGAGCAGACTAAGGCTTTAGCGGACCTGACCGCAGCGGCAGAGCACAAAAAGATTGAGCATGAGGAGGGGGTCAAGGAGATATTGGAACACTTTGAATCAATCAAAGAGATGATTCAGTTGGTTGGTTTTCAGTTCTGCCAAGCACAGGTGCAACAAGCACATCCGAAACTCGATCTCGCCTTTTTTTAACAATTTATCCCTGAAGACAAAGAAGGTCCCAATTCTACTTTGGTACTATCGCCGAGTGCACAACTCCCAGTTGTTGGTACAACAAACACATCCTTTCTTCAAGGCTCGCCTTCTGCAGATCAAGCCCAAGCTCAGCTCAGTTTATCTCAGCTAGACCCTAACCAAGTCAAGCTCGGCTGTGAATAGGATCAGCCCACCTCTAATCAGGCTTGCCCTGCTCCCAAACTAGCTCAGCTCGCTTCTACTCAAGCTCAGTATGTCTTCGGTCCAGCTCAGCTCCAATCAAGCTTGTTATGTTCTTGACTCAACTTAGCCCATTGTTATCCAAGCTCAGCCCGTCCCTGAACTAGTGCAACTTGGCTCCAGTCCGGCTCTAGTCGCTTCTAACTAATTCTAAACTCTACTCAATGAATCAACTCTGGTTGCTGCTGACATCCATATCGTACATCTTCCAGATGGTGTGGATCAATTGGGCGTCATTTAACTGATCTTTTGTCTTTTCAATTCCTGTTTTCATAAGTTTTATAATAATGATACTTTGTGATTATGACTAGTTTTAATCGTTCGCTGTATTTAGTCTTGGGAATCGTCATCTTTTCCCTTTAGTATTGGTTTCCACCATTTCGTATCTAATGTCTGGCTATTTAAAGCTAAAACCTCTCGAGGTTCCTTTGCATTTTCTTCAAGTTTTGTTTCTTTTCTTTTCTTTTCTTCCATATCATATTAGTTATGGCCTCATCATCCCCTGCATCGAACATATTTGATGTCGTTTATGCCGACAAGAAAAAGGAGGTTGAAATAGGGCAGCGGTTTCAAGAGCTTATGATGATGGCTAAGGTTCTCAACGAAGAGCATTCATGACTTCGCGCCCTCGAAGGTGCCTATGTTTCCTTTGCCTACCTTGATGTCATCTATTTTGTGCAGTGTCTCAAATCCACGAACTTTGTGACCGCCTAAAGATAGTGGAAAAGGAAATCGACGCTTTGAAGACCCAGGTTGATCTTCACAAATCCTATAATGACGTGTTGAAGAAAAAAAAGGGACAGACTTTGGGAGAAAAATTATAAGAAGAAATAGAAAATATGTTCTCTAATCCAAGCGTTAAATCGGTACGAAGAACATGACTTCTACCATTCAAACTCGGATTCTGAGCGCTTAGGTCTTATGTATTCTCCTAGAACTGATTAGCCTATTCCAATTCTCTTATCTTTGTTATTTTTTTGTGTGTGTTTTTGTTTCTTGTGAAAAGCCTCAAGAGTATTTTTTGAACAGTATGGGATTATTAGTAACCAAATAGGCCCCTACGATGCTCTTGTAATTACTTTATCAAATATTGGTAGGATTTCTGTGATGATGAAATCTTATTTATGTTGGAAGAAAGATGTAATGTGCCTTCCGATTTTGCAACAAAGAGTGACAAGTTCAAGCCTTTTCTTTTCTTTTTTTTGGATTATACTGATGCATTTGTTATATATGAAAAATCGTTGGGACTTTATATGTTGTGTGTTAAATTGTGCACTTAACTCTATTAGTATTCCATAGCACTCTTCCTGCCCTCCTCCATAACAAGCTTAAGTAATTAACATGTTATGGATTGCCTGAGTCTTTGAGATTTTACGGTTGGGCTAAGTCAACATTAGTTAGCTAAACTAGGCATTAATTAAGTTGGGCTAGGCCAAAATTAGATAAGTTGAGCTAGGCAGCTCTAGTCATGAACTGAGCTTGGCAGTGCAGTTTATGATCAAACTGAGCTAGGTAGCTTTGGTTGAGCTAAGCTAGGCAGCTCTGGTTGTGAGCTGGGCTAGGCAGTTCAGTTTATAAACGAATTAAGCTAGGTAGTCCAGTTGAGCTGAGCTAGGCAGCTCTGGTTGTGCACTGGGTTAGGCAGTTCAGTTTATAAATGAATTAAGCTAGGCAGTTCAGTTCAGTTGAGCTAGGAAACTGTAGTTGAGCTGAGCTAGGAAGCTTTGGTTGTGAACTGGGCTAGGTAGTTCAATTTATGAATGAACTGAGTTATGTAGTTCAGCTGAGCTAGGCAGCTTTGGTTGGGAACTGGGCTGGGCAGTTCAATTTATGAACGAACTGATCTACGTAGTTTGGTTGAGTCTTGTTTAGTGTTCTGAGCATAAAACTGATACTTCTTTGTAAAGGTAAATAGTTCTTATTGCATTTCAGAAAATAGCAAGGGACAATTCTTCTTCCAAACTTGAAATGAAAAGATCACAAAAAAAAAAAAAAACTAACAAAAAGGGTCTTTAAAGTAAACTAAATGATCTGGGCTATAGACTCTAGCTCGGTAGAACTCTTGTCCTTGATCTTGGTTGTTGGCATGTACTTCTTCATGCCTTTATGTTCGTTGTCACTGTATAGCTCTATTCCCCTTCATGGCTATCGCAAAACACTGCCTGAACGCAACCTAGTCTCCTCTGATTATGGTTACCCTACCATCCTTCACGTACTTGGTGCATTGATGGAGAGTCAACGCCATAGTTCCCATTGCATTGAGCTAAGGCTTCCCTAGGATAGCGTTGTATGGGGAAGTCAAGTCCATTACCATAAATTCGGTGGCTTTAGTCACTCTACCTTCATCTTTGTTTGCGGTGACGGATAAGGTGATCTTCCACTTAAGGGAGCTCAAGTCCTCGTTGAAGTCTTCCATTACTATCTGGGTTGACACAATGTCAAAGCTGGGAACACCTATCTGATTAAGTGTATTGACAAAAATATTGTTGGTTGAACTACTGGTGTCGACCGGGACTCTCCTCACTTCAAAGATGGAAATCTAAAGCATTACCATTAAGGCATCATCATGATGGTGAGCTACCTCACGATAATCCTCGTCGTTGAAAGTGATCACCGTCCCCACATTGCTGGTTAGAGCCATCACTTCCTTATAGCATCTCTCTTCTGCTACTTCACATATTTTCCTCTTTCATTCGAGATTTGACTTTCCAATATGGGGACTTACCGTGTATATCATGTAGATGACCCCACGAGGGTTGTTCGAGTCATTATTATTTCTTTCATTGTCGTAGTTCTCAGAACGAGCTTCGTTTTTTTGTCTCTTTTTTTCCCATGTCTACTCCTGTAGGTATCTACGTAGCCGTCCATGTCAATCAATCACTTGATCTTCCTTTGAAGATCCTGGCAGTTGTCAGTATCATGTCCATGATCTTTGTGGAATTCACAATACTTGTCCTTGTTCATGGTGGATTTCTTCGGGAGTTTAGGAGGCTACTGTAGGACCTCAGATAATCTAATCTCATGAAGTATTCGGGAAATCAGCATAAGTAAGCTTCAAAGGTTTGGCTCCTGATGTACCCCTGCCCATGTCGTTGAGCTCCTGGGATGCTCTCTCTACTGATTTGAGGTGTTGTTCTTAGTTCTCTAACAACTTGTTTTGATAGTCCTTGGATTATCTTTTGTTGCTGATCTGCCTTCACGTGCATATTTGACGTCTTCCAATTTCATATAGGGTTTTGCCTTCTCCATCAACTAAGTCATGGTCTTCAGGGTGTGCTTTGTCAATGAATCCTGAAATCGACCTAATTTCAACCCCAAGGTGAATACGTTTATAATAAGGTTTGAATCACAGCCCTCGATGCACGTCAGCTATTCATTAAAGTGATTCATGTATTTACATAAAGATCCACCATTTTCTTGTCACAACGTTAGCAAGTAGTCAACATCCTTTATCAGCCTTTGGCACATGATAAATCGGCCCATGAATTGTTTTCCAAAATCCATGAAAGACAAAATTGAGTTGGGTGGTAATGAGTGCAACCACTTCACGGCCAACCCTTTCAAGGTCGTCGCAAATGCTCTGCACAGCGCGGAGTTACTCGCTCCATAGATCAACATCATATGCCTGAACTATCAAAGGTAGTCTACCAGATCTGTTCTTCCGTCGTACTTTTTAAACTTGGTAGGGTCAAAGTTGTCGGACAACATCACTTCAAGGATGTCTGAGGTGAAGGGCATCTTAGTTCCCCTCAACAGTGCATCCAGCTTGTCCATCAGTAGATCTCTACCCTTCAATGGTCCACGTCGCTGATGGGAATCCACTATCTCATTTCGATTCAGCATCCCTCCCCTACCAAGGTGGGTACTCATATCCCTCTAGTCTGTTCGTCATCCCTACGACGGATCTGGAGATTCTAACAACTACACCTCTTTCCCGAAGCCATTATTAATAGGCGGGGGTTGTTGAACGTATCAAGCCATCTGCTTGGTCATCTGCATCATCAGACTTTCTATGACAGTGATCTTCTATGTTAGGGCATCAATTATTGTATCTATGGTCTTTGTTTCGGGGGAAGGAATGGTATGCCCTCCATCTGAAGCCTCCATATGTGCTTTGGTGCTTACCGGCAACGGGACTTCACTGCCTTGGCTCAGATCGGTCATTCTTGATCATAGTTGTCTTACCTCGTCGGTAAACTTTTTTTCGTTCTTTTTCCCACAGATGATGCCAAATAATGTTGCCAAAAATTACCCGGTACGTGTTACAGGGTCTCACGTGCCAAAAACCTCCACAACCTATAACTAGACATGCAAAACCAGTTAGTTCTATGGGTAGGACACATGAGCAGTGTCGTCCAAAGAACTTCTGGCGTGAGAATAAGGTCAAATTGCTCAAAAGAGATAATGAAGACTTTAATGGATATCGAATATAATATTAAGTGTGTTGTCTTGATACCTCTTTCCCTTCCATATATATAGGTCGAACCTTCGGTAACCATCTCCACCATGACCTTTTCTACGTTCCATAATCAATTGCCGTAAATGTTGCTTGTGCTTCTATTACGGGAAGTTGTATCAATCATGTTCGTGCATGGGGAGGGTGGTAGGTGAGATAATAGTTACCGTCGACCTACAATCCTTAGATCTAGGCATTCATTAAGAAACTTTGTCTTACACCAATTAGGCCCATGCATGGCTGAGCTGCATTTGGCAGGCCAGACACTTTGTTTTTGGGTTACTAGGACAGTCGTCCCATTACCCGCCCAGCTCGAACAGCCCGACCCTATTTTTTAGGGCTTGGGCTTTTGCTTAAAGCCCATGGGCAGGACCTGGGCCTAAGTTTTATGGCTCGATGAATTTTAGGGCCGGGCTTGGGCAATGCCAAAATATTTTAGGGCCTACCCGGCCTTGCCTGAAGAATATATATATATATATATATATATATAAACACATATTCACTAACACATATAAACACATATTCACCAACCCTAATTAGTATTAATTTTTTAAATTAAAAAAAAAAATATAGGGTTGGGCTTTAAGCTTAATTTTGTTTTGTTTTATAGGGCCAGGCTTAGGGATAAAATTAAGGCCCGACCCCAGGCCCAAGCCTCGCTAATTCTTGTAATACCCTAGTCTAAGCCCGACCCATGACCACCCCTACTTGCTACTGGGTTGCTTTTTCTGGGTCGAACCTCTTAAGCAGCTCCAACCTGCTGCTTCATCATCGTTTCCTCCAACTTGCATGCAGGAATTTTTCCCACATTAGACATAGTAATAAATACAGGGTACCAGTCCATGATCTAAGATGTAAGGCTAATCCATGATCTAGGCTTATATATATAGGGCTTTCAGTCCACCGGCTGAGATGTAGGGTCAGACCATGATCTAGGCTAGTGCAGAAAGACGCAGAACAGGAACAATAAATAGTTAGTTATTAGTTGTTAGTTATTAGTTGTTAGTTATTAGTTGTTTGTAGTTAGTAGTTATTAGTAGTCCATAGTCAGTCAGTTTATTTTAAGTTCATTGAGTTTGGTTTCATGTGTATCGTAACAAAGGCAAAGATGTTATGCATACAAAATGTTCTTGTTGTTCTTGACACAAAAACAAAACTATGTGCACTATGCACAAACCCAAAGACACTAAAATCAACCAAAAGAACAATATATACAAACAATCAAAGGATGATATACAAACAAAACTAAAGAGAAGTTAAAAACTTACCTAACTTAGGAAAGTGGTCTTTCCCTGAGTGATTTTTTTTTTCCTTCTTCTCCTTCTTTAATCTCTTCTCCCTTTTGCTTGCTGGTTTTTGAGAAACTTCTTGAACATTTTATAGAAAAGTATCGAGATCACATTTTAAGATCGTTTTTAGAAGAATCTGGATGAGTTTAAGAGGTGGAAAGCTTCGGAAATCAATAAACCCTAGAGAGAATTTCGAGTTTAGAAAGAGAAGTGGTCTGACATTGTGTGTTTCTAATGAAAACGGGTTGTCTTTTATAGGCAAAGGCACGCCTACACATTCACTAATGTACTGGCATAGCCAACCTGTATTAAATGGCCATTTAATGATCATTTAAGGTCATTTACGGCTAATTTAGGCTAGGCAATGATTAAGATCTCCTAAGATATGGTAGGTAACATAAAGATCTTGCTAACTATAATATTCTTTGATCAAAATTTTGCTAAAAGATTTTCCATTTAATGCTTCATTTAACACTTAATTTAATGGTGCATTAATACCCTTAATGGCTTTGTCATGATAAAGGCTAATTATACTTGGTTTAGGTACTAATTACCTATGGAAATAATGATATTCTCTCATCATGAGATTTTTTAAACCAAATCTTCCATAAGATATGCCTAATTAATGCTTCATTAATGACTTCATTTAATATTATTTATTGTTCTTTAATGATGGCATGCTAATCTAACTAATTAAGGTATCATGACATTCCCTATCAAATTATAACATCCTAAGGATGAAATATTTCAATTACTCATTAAATTCTTGAAATTAATGCCTATATTTCTTAAGAAGCTCCCAATTTGGCTAAGGACACTCCGGTAGAGGAATCCTATGTTTTTTGCTAGGCTTGAAAGGTGTGCTCTTAGTAATCTTGGTGTCTTGGCCACCTATTTGCCTAATCAAGACTTTGTTACTTGATTTAGGAAATTAAAAATTTAAACAAGACATTAAACAAATATTTTTGACTGTTAATTTGACAAAACCGATGAAAACAAAAGTTTCATGGGTCAAAACGTGAAATAAATGTAATTGGTGAAATTTTCTCAAATTAAAGGGTAGAAATTAATTTAAACATATTAAAAACCATAGAAAATCTAGTTTTAATATTATAATTTTAGTCCCCATTAACTTTTAAAAATTTTGAAATTAACTTGAAACTATTGTTTATACCGAAGTTTGATAGAATTGACGATTTTATGAGTTTTATGTTTTTATCCTTTTTTTCATATCAAATGTAATCTAAGGCAAAAATTCGTTCTCTCTAAACCTCAGTTTATAATTTATTTGAATTTGCACGTTAGACCAGATACTTTTGAAAATTAAATAAGCGGGGACAAAATGTGGTGTATACAGAGCCAAACTGCAAGTCCTTTATGAAACAATTTCATGTTTTTAGATCAACCTGCTACTTTTTGGGAACGAACTTACAACGTCTAAAAAATATTGCCCATCAATTTCTCTCTCCTAGTTGCATGTTGGTTTAACGAAGTTGTATGTTCATTCTGAAGGAGTTATATGTTTGAATGACAAGTTATATGTTACTTTACAAGAGAGATGAGCCCAACTGCAAATCCGTGCTAAAGAAGTTGCATGTTTTTAGATCAACTTGTAAATTTTCTTGGAACGAACTTGCAACGTGTAAAAACAATTTGGCCGCAAATTTCTCTATCCTAGTTGCATGTTTGTTTGAAAAAGTTTCATGTTCATTCCTAAGGAATTGCATGTTTGGATGACAAGTGACAAGTTACTTTATTAGAGAAATGAGCCAAATTGCAACTCTATGCTAAAGAAGTTGCATGTTTTTAGATGAACTTGCAACTTTTTTTGAATGAACTAGCAACGTCTAAAAAACATTTTGCCACTAAATTCTCTTTCCTAGTTGCATGTTAGTTTGAGGAAGTTGCATGTTCATTCCGAAGGAGTTACATGTTTGGATGACAAGTTACATGTTATTTTACAAGAGAGATAAGCCAAATTGCAAGTCTGTTCTGAAGAAGTTGCATGTTTTTAGATCAACTTGCAACTTCTTTTGGAGCAAACTTGCAACGTGTAAAAAACATTTGGCCACCAATTTCTTACTCCTAGTTACACACATGAATAACCTCCAAATTCATAGTTTTTTGTAGTTATGACCCTAAACAAATAGGCTCAGTTTGGGTTGAGATGAATCTAATTTTTGAATTTTGTCTAAAAGGTAACAACACCAAGACATACATTCCCACCGTAAGCCTAAGCTTAGGACTTAGGACCAGGACCTAGGCCCAAGCTCGAGCCTCACCCAGCCTTGCTTACACAGTCAGTCGGTTGGAGACAACAGCACTCGCGCATGACTTTATTTATGTTATAGTCTTTAACTTACTTTCTGTACATTTCAATTCAATACCCTAAGTGGATTACCATTGATAGGTGTAATTTGTCTATATATTCCCAAGCCGATTTTGGTAGTTTTCGAGTAGTTTTATAGTGTTTTAATATGTTTTAATACGTTTTTATTTATGTTGTTATAAATCAGGTATTTGGGGTGAAAAAGGACTAAAATGGTCAATAAACGAGCAAATTGGTGGAAGAACAGTGGAAAAAAAATAGCAAAATGGATAATATTCTAAATCTGCATCCACCGCTATAGCGATGAAAATACAGAGAGTTGCTAAAAGCTCCACCACTACAACGGTCACCCACCAGAAACCTACTGACCTCTCCACCACTGCAGTGGTGATCCCACCATTGCAGCAGTCAGGCACCTGATAGTTTAGATATTTTAGGATATTTTGTTGATATTTTGGATCCTATAAATATCGTCTCTTATCCCCCAAACAAATGAGTTATGTTTTTGGGAGTCTTGAGAGCTCCAAGGCCAATCAACCAAAAGAAGATCACAAAGCCAAGAAGATAAAACAATCTCGAAACGGTTTTAGCGTCAGTTCTTCGGATAACGGCTAGTCTCCTTGTTTCTATCTTTATTTCTTAGTTTTGGTTGATAGTTTTGTATCATGTTTAGCTTATATATTGTTGTATATGTGGTTATGGTCATGAGCTAAACATATATTGTTTAGGGCTTGATTTGTTTATGAAAACATTGTTTGGTTGAATCGTTGTTTCGTTAATGGTTATTTATCTTTATCTGATTGTGTTTACCATTTTATTATAATCATTATATTCTTGTTTTGGTATTGTGGTTGGTTTGAGAATACGGGGTTTGACATTCAGGAAAGATAATCCCGGATTCGGACTAGGGTTTAAACACAACGTGACGATCTAATGACCTGGGAGGGTGTTAGAAAGTATGCAATCCATGAGGTTGGGGCGAGACTCATATGACCAAGTGTTGTATAGATGCTCAAGGGGGACTTGGGCGTTGACGCGAAGTCACATCAACGCTGAAGTCACATATTCATTCACTTTACACTCGAGAAAGGTAGTGAGTGAGATTTCGATACCTAAATTGTTGGATAGTGTGAATATCGTTAATTTAAACTAGATTGAATCAAACGCATTTAAATTAACAAAGTTAATCCCTAGACAATTTACTCCCTTAAACGTCAATATTAGTATATTAGTTTAATTATTTTAATTTAGTATATTTTATTAACAAAAATATAAATTGAGTCATCTAGATAAAGTTAGGTTATGAAAATTGCGATACTCAACGACCATCTAATCCAATCCCTATGGATATAACAACCTTTCTCATTCACTATTCTATAAAACTTAACCCGTGCACTTGTGGTAAAAGTAGCTACGTAATTTACGCGCTACCAAGTTTTTGGTGCCGTTGCCGATGATTGGTTTTTAGATTGTTGATGATATTGTGAGTAAGTAACTTGATTTTAATTTAGGCATTTATTGTATTTATAATTTTTTTTGTTTGTAGTTTTCTTTTTCTTGCAGGGTACTTGACAATGTTAGATCAACAAGTGCTTTTGCGTTTCTTTCAACAGGATTCCGAGCCATTTCATTGTGCTTGGGATCGATACAAGGAGTTGTTGTTCCAGTTTCCGAATCATCGTTTCCCGCGGGAGTGTCAACTACTAAACTTTCTCGATGGATTACTAGTCGCAACAAGAAATTGGGTTGAAAGAGAAAACGGTACCACCTCTTTTGACCAATTAACCGCGGATGAAGCCTATTGGTTGTTAGAAGACATGGAGGAGTATGATTTTCACTGTTGGAATTATTCAACAAGCTACCAAAGCTTGGGGGATAGTTCCACCATTTCGGTCAGCTAATCTGTTTTATTGAGGTCGAGTCAGAAGTGGTGGCACTGAGAGACACAAATACCACATTTATTTGTGAAAGCCACCATGAGGAACCGGATACGAGTGGAATGAGCTTGGGTGAGTTCAATGATGATTATTCTAATGAGACAGGAACCCAAGCTTAGATCGACGATTATGATTCTTCACCGTTGGAGATCAGTATTGTGATACTACCACTGATCCAAGATTATCACATCTACGAGGATCCGATGTGGCTCACTTCGCCACTGACATATGTAATTTATCTATCTATTTCCAAACTGAACTTGTTAGTTTTCGCGTATGTTTATTACGTTTTATTATGTTTTAATATATTTTTATGTATTTTGTATAAATCAGGTGTGTGAGGTGAAAAGGCATGAAAATGGATCATAAACAATCAAATCGGATCAAGAACGGTGGGAAAACAAGCATAAGGGCAAAATTCAGAACTGCAGCCCACCGCCGCAGCGGTGAAACCACTGCTGAGGCTGTCAAGATGCAGAGAAAGCCCTTAAATTTCTACAAACCCACCACCACAGCGGTGAAACATCAGAAAGGCTCTACACCCACCACTACATCCACCCCCGAGACCGTGACCCAACCGACATACCCACCGCCGCGGCAGTCACTCTGCACAGCTGTTTAGATATTTATTTAAATATTTTGCTCCCTATTTATTGCTCCCTCCTCTCCATTCGGAAAAAGAGAGCCCATTAGAGACCCCTTAGGCTTCTAAATATTTTGAGAGTGTTTTGGGGAGTACTCAACCAAATCCGAAGGACAAGGACACGTTGCAAAGAAAGACAAACGATCGTTGAACGGTTTTAGCGACAAATCTTCGGACTACGGCTAAGTTCTTCCATTTTTTCTCTTTATTTTCTTAACTTCGGTAGTTTATTGAGCATGTTTAGCTCGTTTCTCATTACATAAATGGTTATGGCCATGAGTTAAACGGATTTTATCTAGGGTTTAATAATATTTATGAAAGTGTTGTTTGTTTAAGTTGTGTTTCTTTAATGGTTGTTCTTCACTAGTTCAATTATGTTTATCAGTTTTTCATGTTTATATGCTTGTTTAGATATAGTGAGAAATTGGGTTTGACACACGGGAGAGGTAACCCCCAATTCGAACTAGGTTAAACACAACGCGATGATCTAATAACCCGGGAGGGGGTTAGAAAGTATGCAATCAATGACGTTGGGGTAAGACTCATGTGACCTAGTGTCGTTAAGATGTTGAGGGGGACTTCTTCGTTAATGCGAAGTCACATATTCACTCATCTTACACTCGGGAGAGGTGGTGAGTGAGTTTACAATACAGAGATTATCATATAGGTTGAACACTGTTATTGTAAACTAAACGAGACCAAACATATTTTTATGAATGAAGTTAATCCCTAGATAATCTTTTCCTCTAAACATCTCATATTAGTATTAGTATAATTAGATTAATTAACTTAGTATTACTATTAATTAATTATAAACTTCATCTGTTATCGCCTAAATAAAGTTAGGTTATGACAATCGCGGTACTCAATAATAATCTTAACCAATCACTGTGGATACGACAACCTCTACTCCTTCCCATCTACACTAAAACTTAACCCATACACTTGCGGTAAAAGTGGCGACATAATATTCAGCCACCAAGTGTTTGATACTGTTGTCGGGGACTATGTTTTAGATTATTATCGGTATTGTGAGTAAATTACCCTATTTTAATTTAGGCATTTCTTTTGTGTATAATTTTTCTTTGTAGTTTTGTTTTTTATTTCTTATGCAGGGTACTTGATGATGTTAGATCGACGAGTATTGATGCATTTCTTTCAACGGGATCCTGAGCCATTTTATAGTGCTTGGGATCGTTACAAGGAATTGTTGTTCCAGTTTTCAAACCATCATTTCCCGAAGGAGTGTCAACTACTGAACTTCCTCGACGGGTTATTAGTCGCAACCAGAATATGGGTTGAAAGAGGCAACGGTACTACCTTTTTCAACCAACTAACCGCGAATGAATCCTATTAGTTGTTGGAAGACATGGCCAAGTTGGATTTTCAGTATTGGAATTATTCACCAAGTTATCAAAACTTGGGGGATAGTTTTACCACTTTGGAGCCATGTATTGACACACAGGACCAATATGTTGAGTCTTCCCCCGCCCTGGAGGAAATATTCGTAGATTTTATTGGGGAGACTCAAGCATTTTGGAGGGAAACGAATAACAGGCTCAATAAGCACAAGGATCATCTTGATTATATTGAGACGGTCTGTGCCGACATAGATGCGATCGTAACATCTCTTCAGACGCAAATCAGTCAACTTATCGGCTTGATTGACGCCGAGTCAGACGTAGTGGCACTGGGAGATTCACAAGCCATATTCAGTGAAAGCCACCGTGAGGAGCCAGAAACGAGCAGAATGAGCTTGGGAGAGTTTAAATGTGATTATTCGAATGAGCTGGGAACCCAAGCATGGATCGACGATTCTGATTCATCACCATTGGAGATCCAAATCGGGATGCCACCATTGATCTCAAACACTCATATTTATGAGGATCTGATGTGGCTCACTTGTCCTTCATCGCCGAAAGCAATGTTCTTTCATGCCCACCAAGCACATGAGCCGGTGGAGAGTTTTGTTGAAAGCTTGAGCTGATTAGAGCCTTATCTCGCCAGTCTTGAGGGCGTACAAAATCAAGACCCATACGTGGTATTGTATGACACTTACTACGGGTGGAAGCCACTCTTTGACGAGTCGTTCTCTGTGTCGGACCAAAGACAATAAACCACGCGCTTCTTGGGAGGCAACCCAAGGAAAAAAATAAGTTAAATCCGTCACAGCCAACTTGATTCAAAGGAGAGATTCTGTCGCCTCCCAGGTACATGTTCTAAACCCCCATCTTCATTATCATGTTATATGCTGTCATTAGGATCGCTGATGGGTCGTTTTGGGCACTGCCTGTTTTAAGTTCAAAAGTGACGTCTAGTATTTCAGTATTGTTAGCTTATGTTGTTTTGTTTTTATTGTGTGTATGTTTGTTTAGGATTAGTTTGTTTAGTTTAGTTGTTGTTTTGTACTGAGTTTTAACTTCATCTAGGCTATTACCCGATGATGAGTCTGTCCCCTGATTGTTTATTGAGGTCGAGCTTAAAGCTCATTCATATGTGTTCTGTGTGCCTGCCGTATCATTTTAGTAAAAGTTATTGTAGATCCTAAATGCACGAGCACGTAAACTCAATGTATAACTGTCTATTTTATTTGAAAACGATTATCTTTCAACCAAATTCATGACAATAGGGATTTTAGAACTTGATGTGGGGGAAATTCAAGGCAAAATCTGAGGCAAGGTAGTTCAGGAGATCTGATTTAAGCATTCATTTTATTCGCTTGAACCTTTGAAGCTTACCTTGTAAAATGTTTATCCCCCGTTACCTTGTCAAAGCCGAAAAGCCATTTCAATTCTGAACACATAACAAATACCCTAGCCGATTGAACTTTTTTCAAACCTTTATCGCTAAACTGAAGGCACAATTTGAGTAAATCAAGTTAGCAGTTGCAAATGATACATGAAGTAAGCAATTGGGTTTAGGGCGAACTTTTAATTGGTTTTGTATTTGAGTACTCATTTGTTATTTTTCGTTCGTAAAACCACACCCATGAAATTCTAATAATCGAATAAGTTTGGGGGTGTGGTTTTTGAAAAAAAAAAAAAAAAAAAAAAACAAAACGATATGTGAATATAGTAAAATTTTCGTTTCTTTTAACAAGTGAGTACGTTAGTCTTAAATTCTTAAATGTATTATTCAGGGTTGTTTCAATTTTATCTGTGGGGTTTCGAGTGTGAGAGTGCCAAGCGATATGCCTCGGGTATCGTCAAGTTAACGACGTTGATAGGTATAAATTACCTATATATTTTCAAACCGAAATTGTTAGTTTTCGAGTACGTTTAGTACATTTTTATTACGTTTTAATATGTTTTTATTCTTTTTGTATTAAAACAGGTGTATGGGTAAAAATGTATGAAATCAGAGCGCAAACGATCAATTCGAACCAAAAAACGGTCGGAGAACGGTGGAAAAACAAGCAAGGAGGCAATATTCTAAAAGAAGCCCACTGCCGCAACGGTGAAAATACAGAGAAGGGCAATAGATGCTGTAAACTCACTGCCTAGGTAGTGGGATTCACCACCTAGGTGGTAAAACGATAGAATGTTTTCCAATTTCACCGCCGCGGCGAAATTTAAACTGACATACTCACCGCCTAGGCGGTGACCTCTGCACAATTTAGATATTTTGTTTAGATATTTTCCCTATAAATATCCCCTCCCTCTCCTCACCTTTGTCCATTAGAGCTCCATTAGGGATAGTGTATTTTAGAGAGAGGTTTTGGGAGTGCTCATTCAAATCCTAAGGAGAAGATCACATTACCAAGAAGGGGGAGCGATCTCGAAACGTTTTTAGCGATAAATCTTTGGACTAGGCTAAGTTTCTCTCATTCTTTCCTTTATTTATTAACTTAGGATTGTAATTTGAGCATGTTTAACTTAGTTTTCATTGTATAACCGGCTATGGCCATAAGCTAAATGGGTTTTTGTCTAGGGATTAATGTAATTTATAAAAGTGTTGTTTGTTTGAGTTTGTGTTTTGTTTGCTGATGTTATTCGTTATTTTGAATGTGTATGCCGTATTGTTTGTTTATCATGCTTAGAATGATGTTATGAGAATACGGGGTTTGACAAATCCCGGATTCGGACTAGAATAAACGAACACCACGATCCAATAACCCGTGAGGAAGTTGGATTATGTACAATCGATGATGTTGGGGTAAGACTCACATGACCTAGGGTCATTAAGACGTTGAGGGGAACTTCTTCGTTGACTCGAAGTCATGTATTCCCCCGTCTTACACTCGAGAGAGGTGGCGGTGGAGTTTTAGAACTGAGATTATCGATAGGGTAAACACAACGCGACGATCCAATGACCCGGTCAGGAGTTGGATTGTGTGCAATCAATGACGTTGGGGTGAGACTCACATGACCTAGGGTCATTAAGATGTTGAGGAGGATTTCTTCATTGACACGAAGTCGCGTTATATCCCTCATCTTACACTCAGGAGAGATGGCGGGGGAGTTTACAAACTAAGATTGTCGGATAAGTCGAACGCTGTTAACGTAAACTAAAACGAGACCAAACACGTTTTTGTAAACAAACGTTAATCCCTAGATAATAATTTCTCTAAACATCTCATAATAGTATTAGTATAGTTAATTTAATTAGATTAATTAACTTAGTATTAATATTATTAATTTTAAACACATTTATTTTCACCTAGATAAAGTTAGGTCATGACAAACGCGATACTCAATAATAGTCAAAACCAATCCCTGTGGATATGATAACTCTAACTCTCCCAATCTATACTAAAACTTGACCTCGTATACTTGCGAGTGAAAGTAGCAGCATATTTACGCGCTACCAAACGTTAACCTATTTTCTATTTCTGATATACCCTTGGTCATTTTTTTCAAAATCGAACCAAGTCCTAATAATCTTTTTGAATTTTCGAGCCTACCTTAAGGGAGAATAGAACCCATGTCAGGCTTATGGATTCCCTATACCTCTATGGTTTTAGTCATGAGCTTATTTGAGGGATAATCCCATCTGATCGACGGATAGTTGTATATTTGAGTTTTAACACACACACTTTGAACAGGATCTAGAATAGCGCTTACTATCATCGAATATTGAAATTCTAGAACACCACATGGTGTGATTTATTCTTGAACTTGATAGGATTGGGGGCCAATGAGGGAAAAATCTTTTGGCCAATAGATGATATTCAAAACTTGTGCATTATTGTTTTTAGTGTTTTTTATTTTTAATTTTTAATTTCGTAATTAGTTCCTATATTTTCTTGTATTGTGTGGGTGTTTTGCTCGAGGACTAGCAAAATTTCAAGTTTGGAGGTATTTGATAGGTGTAATTCATCTATTTATTTCCAAATCGAACTTGTTAGTTTTCGAGTACGTTTATTACGTTATTATGTTTTAATATATTTTTATTATTTTTGTTGTAAATCAGGTGTGTGGGGTGAAAAGGCATGAAAACGGATCATAAACGATCAAATTGGATCAAGAACGGTGGAAGAACGGTGGGAAAACAAGCATAAGGGCAAAATTCAAAATTGTAGCCCACCGCAGCGGTGGTGAAACCACCGCCGAGGCAGTCAAAATGTAAAGAAAGCCCTTAACTCTCTGCAAACCCACGGCCGCAGCAGTGAGACCCAACACCATGACGGTAAAACATCAGAAAGGCTCTGCACCCACCGCTGCGTCCACCGCCGAGGTCATGACCCAGCCGACATACCCACTACCACGACGGTCATTCTGCACAGCTATTTAGATATTTTGCTCCCTATTTATTTCTCTCTCCTTTCCATTCGGCAAAAGAAAGCCAATATAGACCCCTTTGGGTTCCTAATATTTTGAGAGTATTTTGGGGAGTGCTCAACCAAATTCGAAGGAGAAGAACATGTTACAAAGAAAGAGAAGCGGTCGTTGAATGGTTTTAGCGGCAAATCTTCGGACTACGGCTAAGTTCTTCCATTTATCTCTTTATTTTCTTAACTTCGGTAGTTTATTGAGCATGTTTAGCTCGTTTCTCATTGTATAAATGGTTATAGCCATGAGCTAAACAGATTTTGTCTAGGGATTAATAATATTTATGAAAGTGTTGTTTATTTGAGTTGTGTTTCTTTAACGGTTGTTGTTCACTAGTTCGATTGTGTTTATCGGTTTGTCATGTTTATATGCTTGTTTAGATATAGTGAGAAATCAGGGTTTGACACTCGGGAGAGGTAGCCCCGAATTCGGACTAGGTTAAACACAACGTGACGATCTAATAACCTAGGAGGGAGTTAGAAAGTGTGCAATCAACGACGTTGGGGCAAGACTCATGTGACCTAGTGTCGTTAAGACATTGAGGGGGACTTCTTCGTTAACGTGAAGTCGCATATTCACTCATCTTATACTCAGAATAGGTGGTGAGCGAGTTTACGATACAGAGATTGTCAGATAGGTAGAATACCGTTATTATAAACTAAACGAGACCAAACACGTTTTTGTAAACGAAGTTAATCCCTAGATAATATTTTCCCCTAAACATCTCATATTAGTAGTAGTATAATTAGATTAATTTAGTATTAGTATTAGTATTAATTAATTATAAACTTTATTTTTTTCGCCTAAATAAAGTTAGGCTATGACAATCATGGTACTCAATAATAATCTCAACCAATCCCTGTGGATATGAAAACTCCTACTCCTTCCCATCTATACTAAAACTTGACTCGTACACTTGCGGTGAAAGTGGCACTCGTAATATTTCGCCACTAGCCGCCATTAGCAATGTTCTTTCATGCCCACCAACACGTGAGACGGAGCCGAGTCAAGTTGAAAGTATGGACCAAAGAATGCCAAATCTCGGCATTCTGAATCAAGATCCATACGTAGTTTTGTATGACACATACTATGGGCAGAAACTGCTCTTTAACTAGCCCTTCTCCATGCCAGGCCGATGACAATAAACCAAGCGCTTCTTGGGAGGCAACCTAAGTCCAAAAATAAATTAGATTTGTCACTGCCGACTTAATTCGGAGGCGAGATTCTCTCGTCTCCCAAGAACGTGTTCTAAACCCCCATTTTCATTATCATGCTATATGCTTTTATTGGGATCGTTGATGGGTTATTGTGGACACTGCCCATTTTAAGTTTGGGGGTGATGTGTAGTATGACATTATGTTTTAATTGTTTTATTGTATGCATGTTTGTTTAGTGTAGAATGTGTTTATGTTTGTAGATGTGTTGTTATGTGCTGAGTTTTGCGTTCATTTGGGCCATTACCCGATGATGATATTATCTCCTGGTTGTTTTCAAGGTCAAGGGTAATGCCCATTCATGTGTGTTCTGTGTGCTTGGCATGTTGTTTTGGTAAAAGTTATTGTGGATCCTAATTTGCACGAGCACGTAGACTCAATGTATAGCTATTCGATTAATTTGAGGTCAATTATCCATTAGCCAAATTCATGATAATTTTAAGTATTCTAGAACCTGATTGGGGGAAACTTGAGGCAAAATCCTAGGCAAGGTAATTTAGGAGATATAATTTAGACATTCATTTTGATCGCTTGAGCCTTTGAAGCTTACTTTGTAAAATATTTATCTCTCGTTACCCTGTCGAAGTCTATAATGTCGTTTCAATTTTGAACATATAATAAATACCCTGGCCAATTGAACTTTTTCCAAACCTATATCGCCAAATCGAAGGCAAAATTTGAGTGAAAATAAGTTAACATTTGTTTATGCTACTTGAAGTGAGCGGTTAGGTTTAGGGCAAACTTTTGATTGGTTCGGTATTCGAGTACTCACTTGTCATTTGTTTTTCGTTTTAACCACACCCATGAAATTGTAATAATCAAACAAGTTTGGGGGTATGGTTCGTTAAAAAAACAACGTATGTAAATATAGTTCAATTTTTGTTTTTTTTGACGAGTGAGTACGTTGGTCTTAAATGTATGTTCAGAGTTATTTCAAATTTATCTATAGGGGGTTCGAGTGTGAATGTGTGCCAAGCGTTGTGCCTTGGGTATCGTTAAATTAACAATGTTAACCTGTTTTATATTCTTGATATACCCTTGGCCAAATGTTCCAAACCGAACTAAGTCCTATTGATCTTTTTGAACTTCCAAGCCTATTGGTAGGGGCGAAATTGTGCACGCCTACTTACGCTCACAAGTATACAAGGTCTAAATTTTTAATATAGTGGACCTTTGAAGATTAGATATCGTTCCCACAGAGAAAAGTGTGAATAATTGAATTGAATACCGCAATTGACGTAGTCTCGTGTTATCCTGACGACGGAAGACGTGAATTGAAATTAAACTAAGCTAAACTATAATTAGTGAGTTAATTCTAACTAGGTTGATTAATTAGGGATTGATTTCGTTCACTTAATACACGTTTGATTTCGTTCGGTTAACAATAACGGAGTTTAGGTATCCGACAATCTCGGTTCGTAAACTCCTCCGTCACCTCTTTTGAGTGTAAGACGAGGGAATACGCGACTTCATGTCGACAAAGAAGTCCCCCTCAATGTCTTAACAACTCTAGGCCGCGTAAGTCTTGACCCAACGTCATCGATTGCACACTAACTAACGCCCTCCCGGGTTGTTAGGTCATAACGATGTGTTTACCCTAGTCCGAATTTAGGGTTACCTCTCCCGAGTGTCAAACCCTAGATTCTCAAATCCAACCCTAATATCATTACAAGCATATTAAGATCGTTATCAAATGATAAAGACAATCAGACTTAAAACAACAACCGTTAAAGAAACGTATATTAAACCAAACGAATATTTACACAACTACATCTTTCCCTAACTAATCTCTAAATTACACTAACATGTTCTTAGCCAATACAACATTAAATCAAGAGTAGATCATCATCATCAACAATAAACATTAAATACAAAGATGGAAACAAGGGAAGAAAAGCCAAATCTCAAAGTGGAGTAGTCCACTTTCGCCAAAGAACAATCCTCCCGAGCTTCCTCTTCTCCGTTGATGAACTTCCTCTTCTAGCTCTTCAAGGATCGGCTAAGAACACCTCCTAAACTAATCTAGTCTACTTCCTAAATTACCTAAACCTAACTAAGGTGGAAGGAGAGATCTCAAGATGTCAACCGGAGCCTCCTCTCACGTCTCTGCCTTTTTTAGGTTTGGTGGAGAAAAGGGTTAAATAGGTAAGGTTTGGAAATATCTTCAAAATATCTGAAAATAGATATTTCTATGCAGAGTGTCACCGCCTAAGCGGTGGTTCACCGCTTAGGCGGTGGACTTAAGTCGGTTAAGTTCTGTCGGTAACCTCACCTAAGCGGTGGTTTTTTCGCTTAGGCGGTGCATGTTGCCATAACAATCCATCGTTTTCTCACCTAGGCGGTGGTTATCGCCTAGGCGGTGGTTCAGCCCTTCAGCACTCTAACATTCTGCCTCTTTTTCGCCTAAGCAGTGGAACTTCCGCCTAGGCGGTGATCTTCATTCACCGAAACCCTATTTTGCACATTTACTTCACCGTTTCTCCACCGTTTTCACTTGTTTCTCGCCCTTTGACATCCTTTCACCTGTTTTACACTAAAACAAACTAAAACACAATTAAATATAACTAAAATGCTTGAAAACTAACAAATCCGATTTCGAAATAGATAGGTTTTTCACACCTATCACCTACATTAGTGGAGAGTGGAATTCATTCAGGCATATGGAAATCCTAATCCTTATCAGTTTAAGTCATGAGCTTCGTTGGTGGATAATCTAATCCAATCATTGGATAGTTGTATAATTGAGTTTTTCACACACGTTGAAAAGATCCATAATGGCATTTACCATTATTGAATGTTGAAATTCTAGGACATTACATGGTGCGTTTTACTCCTGAACTCGATATGATTGGGGGTTGTTGAGGGAAAAATGTTTTGGTCGATAACTGAATTCAAAACTCGCATATCATTATATTTAGGTAGTTTTTGTTTTTATTCGTGTTTAGTTTTTGCCTTAGTTAATTTTGTTGTGTTTTTTTATTTTTAGTGTTAGTGTTTTGCTCGAGGACTAGCAAAATTCTAAGTTTGGGTGTATTTGATAAGTGTAATTTGTCTATATATTCTCAAGCCGATTTTGGTAGTTTTTGAGTAGTTTTATAGCGTTTTAATATGTTTTAATACATTTTTATTTATTTTCTTATAAATCAGGTATTTGGGGCAAAAATAGACTAAAACGGTCCATAAACGAGCAAGTCGGTGGAAGAACGGTGGAGAAAAAAAGCCAAACGGACAATATTCAGAACCTGCATTCACCGCTGCAGCAGTGAAAATACAGAGAGTCGTTGAAAGCTCCACCACTGTAGTGGTCAAAATGTCGAGAGCTCTACCGCTGCAGCGATCACCTGCCAGAAACCTACCGACCTCTCCACCGCTGCAGCAATCAGGTACCTAACAATTTAAATATTTTAGGATATTTTGTTGATATTTTGGATCCTATAAATATCGTCTCTTCTCCTCCAAACAAATGGGTAACGTTTTTGGGAGTCTTGAGAGCTCCAAGGCCAATCAACCAAGAGAAGATCACAAAGCCAAGATGAGGAAATGATCTCGGAGCAGTTTTAGCATCGGTTCTTTGGATAAAGGCTAGTCTCCTTGTTTCTCTCTTTATTTCTTAGTTTTGGTTGATAGTTTTGTATCATGTTTAGCTTATATATTGTTGTATATGTGGTTATGGCCATGAGATAAACATATATTGTTTAGGGGTTGATTTGTTTATGAAAACGTTGTTTGGTTGATTCGTTGTTTCGTTAACGGTTGTTTATCTTTATCCGATTGTGTTTACCATTTTATTAAAATCATTATATGCTTTTTATGGTATTGTAGTTGGTTTGAAAATATGGGATTTGACACTCGGGAGAGGTAACCCCAGATTCGGACTAGGATTTAAACACAACGTGATGGACTAATAACTCGGGAGGGCATTAGAAAGTATGCAATCCGTGGGGTTGGGGCGAGACTCATGTGACCAAGTGTCATATAGATGCTCAAGGGGAACTTCGGCGTTGACGCGAAGTCACATATTCATTCACTTTACACTCGAGAGAGGTAGTGAGTAAGATTCTAATACCTAGATTGTCGGATAATGTGAATGTCGTTAATGTAAACTAGATTAAATCAAACGCGTTTAAATAAACAAAATTAATCCCTAGACAATTTACTCCCTTAAACGTCAATATTAGTATATTAGTTTAATTAGTTAAATTAATTTAGTTTAGTATATTTTATTAACAAAAATATAAATTAAGTAACCTAGATAAAATTAGGTTATGACAATCATGGTACTCAACGACCATCTAATCCAATCCATGTGGTTACAACAACCCTTCTCATTAACTATTCTATAAAACTTGACTCGTACACTTGCAGTGAAAGTAGCGACGTAATATTCCACAGCCAACCATCAAGAGGCAACGTGAGCATTAATAAATAACTCTTTATATACTTCAGTGGCCAATGTGCAATAACTCACATAGTACATCAATAAATAACTTCGACTAGGTATTTTAAGAAACAATTTTAATTCACCTCTAAATGATTTTTTTTAACAAATAAATACACTTTTTGTTTTCTAAATATACTATATTTATTTTCTCACCAAGTAGAACATATTTATATGTTCATATGCCCCAATTTAAGATTAAATTTCACAAATAATTATATCATTGAATTTCACAAATAATTAGATCATAAAATACTCAAAAAATCATTTTTGTACAACGGGTAGCGTGAGGCCAGCAAGGGTAGGGGTGGTCGCTATTAATATGTGTATATGGGCTTGGCCCATTAGGTTAAAACCTTAACCCTAAGGTTTTGATAATCTCCTATAAACATGCCCATTGCAAAGCTTTATTATTGTACTTTTCTAATATCAATACGATTACTTTATGTTCTCCATTCTATCTGTCAATTATTTTAACCTAGTATCAAGAGTCAATTATTCTTGGTCATATTCCTACTAAATTTTTCCTAACCCTAATCGTTTTAAGTCTTCTGTTGCGCCACTGCCCATCTCGTTTTCATCATTCAAGACCCAAACATCATATCCATTATTACCATAAGACTTGTTTTATCAAAACGAGTTCAAAGACACCAAATTCACTGCCATCAGGGTTCTCATGCGCCTTCACACGCCGCCTCAAGCTACCATAGGTCTGCAACATCTGTTGACTGTTATAGGCCTTACCGTCACTCCGATATCAACTTTCATCACATCAGCATATTCGTCTTGAAGAGATGATTCCAACGTCATCAAAATCACCACAATCAGAGTCTCCACGCGCCTTCACATGTTGTCAACAGTCCCACCGTCGCTGTCAACTTCGTTGACTCCTACGAGATTCATTATCAACCTAAATTCATCATACAGTATACCATTAGAAGAGTCTTGTCCAGATGATTCTAGAGGCACCAAAATCACCTCCATACAACGTCGAACGCACCCACACGTGCCCTCTGAATATTTTTTCTCTCTGTCGCTATCAGACCACACGCCACCAGATCGAGTTAGCATTTTCTATTGACCAGTTCACCCATTTTTAGATCGGTTTTTTAAAATCTAATACCAATTCTTGGCTAATTTTGGTGTTCCTCATCTATAGGTGACCTCTGTTTACTCAAATTCGAATCATACAATATAGTTCCTTTTATATTGTTGATTCGGTTCATCACAGTGGTTTGACTGGTTCAAAGGCTCATCAATCGATTCTTCAAAATTATAGACTAGTTCTTGGCTAATTTTGTCGTTTTGAATCCATCTGTGGACTCCATTTAATCAAATTCAGATCATATAGTATAGTTCTATTTATATTATTAATTTTATCCATCACAAAGATTTGATCAGTTCAAGGGTTCATCAATCGGTTATTCACAATTATAGACCGATTCTTGAAAAATTTCAATATTTTGAATCCATCTGTGGCCTCTGTTTTTCCAAATTTGTATCATATAATATACTTTGTTGTATATTGTTGATCCAGTTCAACAACGACATCTGGGGGTTGCAATTCTTCGTTTATTCTCAATGCCAAAGAGGGTTCGGATCCTACCGCTACTACTGTTACCATCTCTATTGTGGATATAGCTTCACTCTTCCACCAAATTTTCTCCAAGAATAGTATAAATGTTTCCCTTTCTCTTTCACTTGCCGCAGGTAACTCTTCTTGATTCTTTGATTCTGCCTATTATAATCATATGACATCTGATCCCAATATCTTCTCATCCAAACTATCCACTATGAATACATCTAGTATTTATATCGTTGATGATCTTCAAATGCGTGTTACTCATACTGATCAGGTTTCTACTTCACATCTTTCTATTCCTAACACGTATTTAATTCTGAAACTCGCCTTAAATCTCTAATTTGTTGGGCAACTTTGTGAATTGGGATTTGAAATCATATTAAAGTTGGACGTTTATTTGAACTCAGCAGTTTGCACCTTCCACCTCAAACCCCACTACGACCACCCAATGTCTCTTCATCAACCTGTACAACCTCAAAAACCATCATTCTCCTCATCATCATTATTATTATCTCCACTGTCACCATTGCCTCTATCACCATCCTATATTTGGCATTCTTATCAAGTCGAATCAAATCGCTTATCTCTAATAGTCAGTTAGGTTCAGTTCAGCATGAGTCATTCAATTGTATCCATTGCCAACTTGCAAAACAATGAACCCTACCTATCAATTAAAGTTAGTCTATTTCTCTTACACCCTTTGATCTAGTTCATTCTGATGTTTTGGGGCCTTCCCCTCATGCTACAATAGGTGGTTTTCGTTACTTTGTTAGCTTTGTGGATGACTACTCGTAATATACATGGTTATTTCTTATGAAAAATCAATCTGAATTATTCCAAATATACTATGAGTTTTCTTCTATGGTTCAAATCTAATTTTCTTGAAATATCAAAGTTCACTCAGATAATACAATGGAATACAAGGATCGTGTTTTTCTCAACTTACTTCACAAAAATGGTACGCTCCCCCACCGCTCGTGTCTCGATACATTCCAACAAAATGGACGAGTTGAACGCAAATATAGACATATTTTTGACGCAGTTCGTGCTCTTCTCATTTTTTTCTCCTAGCTTGGACGTTTTGGGGTGAGGCTTCCCTAACCGTAGTATACACCATAAATCGTGTTCCCTCCGCAACAATTCAGCATCAATCTCCATTTGAGCGTCTTTTTCGTAAGCCTCTTGATTACTCTAAACTCAAAGTATATAGTTGCGCTTGTTTTGTTCTTATCAAATCACATGAACACAACAAGCTGGAACCAAGGGCCCACCTATGTTTCTTTCTTGGATATGGCATTGAACATAAAGGGCATCAGTGTTTAGATCCCATCTCTAAAACTCTTCGTGTCTCACGTCATGTTATTTTTTGGAAACATCAAATATTTTCTTCCTTATAGTCCTTTGATATATCAACCCTTACTAACTCCAAATTCTTTTCTAATTAATCTCTTGAGTTATTTCTTGAGAATGCCAATTTTAGGTACTGTTGAGCCCCCTCCAGAACCACCAGTTGATCTCCCCCTCCAACTCCATCAACTATGCCTGGGACTTGTCTTGTATCCGATGATTCTGTACCGACTGCCTCTAAGATCCACCCTCCAGATCACCGGGCGCCATTCTTATAGGATAACTCATCCTCCATCTTATCTCACTAATTATCATTGTTTTTCTACCATACTTAATCTGCATGAACCTCATTCCTATAAGGAGACTAGTACTAACCCTATTTGACAGAAAGCAATAGATGAAGAACTTCAGGCCTAGCCAAAACTCACACACCGGATCTTGTTGACCTCCCCCCTGGGAAAACTGTTATTGGATGCAACTAGGAGTTTATGATCAAAACACTTTTAGATGGTTCCATTGAATCCAATAAAGCTCAACTTGTTTCCAAGGAATTTGCTCAGGATTATAGCATTAACTATGAAGAGACATTTGCTCTAGTGGTGAGGCTCACATCTGTCCATACTCTTCTTGTCGTCGCCACGATTCGAAAATGGACTCTCTTTTAAATGGATGTCAAAAATGCATTTCTCAATGGGAATCTTCTTAAGGAAGTTTACATGTATGCTCTTCCTGGCCTAGTTGTTCCTCGACATAAAGTTTGTCGCTTCTGTCGTGCCTTATATGGTTTGAAACAAGTTCTACATGCTTGGTTCACAAAATTCACCACTATCATTCATCAGTTTGGGTTCATAGCCAGTGCTCATGATTCGACCCTATTTATTCGCCATACTGATAATGGAGTTATCCTTCTTTTATTATATGTGGATGACATGATTATTACCGGGGATGATTTACGCAGTAGCTCTGAACTTAAAAAATTTCTCCGTGGACAATTCGAGATGAAAGATCTTGGTGTGCTCACCTATTTTCTTGGTCTCAAAGTCTCATCCAGTTTAGATGAATATTTTCTCTCTTAGGCCAAATATGCTTCTAACTTTTTGTCCAAGGTTGACATCACTGACTCCAGCAGCGCTACTACTCCTATGGAGCCAAATATCATACTCACTCCACTAGATGGTTCACCTCTTCTGGATTCCATTTTAAATCGCCAACTGGTTGGAAGTCTGGTACACCTTACTGTCACTCGTCTAAACATCACCTATGTCGTCCATCAAGTCAGTCAATTCTTGTCCGCTCTCGGACCACTCATTATTTGGTCGTTTTTCGCATTCTTCGGTATGTTAAGGGTACCTTATTTCACGGACTTTACTTCTCAGCCCAGTCCGCTTGCACCTTACAAACTTATTCTGATACCGATTAAGTCGGAGATCCCACCGATAAACGTTCAACCATTGGTTATTGTTTCTTCTTGAGCAACTCTCTCATTTCCTGGCGCAGTAAGAAACAAACAGTAGTTACTCGCTCCAGCACTGAAGCTGAATATCGTGTCATCGCTGATGCAACACATGAACTACTTCAGCTTCGCTGGCTCCTCGCTGACATGGAAGTCTCCTCTTCTACTGTCACTGTTCTATAATATGACAATAGGAGTGCAATTCAGATTGCCCACAATGATATCTTCCATGAGTGTACAAAACACATCGAGGCTGATTGTTATTTCATCCGTCACCACATTCTCCAGAATATTGTTCATCTACAATCCGTTAGTTTAGCCGATCAGACAGTAGATATTTTCACCAAAGCTCATCCGCCCAAACGCTTTCACACTCTAGTTTCCAAATTCAAGTTCACGTCTCATTTACCGCCTTAAGTTTGAAGGGGGATGTTAGTATGCGTATATGGGTTTAGCCAATTAGGTTAAAACTCTAACCTTAGGGTTTCTCTAGTCTCCTATAAATATGTCCATTGTAAAGTTTTATTATTGTATTTTTTCTAATATCAATACGATTGTTTTATGTTCTCCATTCCATCTCACAATTATTTTAACCGTCATCGTAGGGTGGTGGATGCTTCGGCACAGTGGTGATGGTGGTCGCTGGATGGTAGAGGTTAGGCATTGTGTTAACAAAATGAGGGCAAAGGAGGTGACGGTGGGGGGAACATTACTGCTTCTTTCTTACGGGATTTTACATTGATGTGATTGTTCAACAATGTATCGAACCATCCGCTCCCTCATCTTTGCATTGACAAAATGCCAAACAATCGAACTGGATTGCGCACACATTTCATCCTTCAGAATAATCGAAATTCAGGTTTTTTCAACCAATAAATATGCCCGGTGAAATTGAACTGAAAATGAGGATTTTAAGGTTTACCCTCAGATTGGGCTTGGGAAAAAGGAGGTAAGGAAAATCTCTGATTTGAAGAGGGGGACGGGTGTAGCTTTTTCAGTTGAATTTTAGCAAGTCTATTACTTTAAATAGATTAAGAAGATATGTAGTCAGTAAACTATGTTGAATGCCAAAACAATAATTCCTAACAGCAATTGCGATTTCTTGGGTGCCTTTATGACTAGATTTCTGACATGAATCATACTTTGAGAACGGATATATGGCTAAAGCCCCCATAACTGTTGCCACAAGCTACCAGGTCTTAGCATGGAGAAAGAGAAGGTTGAGGGAATTTTTTTATTTTCGGAAATTTTAAAAAGAAAGCTTTTTTTTGGGCCGGTTACCAGTAGGTCCTCAAAAGAGGACAAAATTACAGCATAGACATTTTCCAAAAACATGTTACCAAATAGTTTTTTTTTTATTTTTTAAACAATTTTACCCCTCCGTTACTGTTCATCTAAGATTCATTACAATCGCGAAAAAAACTTTTTTCCTATAGCATCGCAACTCCAAATTCATCCTCTAATCAACAAAAACAGATGGATTCATTGCTTAAATCTCAATAAAAACACATATTCATCATCGATTCTTACTGACGAGAACAATAATATCCGAAAAAAGTTCAAACAAATCTCGATTCCCTTACCATCGCAACTCAAAAATCTTTCATCAAATTACCAAAAAACACATCGATTAGTCGTCGGTAATAACTACGAACAGATCGATTGCTAAATTCATTAGATAAAATTTCTGAAATCTGTAACATTTGAAGAGATCGATTCTAAAGTAACGAACAGAAGATAAACGACATGACATATTCAACATCGTTATATCCACAACAGAATATACAAGCTTTGAGCAAAAAACAAACAAAATTAAAGATCAAAAATCTGAACGAAAATCTTATGTGCAATACAAGTTGATGTTGAATATAACACGAGGTCATGTTATATTTAACATCGTTAAGTTTTGAATTGAAAATGGTTTAATATTTTCATACTACCAAATCTGTGTTGAATATAACATCATGTTATATTCAACATAATATCATCATGTTTTAAACTATGATAATTCTTAAAAAATACGAAAAATATTTTGGAAAAAAAAAATAATGTTTGTAAATAAAATCTTATTGAATATAATACGATCGTGTTATATTTCAATATGATATCATGTTGTATTCAAATGAAAAAATGAATATAACAAATCAACATCATGTGAAAAATAACATGATGTTATATTCAACATCATATATTATCATAAAAACACAAAACAATCACTGCAAAACTCTTTCAAAAAATTAATGCATCACATTAAAAAAATAATATCATGTTATATTCAACATCACACTATTGCATAATCAATTCAAAAATCTTGATCTGCGCAATTAGAATCTTGAAAACTCCACAAGTATTCGGATCAGTGTGATGTTGAATATAACATCATGTTATATTCAATTTCACACTGTTGCACAATCTATTAAAAAATCCTAATCCACGCAATTAAAATCTTGATCTACGCAATGTCCTTTGAAAATGATACCGTGTTGCATATAACACGAGGTCCTGTTATATCCAACGTGATATCATGTTGTATTAAACAATCTCAACACAATCTTCAACTACACATACAAATCTGTTCGGCAGATAAAATCAAATCATCAATAAACAGAGAAAACAAGCCAAAACTTTCTGGAAACAAAAGAAAAAACCAAAATCAAATCGGCGATGGGTAATGATAACGAACCTTCATCAATTGGGAAATTTAAGCATAACTCTTGAAATTGAGAAGCGAATGCAAACAATAAGTGAATAAATGAACGTACAGTGAGATCTACAAAGATTTTTCGAGGTTGACGAATCGCGAAAAAGCAGAGCCGACGATGAATCGATGAATCGTCAATGCCGACAAAGACGAAGCCTGAAGTTGACAATTGATGTGAAACTCACGGGAGGGCAAAACCGTCCAAGGAAAAAGTCTACTTAAAAAAAGGGACTATTTGGTAACAATTGCCACATACCAAAGGACTATTCGGTACAAAATAAAACCAGTGGGGCCATCTTGTAGTTTGAGCCTTTTAACTAGACTATATGGTATTTTTCCCTTCTTTTTTTTTTTTGTTTTTAATGTATTGTTCTCTCTAAAAAAAAATAAGGAAGAAGAAATATAAAAGTAAAAAATTAAAGTTTTTTTTTAAATGAACTCCATGTTTTTTATTTGAACCAAATAGTACTTTTGGAATATATGAACAAATTTGTCTCTCTGAACATCAGTTATATTTCATATTTACAGACCTAATAATTTCGGTAGATATATATTCTAAAATTTGAGGGCAGTTATCATAGTCAACCGATTTAAAACGTTTATTGTAAGATCACTCAATTAATCATTTTATAATTTTTTTTCATCAACAAATTATATTAACATAATTGTCTACTTTTTTATCTTTAAAATGATATTCTGATCGTGTCATTTGGAGTGAAAAAAATCGCATTCATGTTGAATTCAATATAGTGTATTTGTTTTAGTAGTTTAATCCAGTTGCATTCAATTCAACACATTAACTCACATTTACATAAGATTTGTATTTGTCTAGAATATGACTGGGTTTCTAGACACGATTATGTTGAATATAACACTGAAACACAATAAACATATAAGACCAAATATAATACTATCATGTTGAATATAACATTATATCCCTCATTTGTCCTTTGTTTTGTATCCAACAAAACACGACGGTTTTACGTATGTTGAATTCAACACAAATTTCGAATCTCAGTAATCAAACTTTTCTAATTAACTAACGATGTTAAATTACACACATATTATTGAATTCAACACAATCGTGAATGATTAATTTCAAAATTCATAAATAACTTAACGTTTGAATTTAATACGGATTATATTTCTTTTCATGCAAAAAATATAATTGAAATGTTACTTTGAAGCTTTAAAATATACAATCATGATTGTGTAATTTAATCCTTTAAGGAACAAAACAAAATTAATTTATTGGGTGATTACTAGCAAGAATTTTTAGTATAATTGATTATGATAAATGTTATTCTTTTGGAATAGATATTTTGGGAATATCGCCTCTTTAATTTTATATTGGGCATTTTTGTCATGCAAGTATTTACAATCCTTTTGATTATTAAAAAACTATGAAAAATTTATTTGAAAGTAACATTTCGCCTTTCTAGACATTTTAAAAATTAATGGAATAATATTTTTGAATTTTGATTCGTTTGAAAAGGACAAATAATTTATTGATACCATCCACTAAAATTATATTTGATATACTCATATATTTATTTTGTGTATTGGAAATCAGAAAGACATGTTATTAATTGAGATTCTTTATAATAAAAAAATTTACAGACGAAAGAAATAGACTATTGATGGTATATTGACTATTGTCAATATACTCAATATTGAGTGTTGTGAATAGACTAATATTTGAAAAATTGATGGTATATTGACTATTGTAAAATAGTTATATTTTAAAAATCAGAACAACATACTATTGTCTAAAACCTGTTGTATTATGCTTTTGATTACATAGAACTGTTGACTGAACAAAATTTTAGAATATTTATTTTTAATCTGACTATGATCTAGATCAATTCCTTTAGGGTTAAACATGGACATTCTAACATTTTGACCCACCAGTAAGTATTTACACGTGTTCTGAGCCAGCCACAGAGGATATTGTGACATCTCAATTATCGATCCAATCACAGGGAATATTGTGACATATGAATTATCGACCCAGTCGAAAGGAATATTGTGATATCTGAATTATTGACCTTGTCATGGGGATTATCGTGAACATAATCATTTTAAATGTTTATTTTTTTTATTTTTTTTAAAATCTATAAATTAGAAAATTATAGTGTGAATCCCTTATTTTAAATCATTGATATCTGTGTTTGAACAACTTATCTTGGATCACAAGAGAAATTAACTTTAATTTGAAAAGTATTTATTTATTATTTTTCAACATGCTTGTTCCATCTAATAAGGTTGTTGATTACTTATCAATTTGGCACTAAGTAGATTATTATTGTTTTTAACAAATTTATCAATATACCACTGCGAGGTGTAAATTGGAACCTTATACTTAGTGAAGACGTTAACGAGGAAGTGATTGTTATATATCATTGAAATAAATTTTGTTATTTAAGGTTATAATATATTTATGAATTTTAAATATGTACAATTTAATTTATTCATCTTGAAGTGGACAATTCATTTCAATTATCAAGGATTTAGTAATCTGCCTTTTTAATGATTTTCCTGGGTGGATTGAGATTCAGGGCATTACAAGTTCAAACAACAACCTACTAGCAAACTTAACAATCCATTTGGATGGACAAGAGGAGGGAAGAAGAGGAGAGAGAAATTTTCAATCATTTTGTCGTGTTTGGATGAAAAAGAATCGATTCACTTTACTTAAAACTACCATCATACCCTTATCTCTATATATGTAATAAATTAATAATACATAATTTATAATAAAATAAACTAAATATATTTATACAATTACAACTTGTGTTTTAGTCCCGCGCACTAAAAAAAACAGAAGACTCAATACACGAGTTACACTCTCACAATTACATGTATCTAACTTTTTTTATAAAATATTTAATAAATGTAACAAATATTGCACAAGTACATATAACGTAATTATATATAATTTGTAACGTGTGATTAATATTTCACGGTACATATAACTAATATTATACAGTCGTGAGCACATGCAAAACTAATACGCAAATAAAAATCAATTATCTCATAAATTTAATAGAAGTAAAATAGTGAAATCAAAAATAAATTAATAAATAAATAAAACAGGAAAGGAAAGGAAGGGAAGGAGTGAATCCTCCCCCGATATGGAAGAACTCACATTCCTTCCAAATCTTCCCTCCTAATCCCCTTTCCCTTCCCCCCCAAACACAAGACGTCGTCCCCCCCTCAATCCAACCATAGCATAAGTGGTGAAGGAAATTTCAAATTTGTCTTTCGTTTGCAAAAAACGGATTTAATTATTTACTCATCAGAAAATAATTATACTCGAACAACCCACTAACTTGGCACCAAAAAAAAAATGAAAGAAAAAAAAGAACACATGGTAATAATTGAGTTGGCATTAGAGAGAGTAGGGTTATTAGCCTGTGTTCACCGCTTCATGATTAATTGGCTTCTGATCAGATGCATAAGCAGCTATTCCAGGAGCTGTAGATTCGGCAAACGGACTCCTAGTTTGAGCAGAAGCAGCATTTGAATCCAGTTCCACAACAGAAGCCGCCCTTGGTGGTGATACTGGCTGCACCTCTACCTCCGGGTATGCAGCTTTAAACCTTGCCCTCAGCCCTTCATCCACCAATCTCACCCCTTGCAATTGGTTACCCAAGGATATCCACCTGATATATGTGGATATAAGCAACACATTGATTTATATAATTAAGCCTGAAAAGGCTACGAAAGAACACAGCAGAACATCAATACAAGCTACATTTAGGGCTTTCAAAACAAACCACCCCCACCCAAAAAAAATCCCTGACCAAATTTCATTATTCATTCAGAAGAGCACGAGTTAATCAATTCAGGTGCCAAACTAGACATTGATGAAGTTGTTAGATGCATAAATTACCCTTCCAGCCGTAACAGGTAAGAGCAAAATTACACGTCCATTATTTGCTCCAAGATCATTTTCCAGGCATCAAGGAAAATAAATAAAAAACAAATCATGAAGACAAGCTGAACCAAGTATTGGATTAGCTCAAAATAAAATAAGAAATTCATTTAGGCATTAGTGCATTACCACTATGTAAATGCCATGCAAATATTTCTGTATTTCATAACCAACTGTGATTCACATATAAGGAAGCAATAACAATAAGATCATGTAGCTTGAGGGCATGAAAGGAACACTAACTAATAAGCTTCCTTAACATCCTTAGTCCAAACACAATTTTTTTATAGTCACATCATCATATACATTACAGCCCTAGCTTATAGTTCGATGTCGAAGAGGAAAAGATATCCGAACAACTGTGAACGTATAAGGAAGCAATAACAATAAGTTCATGTAGCTTGAGGGCATGAAAGGAACACTAACAAATAAGCTTCATTACATCCTTCGTCCAAACACAAATTTTTCAGTCTCACATCATCATATACATTACAGCCCTAGCTTACAGTTCAATGTCAAAGAGGAAAAGATATCCGAACAGAGGAAGCAATGCTCTCACTTTGTGCTAATGCGAATGGGAGAGAATAAAGGACAATAGAATATTTCGATGTGAATGATGTAGAACAACTCGAGGAACTTTAAATGACAAACCTAAGGGATTCAATCGCTGTTGGAGAGTCACAAACTTCAATGAAGTTAAAACAGTTCAGGATTGCTCCATAACTAAGACTTATCAGAAGGGCATCAAACACGCGTCAACAATTTTTATGATTCTATGAGCTGCCAGAATCTATCGTTTGATTACAAATGTTGAACCCTAAATCAAGACCTCATCAGTAGCTTATAACTTATAGTTTTCCAGACCATAAAACTTGTAGCATTCCTACTAGGGGTGGCAAACGAACAGATTAATCACTACCAGTTATGAGTACATAATGGTTGGATATCAGTCTGACCATTTATTAATCGGATAAAAATAGACATGGATCATAAACAGCGATGGGCAAACCCAAATTATCTGTCCATGATCGTATTTCTCACAACTAATCTTAAAAACTGAAAAACAAGAAAAATACAAACGCAAACGCAATCTGAGTGCAGAGAGAGTAAAAAGAAAATTGAGAGCACAAATCTGGGAACAGCAACCTAAGAACAGCAATCCATAAACAGCACATGAAACACACATCATCATCAATTTCTATGATGCTGTCACTGGCCAGAATCTATCATTTGATGACAAATACTGAACCCTAAATAAAGACCTCAGCAGCAGTTTATAACTTAATATGGCTTCTGGGCCATAAAACTTGTAGCTTTGCTACTTCTTTATAAGCATACTAACACGGAGTTAATCCCAAATATAACGACAAGCAAAGGGACTTATAACACCCAAGGTATCGAGAGGGCGCGCTTATTCATCTATCGCATCAGGTTAAAAAAAAAAGTTAAAAACTAAGAATGCTTACCCGGCATGACAGTTATGCATTCGAGCAAACAACTCCAGCTTCCTTGTTCTTGGACTTATCCTCTCAAGCAAGGGGTACATCTGCAAGATGGCATGTCGTCATATTCACGTGTTTTCCTCAAGAAATCCAAGAATTATGACATATAAAACCAAAGAATAATATGCATAAGAATCAACATGAAGTATGTACTGCACTAAGGATCAAAATTAGAGTTTGAAATACAGAGCAGAAGTGCGGTTTTTCCCACCTTAAAAACTGAAACCGACAAAAAATTCTACTCACCTCATCTGGCTTACGGCTTGTTTCCCGAACCTCGGCGACAATAACATCAGTATCTATGTTCCTGTTGACTTCTGGATTGCCCTTTATTCCAACAAGGCAATGCTCCTTACTATGGTTGAGCCAATGGCCAGTCCGCCCTGTTCTGATAATCCGCTGAAGTTGATTAGTCTTCACCCATATAAGCTCCTCAACACGCTTGTAGCCCCAAAGTTCTAGACTGTGAAAAGCACATTAATATCATCTTAGCCAGAAGCATGAGGAAATGTGAGGTTGGGGAAGAGGGGCACATAAATTACATGAACAAAAATAATGAGACATCTTACATATCAGTGTTCCCATCATTTTTTACAGTAATAGACCAATAGCAGATCTATTAGGAAGCAAGAATCTGACTACAACGTCGTTAGGGTAATCCATCAACTTCGTGTTGACCGCTTAATTATGTGCATGAACCAAACAATATGCAAAAATCGTAAATGCAAATTTTTCACTACAAATTGGAAAAATCACAATAGTGTGTGAAATCATTAGACATCACCCACATAATCCATATCTGTGGGTGTCTTCCAAGTAATGCAAAGGAAGTATGTAATTCTGTATCTCCGATTAGGCAAACGGCGCCTGCCACTTGCATCATCCACATCCAACAGCTCAATTCATCATGAGGATGCACGAGGTAAGGGTTCGATTCCCCTCCCGAGAACCATAGTTATCAAAGTCTCAAGGCGCACCAAGTAGAGAAGTTTTAGGGAGCTTAAGCACAAGGTGCAAGGAAAGGCACGTGCCTGAGTGAATTGCGCCGCATATTATAGGAAACAAGTAAAATATATATTTAGATATTATTTATTAGCAATAAAGATATTAATATACTTAATTATATAGCATTGATTATAATAAAGTCAAGGGTGTTTCTGTGTCAAATCTTTTATTTTACTTTTAATTTTAAAAAAGTCTTATAAGCAATTGCAACTTGTGTTTTAGTCCCGCGCGTTAAAAAAAGACGGCGACCCAATACACGCGTTGCACTCTCGTAGTTACATGTATCTAACTTATGTGTAAAATATTTGTTAGATGTAACAAATATTACACAAGTATATGTAACATAATTACATGTAATTTGTAACTTGTAATTAATATTACACAGATACATACAACTAATAGTACACAAATGTGAGCACATGCGGAACTAATACGCAAGCAAAAACCAATTTAAGGGGCTAAATTAAAATTTATATTTTAAATAAGACTAACAACAGATTATATCCGCTATTTGGGACCAATCACCAATTATCCCTAAATTCAATTATATATCAAATTAACCACATAATAAAACAAAAAGTTTAAATATTAAAACCGTTTAATATCTTCAGTGATCGAAGGGTCCAAGAGAGTAAATCCATTCAAAGATTTCAAAAGGCATGCTTCAAGTGACAAAAGAGAAATCCAAGAGATCAAAATCTATATAACCATATTAACGTGTACTTCTATAATTGAAAAGGTGCACTTCAATCTTTTGTGATTAAGAGATACAAGCGAGCTTTGAAACTTATTTTTGGTGACTTGGTATATGTGAGTTATGATCCAACACGGTTGCCTTACTGTGGAACATAGTTTACCAATTTAATTAGTGTAATAAGAATAAATGCAATTTTATTGAACAAATTCCATTTGGCACACCTTTTTTTAGCCTCGAACTTTATTGAATGCGCCTCGCTCAAGCCTAATGACGCGCAAGAGGTGAGCCTTTGTGCGCTTAGAGCCTAGGCACGCACCCTGGCGTGCCTTTGACAATGATGCCTAGAACCCTTCCAACTTATTTGGGGTTTGCCTAGAACCCTTGCAACTTATTTGGGGTCCAGAACAAACAAAAACCGGATTTACCAAAACATCTAAATATATCTTTATATTCAGTTCACGATTTGTTCTACTTGCATGCCATAGCTTATGAGTCAAAGTTGTTCAGCGTACATTTAAATATGTATCCTATAAGGTGAATGTTGTAGGTTTGGAGGAAAGGGAGATAAAAAACCTCATTCTTTTCATAGGACAAAGGAGTGGAAATCCTGCTGCGGCAAGCAAGAAGAAACAAAAGCAATTGATCGCATTCCCATTCCCTTCCTGAAAGACTTCCTTTTTTTTAAACAACCCCTCCGGCCATTTTAGCAATAAAGAATTGGAATCTTTACAGAATAAACTAATATCCCAAGACTTGTAAACTAGTGAATATGTCCTACCCTCCTTTGTGGAAAATCTAGAATTCAATCTCCCCCCCAAACATATGTGCCAAAAAATAAAAAATACATCTACAGAGTAAAAGTCACTAAAACGAAAGACACGTCATCTTCATGTTGTAAGAACTATGAAGCACGGACACTGACACACGACACGAACACAGTGACACCACAATTTCTCAAAAATCGCGACACAAACACGGTAAGGAAACGCCAATAACTAAATAAATATTTTATATACAACAACAATAACAATTAAACCTTTGTCTCACTTAAGTAGAACCAGGTACATGAATCCATTTACGCTATAATGAACGATCAAGGGTCATCCCTTTAGTCAGGTTCAATGTCATCAAATCAAATTCTAATAGTATCGTCCCAAGTTTTCTTAGACCTACCTCTCCCTCTAGTAGTCCCCCACACTTGAACTAAATCGCATTTTTTCACTAGTACTTTTATGGGTCTTCTATGCACATGTCCAAACCATTGTAAACGATTTTCTCTAATCTTTTCTTCGATGGGTGCTATTTCTAAATTCTCTCTGATAATTTCATTCTTAATTTTATCCATTCTCATCTTCCAACTCATCCACCGAAATATCCTCATTTCTATTACACCAATTTTCTGGACATACTTTATTTTTACTGCCCAACATTTTGAACCATATAGAAACGCTGGTCTTATTACAGTTTTGTAAAGTTCTCCTTTGAGTTCCAATGGTATCCTACGATCGCATATCACCCCAACTACACTTCTCCACTTCCATCATCTTGCCATGACTCATTTCTGTTACACCAATTTTCTGGACATGCTTTATTTTTACTGTCCAACATTCTGAACCATATAGAAGCATCGGTCTTATTATAGTTTTGTAGAGTTTTCCTTTGAGTTCCAATGGTATCCTACAATCTCATATCACCCAAATTACACTTCTCCACTTTAATTATCATGCCTTGACTCTACGAGTAATATCCTCCACAATTTCATTATTATTCTAAATCATTGAATTTAAATATCGAAAATGATCCACCTTTGGAACCTCCTATCTCTAATTATAACCGCACCATCATCTCTTCGGGCATTACTAAAATTCAATGCATGTATTTCGTCTTACTTTTGCTAACCTTCAAGATTTTAGACTAAGCTTTATCTCCATCTTTCTAACTTAATATTAAGACATATTCTATTTTCATCAATTAGTACTATGTCATTCACAAATAACATATTCCAAGATACTCCATCTTGAATATGGTTTTTTAGCTCATCCATCACTAGAACGAACAGGTAAAGACTTAAAAATGATCCTTGATATAAGCCTATATCAATAGAAAATGCACAAGTATCGCCTCATCTTATTCGAACACTAGTGACTATACCTTCATACATATCCTTAATTACCTTAATATACACGTTGGATACATGTTTCTTTCTAGCACCCACCACAAAACTTATCTGGGTACCCGATCATAAGGCTTCTCTAGGTCCACAAATACCGTATATAAATATTTCTTCATCTCTCTAAATTTTTCTATTAATCTCTTGAGTAAATAGATAACTTCAGTGGTTGATCGGCTGGGCATAAATCCAAATTGGTTCTCTTCCTATGTTCGTTTCATGTCTTATTTTATATTCTATCACTCTCTCTCAGAGTTTCATAGTATGGCTCATAAGTTTTATGCCCCAGTAGTTCGCGTAATTTTGAACATCCCTTTTATTTTTATAGATTGACACTAAGATACTCCTCTAGTCATCAGGCATTATTTTAGTCTTCAATATATCATTAAAAAATCTAGTCAACCACTCTATCCCAAGATCTCCTAGACTTTTCCACACCTCTATTGGGATCTCATCTGACCCTACTACTATTCCAATTTTCATCTTCTTTAGTGCTATGAAGCCTTGATTCTTCTATAAAACCTATAAATCTTATCTGAAGGTAAACTAGGCAACTCTAAATTAGATTCCTCAGCATTGTTCTCATTAAATAAACTATAAAAATAACTTCATCTTTCCATAATCTATTCATCCTTCACTAGGACCTTCTCGTCATCGTATTTAATGCCCTGACACTTCTTATATCTCTAGTCTTTCGTTCACGTTGCATAGCGTGTTTAAATATGTCATTTTCTCCAACTTTTGAATCTAACTTTTGATACAAATTATCATACACCCGAAATTTTGATTCTTTAATTACTTTTCTTGCCTCCATTTTTGCATGTTTATACTTCTCCCAACTCTCCCTGCTTCGACATTTTTGTCATTCTTTATAAGCTATTTTCTTGTCACAAACGGCTTTTTGGACTCAGAGAAGGTCACCACAATTTCTCTAGGTCACAATTTCTCAAAAATCGCGACACGAACACAGCAAGGACACATCAATAAATAAATAAATATTTTATATATGTTAGCCTAATTAACGAAAGACGTGTAATTAAGCAAATTCGTTCAACAAAAACCATTGAGTTGATAATCATAAATCTTCAAAATTCAAACTAATATTCACATTTAAAAAGCTCCCATGAATGAAAGCAAGACACAAAAAAATGCTCAAGGTCGATTGGTTGATTATTATATTCACACCCTTAATTGGTGAATCAGATGGCTGGTTGTCTATCTTTCTCATCTTTCCAATTGTTAAAGACCAGTTTAATAGTGTTTATTTAATATCAAATTACAAGATACAACCCTTAAAAAATAATGTAATTAAAGTCAATAAAAAAATTACAAAACTGATCCCCCGAAAATTCAGGACACAGCCTTCGAAAGTGTGCGACGCGTTCATTTTCACATGTCGGAGCCGTGCCGAAATATAAAATAAAAAAAAATAAAAAAATTGACACACCTCGACACGTGTTGAAGGCGTGTCGGCCACATGTCAATGTTTGACACGTGTCGGTGCTTCCTAGTGTAAGAAGTATGGTAACCAGGGCCATTCTTAGTATGAACAGTAGTACGCAGAAGATCTTCAAATGCCACATGATGCACCTCGAAAGAAAGCTCATGATGCACAAATAAAGCCCTGTAGTAAAGCTTTCGAAATGGTATTTTTGAAAGAGTAATCTAGTAAACGTAGATATGACAGGAAAAAACGTGTCTTCTTATTTTCATTTTAAAGTAAACATGTATTAAAAGCCATCAAGGGAGCCACTCCTACATACGATGCAATCTAGAAGGGGATTCCCCTAAAAAGTCCACAAAAGATCCTCGGGGTGTTTCATAGCCTCATTTTTGTACGAAGTTGAAAAAGAAGATATGAACATATAAATAACACAGCCAAAAGCACTACAGGTTCACAATCTTGTTCAGCAACTCAATTGATGACATAGCGATCATCTATGTTGTCATATGCTTGTATAAATGTAACATAGATTAAAGGTAAGATGACCTACCATTCTCGTCCAAGTTCCATTGCACGTCCTGTGACCCAAAGAAATATCAAACCATCAGTCTGCAATGCGGGAACATTGAGATTGCGCATCTCATCATCAGCCATTGTACCATAAGGAAGTTCCATATGAATGTCCCATGGTGGATCAGCCATGATAACTCCAAACTGTCCTATAATGTCCATTCTAAAATTACGGATATCACAATTAATATACTGTGCTTCACCAAGCTCTACTTCTGAACAATAGTGAGCACGTTGTGGCTTCAGTGGCTTTGGTGGCGCTAAAGCTGCACCTCCCATCAACATAGGCTGCACATCTGGTGTTGAGTCAAGCTCATAATGGACATACTTGCATGTCTGCCAAAATCAAGAACCATAGACCACATCAATGCTACAACAATTAAATTACTCCTAAGATAGAAATATAGAACAGAAGACAATTTACCTTCATATGACGACACGTGTCGAGAAAAGAGCAATCTCCCAAATTTACATCAGTATGGAGAGCAATTATTCGCCGGAAATGAACCTAAACAAACAATAAACTCATTAAAGTGCTCACTGAAAATAACTGTTACCAGCAAGGTACATTTTGATGATTGTGAAACATCCAAAACTAGATTGGCAACAGCTTCAGAAAGACTATAGTTAGTAATTAGTTATTATACTAAGAGATTTTAGCATCTATACGTGTTCAAATATTTATCTCAATACCAATTTGATTGATCAAAATACAAGTTATGTTAGATTACAATAACTAAATACTAAAAGCAAGGATGTCGAGCTAGCTCTAGCAATCACTTTAACTGACCAAAGGAACCTTGGGAACATCCGACAATTTAAGCTACGTGTGACTCAAACACTATGTGTGCATGACCGGACTACAGATCTATTAGGGGGAGGGGAACAACCAGAGTGGACGATCGATGTCCTTCACGATGTCCAAAAAAAAAAAGAAAAGGTTGCAGCATATGATATTGATATTAAGATCATAAAATCACATTCCCACCCAAATTTTGGAAATAGTTTAGCCACTTACCTACATATGCACATCATTTAAGGTAAACTTCAACATTCATTTTTATATGTGGAATACTGATGTTACTCATAAGTAAAACACATATTTTAACGCTCACCCCTTCAAGTCCAAATTACTGGATCCACCACTGTTAGGAACTTATGATACGTGGTTAATCACAGTAAATCTTGCTAGAGTCAGTGGAAATCAACACCGAACAAGATTTCAATGGTTTATAAATCATTCAAACATGGCAGAAATATGTTGAGTTTAACCTTTAGGTGACTAAGAGAGACAAATGTAACCTAGAACGTGAAACATTCTAACACATGTAATGTATCACAGTTCACCATCAACCAAAAAATATAGTAGGCTATGGGTGTGCTTCTATCTATATGAAGCAATACGAAATTTGGTGCTAGTTGCCAAGACATCCCACCAGAAAAATTTAATTTAATTTGACAAATAAATGATTGATGACATTAGTAATAAAAGAATAAGTATAGCAAATTAATCCTCTATTTACTCGTAAGTACTTTTACTAAAAAGATTTGGGTGGCCAAATCCAGAGTACCGTTATGAGACTACCATGTTTCATGAACGAACTACCAATTCACAATTCGCTAGGATATTAGAGTATTTTCATAAACAAAAGGGAGAATTGAATAAGAAGGCTATCATTTTAAACATTATGAGCAAGTAAGTGACAAAAATGTGGTAAATTTGACTGACCTTCTCACAAGCAATATAGGAACCAGACTGGCGTCGGCAATCTTCTTTTGTTAAGGCAGTACAATATTCCTTTACTTGGGAACCACCTTTGCTTTTAAACTGTAGCAAGATTGAACAACAATGGAATTAATTATTGCAAGGGAAAAGGCTTGATTTCTCAAAAACAATAAGAAAAGAAGCATATCCAGGTCAAAAATAACAAAGAACTCACATCTAAAAAGAACTACCATGTGCTAGGAAGCACCGACACTTCCATGTCGTATCAATTAATTTATATGATTATACATTAATAAAATATACAATTATTATTTAACGTATCCTATTCATATCTGTATCCTACTTCTTTGGGATCTGTTATTATCGTTGTATCTGTGTCAATGCTTCTTATAGATCATATAATACAGAGAGTGTCAAAGCATTAAGACTCGAGAGCCTTTTGTTTCTATATACGGGACTATTGAATATGTTTATTGACTGGGAAAAGGCAGACAATGAAACGATTAAATATCATTCACTTGCTAATTTGAAAAATGTGAACTTTTATGAAATCACAATAAACTGTGGTTCGGTTTTATAAACGAGGTGTTTGAATGAAAAACATAATCATACAACACACAAACAAGAGAAAAAATGAACGTAACAGAAACCCAACCTCATAAAACACTTAAGATGGATAAAAAGAATTGTTCAATATTACATTTTGCATGACTACTTGAATTTAAAATGTTCTAATAAGATTCTACCAAATGTCAATGTTCCAAAGTTTTCCTAAATCACCTTTGCATATAAATTTGAAACACAAGCAGCAGTATCATATCACAAAATAGAATCATAAAATGGGTAGACGTGGGGTGAGCCTTAAATGCGTGTATGAGCACACTAAACCATCAAAATAGCATTACAGAGCAAGCACATTGCATTAAAAGCTCAAAATTTGATATTGGGAAGGGGGAACCTTTGCTGCCACTGCCGTTTCCTTGGCAGTAGGACGATGAATGAGATCCAAAAGCTCTTCTCCTGTTTTCGATTTCTGCATTTCCATGAAAGACTTCTTATTCAACAAAGCCTCTAGATCCTTCATATCATCCTCGTCACTTGTAGGCTTCAAAGAGATAGCATTTGAGCCAGAAATTGGAGCATTTGGCCCCAATGGAGGTCTATACAATGGAGGAGGAACACCCATCCCTTTGGGCATCCCCATCATTCCTCTAGGACCTCCTCTCTGCCCAATCATTGGACCCGGCGCTCCACCTCCTGGAAACATTGGAGGCAATCCAGGTAAATGAAGGCCGCCTGGTCCCATCCACATATCCTGCATTGGCCTAGGTAATGGTCCTCCCATTCCAAAAACAACACCATTCATATCACCACCACTCGTTGCCAGTTCTTGAATTCTATTTCCCTCATTCAAATTCATATCATCCCGATTATATTGCCTACTCTCCGGCAACTCCTTAACAAGCCGAGTCCTATCAATTCCCATAACCATTACCCGAGATTTCCCACTGAACACAAACTCCTCCAACTCTACCCCACTATTGTCCTCCGCCATTGACCTCAGGGCCATCTCAACGGCCAGTATTGCCCCGGACTCCCCTCCTAATTCCCTCAATGCTGCTTTCTCTGCTGGTGTCGCAGATTGATCATTCTCCAATTTCCTCAACACTGCTGACGAATCAATTGCTGTGAATGGAACCCGTTCCAACAAACAAACTGCCACCATAGACCGAACCACAGACAATGGACTATTACTATCATCAATTACAAACTTTTCACCATCTGATTGGCGGGTGGACGCTTCAGGGGACGGTTTCGCCTGTTGTTGACTTCTAGCCTCAATACTTTTTGGCTCCGAGCGGCTAATTGAACGGTTTTTTAGGGGTTCTAATGGAATCGGTGTGTGCATGAGTACAGGGATGCTATTCGAGGTAGGGTTAGGGTTAGGGAGAGGTTTGGGCAGCGGAGTGTAGGGACGGCCATTGAAGGCGGACACGACCTTCAGGGAGAGATCGAGAGATGAAACAATATCCGGAACTAGGGCTTGGAGAGATGCGATGAGCTCCAGCTGAGCGTTGTGTGCCGTTTCAACACGGGTTTCGAGCTGTTGGCGCATGCCTCTGACGGCCGCCATGTCTTCGGTGCCGTCCGATTGGGTCTCCATATCCCTCTCTCTCTTCTTCGGTGTCATTCTATCAGGCACAGTACTCATTACTGTAATATGGCACTACGACAACATTCATATGAAAGAAAGATGTGCAGGGAACGATTTACAGAACACAGAATCAGCACAACAGATTCCTGGGAGTTGCGGCCGGGGTTTATTGGGAGGTTTAAACTTTAAACGCCCCAGGAATATTGAAGTCTAAGAACAACGAACCTACTTTACTGAAATTGGTACATAAATGCGGTGCTTGAAGTTTCGATTTCAACAGTTTACACCCTAGCGTTTAGATTAGTTTCTAATTTGTACATCGAAAAATAGGAAAAAATGAAAATCGTGGGCTTCTATTTGACCAAAAAATAACTTTTTAATGATGATCGAGAAGTTAAAAAAAAAAATATTGTCTTCCTAAATTATCCTTGTATAGCTATAAAATTTATGAGAATGGTCATTTTGGAAAAAAAATAAATAAATTATTCTATTTATACCAAAAGAAAAAAAAGAATTGTTATTTCGGCAAAACCGTACCTTGGTAGAAACAAGGTTATTCTCAATAATTTTCTCACCAACTTACTCTCACTCTCTTTCTCTTCTTGTCTCTCTCTTCACTCTCATTTCTATAATCCTCTAATTTTTCGTTCAACTTATTTCCCACCTTATTATCTATCACTCGCTCACTTCTAATGGTAGTTATGGACTGAATATGTTCATTGGCACCACTAGGTCGGTCATGCAATGTCCCTTAGGATTGCTCACAGGTTTACTATGAAGTTTCCTTTCATCCTAAGACTCAATGTATTAGTTAGTTGACCCACTTGAGTCTCTAACTTTGCTATCACTTGGGATTGAGAATGAAGCATGTGTTGTTGAGAATTGATATTAAAGGCTATCTAATGCAGATAACACTTTCTCATCAAATTGTGGGCTCCTAATCTGTTGAGAGTATTGATTGGATTGGTGAGATTGCAAGTACCCCGAGAATGATTTTGAAAATTTTGTCTTGGGGGGTTGATTAATAGGTGGACCTTGATTTGATTATTGCCACAAAAAATTAGGATAATTTTGTCACCCAGGGTTCTAGGTATTTGAATAATGATTGTTCTCATTTCTCGGTGTTGATTAAACAACATTAACTTGCTCTTGAATATATTCAGGATATTGATAAGTAAGGTGACAACCAACTATCGCATGAGACACACTTTATCAAAACGCACATGGTTCAAGGGTTTGAGATTGAGCAAATGTGGATTGACTAGCACTCTCCTAAGACTTTTGAGAGATATACTACCAATTCATTTTGGTTTATTTTTGTTTATCACAACTCTTTGGGTGGTAGCTGGTGGAATTATATTTTCTCGATCTCTTCTTCCTAATGCATCATGTTGTAGTGAATTTTCAGGTTTTCGAATAATTCTCATGCCTCGTTTTTTGATTTCATTAAGAATGTTCCACCACATGAAGCATCCACCATTTGGCAGTTACTCCCATGTAGTCCTTCATAAAAGCTTTACACTAATTATCATCTCGGGACTTGATGATGAGGACTATGGTGAAGTAATTCTTTTAACCTTTTACAACTCTCGTGGAATTGTTTACGCGGAGATTGGATGAATGTAATGAGGGCTTTTCTAATCTTATTTATTTTTCCTATAGAATAATATTTCCTAAGAAATTATTTTTGCATGTCAACTCGGGTGCTAATATAAGCGCGCGCGCGCGGTTGGGGGGGGGGGGAAATATTGCATCCAATGTTTAGTTTTATCTTTAAGAGAAAAAGAGAATAATCGTAACCTAACTGCATCGTCAGACAAATTGGATATTCTGAAGGTTGTACAGATTTCCAAAAATTTATCCAAATGTTTATTAAAAAAATTATTATTTATTCCATAAGAGATATGTAAGTAGAAGGAATATCGATGATTTTATTTCAAAGTTGTGTTCACCCGCTATTGTTGGTAAACAGATACATAAAAGAGATATGTAAGTAGAAGGAATGTAGTACTCCTTGAATTTTGGTGCTTCTCCTATATTTATCTCTCCGATAATTGGTTATAGTATAGGATTTTTAGATTTGGATCTCACTTTCCTAGGAATGTCATCCAAGATCAAGTCTAAGACTATATTCCTACAATTACATGATCGCCTACCATTCATGCAAAAGTTTTCCCAATTTTAAATACTAGACCGATCTAATCAAGTTTTAAAGAAATAATACACAAGAAAGCTAGAAAAGGAAGAAAACAAAAAGTACAAATTAGAAAGTACAACCTGGTTTCCGAAAGTAGTAGTGGTAATTAAGTTTAAGAACCTGGTTATAAGATTCCAATCTGTAGAGATAAAGTATTCACACGGTAAAAGTGAGAAAAAAATAAAATAAAATATGAATTTACACAAATCGATGAAAATAAGCAAAAAATAATAATTAACGTTGTCGAGGATCGACAATAACACCAAAATTTGATAGCTCAAATATAAACCCAAAATTTAAGCGCAAAATATCGTAATATAGTATGCTTAAGTGCATGTGTCAAACTACAGAGATTAGATTGTAATTGTTAATTTTGTGTCTTTTTTTTCATAAGCGAAATAATCAATAATTGGTTTGGTTTTGAATTTTAAGAATCAAATTGCAGAAAATTATTTAATTGAGATAAAATATATAAAAATGACTAGGGTTAAAGACATGCATAAATTCATCGATTGATCCCGTAAATTTCATTCTTATTTCTTTTGGTTCAATGTGTAATTAGGTAATATTAACTACAAGACAACATTACTATTAAAGACAAATCGGCTACATATATGGGAAAAACCATCTTCATAGTTAAATTCCTACGTTAATCGTTTAGCATAATTTATCCAATTAAGTCGTATCAATATTATAAAAACTAATTGTAAAATTGTTAAATCTAAACCACTGATATTAAATCTAACATTACAAATATGAATAAATTCAGATTTAAACATCGACAACAATATTTAAAACATAAATTCAAATCTAAATTTCTACAAAAATATTTAGAACATAAATTCATCAAAATAAATATTTAAACGGACATAATTGTTTTACAATCTTACACATATAAGAACAAAAGATAATTGAATAATAACAAAATTTACATAGATAAATTGGAGACAGTATACAGCCCTAACTCGATTGGCGTACTTAGCCGCTTAATGAGTTGCAAAATACTACTATTTTTTGTTCTCTGCCTTCTTGCTTCAATATTCAATGGTATTGTAGTGTGTAGAAGATACATAAAAAATGAGGAAGAAGATCCTGCAAAAATGAAAACATGAAAAATATATAATGAAAAATTTTCCACCTTGGATCTACCGTAATTCCCACAATTGCCAATCCCCTTCAATTGCTTTTCTTAATGGCCTTTCATAGCCTTAATTAATCAGATGCAACGGTTCTTTTTGGGAGAGGACCTGTTACAGTACAGACCTAGCCATAAAGGTTGGTCTACTGCCTCATAACGCACATGTCTGGGCTTGCGACTTGGGCTAGAGATGAATGGGCCTCTAGCCTAAGCATGATCCGCAACCCAGGCTGCTGCCTAGGCTTGATCCACACGCAAATGTGTGCACTTGGTGTCGTGGGTTGGATCATGGGTCATAGGTTGTAATGTTTTTCTTCCATTTTTTTTTTTTATCATTTTCGGTTATGTTCTTTGTTCTTTTTTCGGTAATTCTGTATTCTCTAACTTGTACCAGCAAAATTAATAAATCGTATTGTTACTAATTAAAAATAGATGAAAAAATAATAAAATTTTAATCTAAATGTGGAATTTCGGTATAAAATTTAGAACGATCAGAACTCTAGGTCAATTTTTGATCGGCGCCTCTGATTTTCAACGGAATCCGTTCTAAAATCCAGATCGATGGTAGCGATTTTATTCGTCGTTACAATACCGCAAGTGTACGGGTCAAGTTTTAATAGTATGGGAAGAGTAAGGGTTGTCGTATCCACAGGAATTGGTTTAAATTGTTGTTAAGTATTCCAATTATTGTAACTTAACTTTATTTAGGTGAACAAATTTTTGGGTTTTTATAAAAATAAACTAAAATAAATATAAATACAAAAATAAAATAAAATATGGATTATCTATACACAAATGTTTTAGGGACTTGATTTCATCTCGTTATTCCCATGTTATCCTATTAAGTAATTATTAACTAATTTCGTTCATTCAATAATCAAGGTTCCCGTGCAATTGCTGTCTCACTACCTCTCCCAACCGTCAAGTAAGAGAATATGTAAACACTTTAGTACTGATATCCCTATCGAGTATTTAAGTGAAAACATTTGTTAAACCCGACCTTATAGATTACGCAAGCTCTAAATATCTCCCGATCTATTAAAACTTATGTTGTGTAAGTTTGAATCCGAGATTACCTCTCTCGAGTGTCAAATCCCAAGTTCTCAATTCAACCAAAATACCATATGTCAGCATAAATTGAAAGCATTAAGAAAGCAAACACAATTGCATAGAAAACCTAATTGGTAAATTTAGAACTTGATCACCCCTCGATTTCACAAAATCCTAAATTCTCAACTAGATTACTTAGGTGTTGATTTTCTCCCAGATTCACAACAACCTAAATTATGCACTTCCAATTTCAGTTACGAATTCAACCTCTTCTGAGTATAAAATTTGTAACCTAAACTCATCTAATTCATTGGCCACATGAATAAAATACATTAAACCTAAGAGATGCATAAAATAGAATTAAATCTAATAATTAACAAAATAATCTAACACAGTTCGAAGGAGACTACATCAAGCCCTAAATCTAGATTATAAATATCACATAGATAGATCCATAACCAATCTTTTCAATAAATTCATAAATGTAAACATGTTCAATAAAATATTACAAATACGAAATTAAATCAAGATTAGGAAGAGAGAAGGGAATGGAAAATACTTATTGTGACTTTGAGCTTCAAATTTTCAATCCCAAGTGCCACCAATAGTATTTTTTTCTTCAATCTCGCATCAAAACACCACCATCCGGTGTTTTCTCGCCCAAAATTGCTGGTTGTCTCTCCAAAAATTGCCTCATCTTCTTCTTTTTTCGTCCCCCCTTGGTTTGAGGCAAAATAGGGTATTTAAAGGGGTCAAAAATTAGGATTTTCAAGTAAAAATATGACACAACCCTATGGGAACGCGCTGCGGCGTGCGTTTTAGCAAGCTGTAGCGCACTAAGGGTAGAAATACTTACACGAGTGTGCTGCAGCGCGCGTTGGACAACGCCTACACCATGTTCATATTTTGACCATATCTTTCTCGACCAAACTCCAATTGATGTAATTCAAAAGGCTATGAAAAAATAAGACACAGATCTACAACTTCTATGGTTTGATTTTTTCTAAAATGCTATTAAATCATGGCCAAAATGGGTCTTGATATTATTGTACCTATACACATTTTACATTGTTTCTCCTATTTATTTGTAATCCTACAAAACACAACAAAAACACATTAAACTAACAAAAATGCTTGAAAACACACAAATATTTGAACCTAAAAGTATTTAATTTGTTGGTAAATAAACTACTCATCAATCGATGACGCCAATTTTTGACGATTTTATACAAAATCCGTGCCTAAAATCAACGAATTCAAACGATTTCAAACAAATCCGTTCCTAAGATCACAATTTGTAATAATAACAATGGTGAGCATGAGGTTAGAGAAGAAGAAGAATATTGAAAGATCCTACACAATCTAAAAGACTAATGCAATCAAGAGATTTGGCACAGAAAATAAAGGAGAAAGATGATGATCAAGAAGACAAAAAAGAGATTGCACAAGAAGTTTAGTGAACTTACATGATTCATTATGTTCAAAATGTTAAGTGGATTATCATATAAATGCATTGTTGATATAGTTTAGAACAAAGATGAGAAAATATTGATTTGTATGTTTAATCATGTGAATAATATCTAGTGGATATTATCTGAATGTCTATTATCTGAAAAATATGTGATTTGTGTTGTACACATCTTTGCAAAGTTGAAATAACAAAAGTTAAGTGAATATCATCTAATTTCCTTAATTTATGAGAACAGAAATAGAGGAACACATTTGGTTGCAACATTTGTTTTTTTTTTCTTCTTAAAATGTGTGACAATAATGTATGTATGTGTTTTCCTAAGATTTTGATGAATAATTAAGTATTGATGTTTTGGTGGAACTAATGTTTTAATTGAGTATTTCAATGATTTAAAATTCCAAGTGATGAAGACGTCAAATTAAATGGATACTAAATGATGAAGTTGAAGATATTAAAAATATTGAAGAATTAAGAGTTTGAAGCAATTAGGAAAAATAACCCAAGTGAATCTTAACTCTTAATATCTCATTTAGGAACACACACATAGCACAAAATGTATTTTATCTTTTATGTGTGTTTTAATTAAGTTAAATTATTTGCTCCTATGTGAAATAAGAAGAAATAATTTTGAATGACCAAAATGAAATATAATAATATTAATAGAGCTAATTAAGAGAAGAAAATGGTTAAAGGGGCAAAATCGTAAAAGAAAATGAGTTAAAAACGTATTCAGAGAAGAAATCCAGTGACAGCAGTCGATTGGTAAGTCGACCGGTAAAAGAAGGAAGAACTCTCTGAATCTACAAGTCAATTGGGCGGTCGACCTATGCACGCAGCAGCGGTAGCTTGGCTACAACCTGAATTGGGTAGTTGACTGGGCAGTCGACCGAATGCACTGTTTTAGGATACTGTTTGATCCGAGATTATATCCAAAAGTAGCCATTTTTGTTATGATTTGAGAGAGATTTAGGGGATATTGTCTATATTTAAGATATGGTTTATATACTAATTAAATCCTATTAATATGGTTCATTAAATATCAATGTTTCTCAATTTAGTACTTCAAATAGATTATATACTTATTAATTAAAATTGAGAAATACTTTGGGGATTTAATTGAGAGATTTGAAAGATATTTTGAAGTGGAATTGAATCAAAATGAAGTCTTTATAATATAAGGGGTCTATAAGAGCTTTTAATTGTCATGACTCATGTAAACTAGCCGTTAGAAGGCTGATTACATATTCCTTTAAATGGACCTGCGAAATTTTATTTATGACTATTCATTCATTGAGAGAGCTAAAGAGTTTATATCATTTGTGAGCTTTTATAAGAGTTATCATTCTACGATATTGTGAACTTTTCTAAGAGTGATTTTGAGAATCAATTGCGATAAATTTTTGCTGATACCGAATTTGAAGCTACATTATTCTAATCATTATTTCAGTAGATTCCGGATGAGATATTTCTATATTGTTTTATTATTTATTTTTTATTCTATATTTGAAAATTGATCTTAGAAATTGTTTCTGATTTTTGAAGAAAATATTTTTTACAAACAATTTCTTGACTCTGATTACGTGCTCCAATTTGCTACCCATGTCTTGTTGAAATCAGATTTTTGTCTCTCACGTATTTCTATGACTAGTTGAGATATTAATTGAGTTATTGTTTATCTGAGATGGTAGAAGCTCCGAGTGAGATTCTCTTCTTATCAATTTTTGTATTGGTGAGTTGTGACGGATTTAATACTGTTGGGGGTATTTAATCAGGAGTAGTTGGATTTCAGTCTCTTCTTGTAAAGAGATTGAGGTAGTGATTCTTTCTGAATAAGAATTGCGTTGTGAGTGATTTGTAAAGGTTCCATTCTTACCTGTGAAAATGATAGTTAGAGTGTTTTGAGAGGTTTTGATTCTTGTGCCTTAGTGTTAAAATGAATTAGGTTATTTTTTAGCTGTAAAAAGTAGAGGTTCTTTCTTAACTTGAGAAAATGATATTGTAAAAGTTAATTTTAAGCCTATAAAAGAATTGGTATGTAGGTTTGGTTCCTACCTTTAAAGAAATCTTGGTTTTAGTGGGTGCGACATCCGTGGAGCTCGGGGGACTGGATTAGCCAAGAGTAGCTTGGTGAACCAGTATAAATCTTTTGTGTGCTGCATTACTACTTTCTTATTTTTTCTGTTTAGGTGTGCACATAGATTGGTCATATTATTCCACTGTATTATAAAGATAATAATTAATTTAGGTTTAAAATTAATTATTTGATTTATTCAAGTTTTATTCTGATAAATTTTTAATTACCCAATTCACCCCCTTCTTGGGTATTCCACTGGGCTAACAGTATGTATGTATGTGTGTGTGTGTATATATATATATTCTAGCTAATATTTTCTTATCCAACAATTGTTCTTTTTTTCTTTAAATGTAGGACAATAAATATCAAATTACAACAAATATAAAAAATAAACTGAGCTATAACATTAACTAAAAATAAATATTTAAAATTCTAACATATTTATATCTATATGTTATATTTAAAAGTGGAAGTCAAGGGTTGAGAATGAGCCACAATCAAGTATTATCAATCTCTCCAATCCTATCCTCCCTTTAAAATGAAGGGCTAAGATTCAACCAAAACTCTTAATAGCTTTATTTATCACCTTCTCTCTCTTTTTATTTTTACAATTTATATAACAATAGAAATAATAATAACCACTACTTATTATTTATTATTATAATAATGACATAAAAAAATTTAGGTACAAAACTAATAACCTCTCACTCTACATTTTTACTATCCGTATAGTGAAAATCAGGTAATATTGGGATTAATCAAGTAAAATATAAGTAATATTAGTTATAGTATTTTCTAGCTTGGCACTTTGTTTTATTTTTATTTATTTATTTATTTTGCATATTGCATATCCTTTATTTTTCTATTTTTGTTTCCTTTTTTTCCTAAATATATATTTTTAATTTTGTTCTTTTCTTTTTCCTATGTGGATTTTGATAGTGTGCGAAATTGCATTAACTAATTGAAGCGACCAAAAAATAAATACAACAAATAAATATTTTATATTTACAAACCAAACACACCCCCAATTGTTAGCTCTTTTATTGTTTGATAATTGACTCTCCACTAGTCTTACTGGCATAGCATTTTCGTACCTCGATAGTTTAAACATTAGTTATACTAGTAAAGAATGTACCAACATCATTTATATTAGTTCAAATATTAATTAGCAAGTATGTACAATTTATTAACAAAAATATAATAACTAAATCAAAATGTAAAAAAAAAAAAGAAAAAAATATCGATAATTATATCGAAGTGTGAAAAAAATAAAACCTACCGATAGCTAGTGTATAGCGTGGGCATACAATCTAATAGGAAAAACTAAAATTGAAAACCTAACTATTGGACCTAGGGATATCAATTGTTTGGTTTCAAATAAAACTAAAATCAAAATCGTTAGACATATACCAAACCAAATCCACAGTTTTTTTTTTTTTTTTTAAACGGTTTTAAAACCGAATCATTTAAATTTATACAAAACTAAAACCAAAATTGTGAAACCGCGAAACCATTTAAGATGTTTTTAATTCTATAAAAAGCCAAAACCAAAACCAAAATCAAAATCACAAAACTTCAGACTATTGTTTTTCATATATAAACACAAATATAACTAAAATATAAAACATAAATTTCAAAAAATAAAATCAAATTACAAAACTATTAATTGTTACAATAAATATTTCTAACTATAATTAAAATTCAACAATTCTTAAAATAAATGATTGTAACCGATTCCAGATCTAAAAAATTCTGATTTCAATGTTCATGAAAAATAGCCTGATTTGAATGTTCATTCCCAAGCTCTCTCTCATCTCTATCTCTCTCCCTCCATTTCCAGATCTGGAAAATTTTAGATCTAGAATTTTCCAGATTTGGAATAAATCATAGCGATGGCGTCGACGAGTGCAATAGTGAATAGAGGTTGAGTTCTGAATGATGATGGAATCGAGTTCACCCTTGTTGTTTATTCTTCTTCGTTTTCGCCGAATGGAGTTTATCTTTGTCGCAATCCCAAATCTGGAAAATATAGGTCTAAAATTTTGTAGATCTGGAATTGCCGTGAATATCCACAATGAACTACTTTGTTTGATGGGTTTGTGTTCGTGAATGTTTCATTTAGGTTGTGTTTTGTGGATGTTTATGTGATTTTGCTGAAATGTTTATACCAATTTGTCTTTTGTTGACCTTCTTCAATGATCTTGATTTGTTTTTTCGTGAATGGTTGCACCGGGGTTTAGATCTGTTTTGATTTTGTTTTTTTTTGTAAATGTTCGCTAAAAGATTTTGGATCTAATTTGATTTAGTTTTCGAGATGAATGTATTATTCGTAGTTGGTGAATTTTCATGCCGATTTTGTTTATATTGATGTTAAGAGATTTTTGAGGTCTTAACTTGTTGTTTGTTGGTATTTTGATTGAATGTTCATGTGGTTTGATGAAATGTTTACACTGATTTGTTTTTCGTTGATTTTAATTCTTTTCATTTTTTTTTATATTTTGAGTGATTTTGTTGAATTTTCATACCTACATAATAAAATTGGAAATGTATTCATGTACTAAACAATTAACATTTACAAGAACAAAATCAAAACTAAAATGTATTAAAATGTTTAAAAATAACAGAATAAAAATGTGAATATTCACGTTTTAATTTTTTACAGAATGATATTGTATGTAAATAATAGAAAAAAGATGATCAAAGAACAGATGACTATTTTCTAATAATCTTTGAGGACTAAAAACTTTATTATGTTAATTGAAGGTTCATTTTCTGATTTATATATCTCGTAAGGATTATATAATAAATTTTTCAAAAAGGAATATTAAAAACACAATTAAAAAACTGAAAATAAATAATAACCTTTAATATTTAAAGCCTATTTATTTATCCCCTTTTAACGTTTTATTTAAATAAACTTAAATATTATTTATAATCAATATAGTAATTTGAGTGAATTTAATTATTATTTATTACTAATATAGTAGTTTGAATAAATTTTATCATTGTAAGTTTTTCAAATGACTAGAGACATCACTGGAATTTACTCATATAGTTCATCATTATTTTTATTATAATTAATTATATGTAACTTATATTTTTTTCGCCTTCTCTCTGTTGTACCATTTAATAAAATTCTCTCTCCATCTATTAATTACATATAAAATTTATTAAATTCCATTTGAGAGTATTCCAATAATTTTTAATCAAATAATAGAAACTATTAAATAATATAAAAAAAGTCATCTTATATTATTTTAAAACCATTATCTGAAAAACATAAAGTTAAACAATTTTAAAAAATCCTCTATGAATTGTTTACTTAATATTTACTATTTTGAAAAAATAAATATTAGTCAACGTTAATAATTTTAGAGGTCGACATTAATAATTTTCTAGGTATTTTTTTTTTAACATTTCTCAATAAATTTATTTTTTCTATACTCTCATAAAATATATTAGATATAAAATTAAACGATTAATTGTATCTACGTACAATATTCAATTTTTTTTCGACTTGCATATTATGTGAGTTTAAAACTAGTTAAATATAAATATAATGCATATTTTATAATAGACATTCAATATGATTTTTTTTTTAAATTTTAGAATAATGATTGTAACCACCCATGTTTCTCTATTTTTATTTTCATCAATTAAAAAAAAAAAAAATTATTACGAAACGCATTTTTAATTTTCAAAATAAAATAGATTTTTCTTTCCATCTCAACCCATGGAAAAAGTAAAACTTTCCCGTGGTGTAATCCAAAAAGTAGTCCTCCTTCGCTATTCCAAAACCATGGCGACCCTCATTTGCCCCCCTTCTCTTTCTTCCTCAACCTTAAGAAATACCCTTCACTCTAATCGATCTTTCCTAACCCCCTTTCTGATCCACAAATCAATCTCTCATCCTATCTCAAACGAACCTCCCCAATTCAAGACCCTCAAAACCCTAAATTCACCACATTCACAATTTTCATCGTTTACCCATGTCATTCCTCTCCAATCCTCCGCCACCGCTTCCGCCACCACAACACCGATCCCGCAAACCCTCAAATCTAGCCTCAGAAACGGCGAGACCCTGTATGGCCTCTTCCTCCTTAGCTTCTCCCCTACCCTCGCCGAAATTGCTGGGCTCGCAGGCTACGATTTCGTGGTCGTCGATATGGAGCACGGTCACGGCGGCGTCTCCGACGCTCTCCCTTGCCTCCACGCGCTGGCGGCCACTCAAACTGCTGCGATCCTCCGCCTCCCCGAATGCTGCCCCACCTGGGCCAAGAAAGCCCTCGATCTCGGCCCCCAAGGTATCATGTTCCCCATGATCGAAAGCCAGAAATCGGCCCGGAAGGCCGTCTCGTACTGTCGATTCCCGCCGAATGGTGTCCGCGGATCGGCCCACACAGTCGTTCGGGCCTCCGGTTACGGCATCAACGCCGGCTATTTATCCAATTACGAAGATGAGCTATTGATCATGTGCCAGGTCGAATCGGTAGACGGAGTGAAGAAGATCGAAGAGATCGCGGCCGTTGACGGGGTGGACTGCATCCAAATGGGGCCGTTGGATCTGAGCGCGAGCATGGGCTACCTGTGGGACCCGGGGAACAAGAAGGTGAGGGAGATGATGAGGACGGCGGAAAAGGCGGTTCTGGGCAAGAAGGGCGGTGCCGACGGTGGGGCCTACTTGAGTGGCTTCGCTATGCCACACGACAGTCCGGATGACCTAAGAAAAAGAGGGTATCACATGGTGTCGGGAGCGGTGGACGTCGGGTTGTTCAGGAGTGCAGCCGTGGAGGATGTCAAGAAGTTCAAGATAAATTTATCGGCGGTGGATTCTGACGATGAAAGCGAGAATGGTGATGAGAAGTACTGGAGTGAATAAAGGTCATTTTCATTTTCTTTTTGTGGTTTGTTTTCTCACTTTTTCTTTTGAGCCGGGGGGGGGGGTGGTAAACAATGGTATGTTGATGTGGATGAAAGATTTTTGGGTATGAATGTGTATTTTTTTTTTTTTTATTATTATTATTTTCTTCAAACAAACAGATAGGAGTAGATTTTGAATACTAAAACTCCTACTAGTAACACACATTAGATATCCTCTAATCTACAAGTCTTAGGTTATAAATGTGTATACTTGCGGCATCAGTAAGATGTCTTGTGCGATATAAAATCAATGAAAAAAAGGAAAGAAAAAAAATCTTCCTTCGGCATGTCAAAGATTTAAGTTTGATGAATAAAAAAAAAAATGAATTGGTGGATTTTTTATAAAGTTAATTTTTTTACTTATACAAGTTATTAATTATAGTGATTTTTATGTAATAAAGTGATTTAATATTTTTAAAATAATTATTAAATTTTTAATAAAAGTATTGTAGTCGGTGAATTGGATAAATAGTGGATTGCAAAAGTTGAGTTTACATAAAAAAAAAAAAAAAAAAAAAAAATAAAAATAAAATAAATAAATAAAAAAAATAAAAAATAAATAACCCTTAAAAAAAAAAAGCTTTTTTCTTATAGCATGATCCATAAGTGGAAGTGGCATATCAGTGCTCAAGCTTTTTGACTTCGACGCTAATCGATAAATAGAAGCAACATTTGATTCATATTGAGCAACTTTAGCATTGAAAAAATAGATTAGTATGCAAGTTTGTTTGTTTTTTTTTTTTTTCGAATAACAAACATTTTGTTATGTTTTACAATTACAAATTTAGGAGTATGAGAAAATCATGGATAGAAAGTTGTTTATTAGTATATGAACCGGATCGCAAAATTCTGTAGTTAAGTGTGTTTGAGCGAGAATAATTCTAAAACGGGTGAGAAGACTTTGTTTTCGTTGTTGTTATTGGTTGAGAAGAAGCATTGTAACCGGATCGCAAAACTCTGTAGTTAAGTGTGTTTGAGTGAGAGTAATTCTAAAAGGGGTGAGAAGGCTTTGTTTTCAATGTTGTTATTGGTTGGGAAAAAGCATTGTAACACTTGTTTGGTTGAACGGAATCAGGGTGGAATAAAATCGTCATTCCACCGTTGATTCTAATTCTATTGTTTGGTTGTCTAATGGAATAAAAAATTTGATTCTAGTGCAATAAAAATCAACAGAATGGTATTCTATAGTTCATGGGTTGGAATTAGCCCAACTCATTGGGGGAAAAAAAATCCACAAAAGTCATCTTTAACCAAACTCCCGATTCTATTCATCCAACTCTTGATCAATCGATTCGTTTCTAGATCTTCAGCCATCACCACCTTCGTTTCTTAGATCTTCAGCCATCGTCGCTTTGTTTCTCAACCATCGCCGTTTCGTTGCTTTGTTTCTTAGCCATTGACGCAATTGTGATGCTGTTTGTGATTCATCTATCCAAGGAAGTAAGGTTCATTCTCCAATTCTATTTGTGATTCATCCAATATAAGCACACCCCATATAAATTTGATTGTGATTCATCTAATTGTGATTCGCCAAATTAAACTGGCTCACATGTTGAATTTTTTTACTTCCAATTTTCTTATATCATTATTTTGGATTTGCCTATTTTTTGTATACATATAACTTCCGTTAAAAATGATGTTGGATTTGTCGTTTCAATGTTCATATTAATGTTTTTTGTTTACTATCCATGGCTTACACAATGTTTAGATTGATGTCTTTTCAATGTTCAGTTTCTTGGCTTACCTAACCTTTTTAGCATCTTTATCTACAATATTTAGATTAATGTTGTTTGTTTATTGTTCTGGGTTTCTTGTTCTCATCTTTGTGTAGTTGGGAAGCTATGTCATTTGGTTTTGGAACATTCCCCCAATTTTTTACGTTTTTGTTTTGTTTTCCAAGTAATGAATCTCACATTACATGCATGTTTATTCCTGGAGTTCAAAAATAGAGGGGTTTGAGTCATTAGGCCTTACGTTAAGGGGTTTCTAACCATTACAATCCTCCAATTTACTCTTCTTTATTAACCTTGGATAATGCAATATATTTTAAATTAATTCATTAGGTCATCGCATTTTCTCTTCTATCTTTTTCTCTGTCTCTCTCCCTTAAGATATTGTAAATTAATTCTGATCGTTGGATCAAAATTTGATCTAAAGGTAAAAAATGTCTAAAGTAAAAATATATCCCGATTTATATCAACTTTTGGATAAAAGTTGATACCCTTGTTTTATTAATTTTGATATGTGGTCAACAAAAATTTGTAACTATACACATGCATTGATTATACACAATTTATCTTGCTCGTTAGTTTCTACAAATTTTGATGATTAATGTCATGCGAATATGAAGACAGTATATGTTTATCAAGACAAAGATATGTTCTTAATTTTCGTAATAATTGAAAAAAGTTGATGGAACGTATCTATGAAAGTGATGGTAATTGTATGTGTTTACTTACAATGGATCGATGTACTTTTACTATTTTATATAGTAGACTTGTAGAAGTAGTTTCAGATCGAGTAAACATTTATTAGTAGATGGATAAGTAGTAATGTTTCTTGAAATTTTAGCTTATTACGTAAAGAACAGAGTCATACAAAGGGGCTTTAAAAGGTCTGTGAAGACAATTAGTAGGTACTTTCATGATATGTTACATGCGATAATACGATTACAACAAAAATTACTGAAAATAGCTGAGCTTCTTGACGCGCCCCGATTTTCCGAAAGAAAAAGAATATGAAACATTAAAGAGTAAAAGGAAAAAGTTTTTTTTAAAGTGTCGGTTTTCTAAACAAAAAAAATACTTAAGCTGTTTTACAAAATAAGGAGTCGCCACCTAGTATTGGATTAAAATGGTATGCTAGGTCACTGAAATTTAGAAAAACAATTTAAAGGCCTAAGTCAAAATTGACACCAATAATCATGGTCAAACCAAAGATTCATTTAAAGAGTTTGGGGGGTCGGTTACGCTCGGGAAAGGTGTTAGGCACTCCAAGACGCCTATCCAAAAACGGTACCTTATGTCCAATTAAATCCAATTAATTTAAGTGTGAACGCTTTATTTTATTTTCAAATCTTTTCATTCTTATGAAATCTTGTTGCTATTTTTTAAAAATAAGATGGGACAAGTTTTTGTATTTTTGGGAATGTTCTCCCGATATGATTTCTTATCAAATATTAGGGATTCGATAAGGATGGTCCTTGGGGGGTGAATTTATATATGTTTATGAGAGGTTTCATTAATTTAAATTGACAAACTAAAATAAGTGAATGATTATGAAAATACGAATGTAAAAACTAACGTGATATGAATTATATTTTATTCATGCAAAAGTGACCTAAAAAACTAATTATATGATTTTTAAGCAAGAAATGTTTTAACTTAAGTATGCCAATGCAAAATGGTATGAATACGAGAATTAATCAGGGAATACTACATGAAGTAATGTGATTATGCGTGACAATGATTTATTTTTTTAATATATATGAAAAAAGTGCCAGTGGTGTACATGTCGTGACTAAATGAGAAGAAGTGGCATGAATTATGGATTCTAAAAAAAACCTATATGTTGGCCCAGTAGAATACCCAAGAGGGGGGTGGGGTGAATTAGGTAATTAAAAATAATCAGAATAAAATTCAATAAATATAATAATTAATTTTATGCCTAAATTAATTATTATTTTTATATCACAGCGAAATAAATCAATTAATTAGGTGCACACCCAAACAACAAAAATAATAAAGTAATAATGCAACACACCAAGATATATCCTGATTCACCAAGCTACTCTTGGTTAGTCTAGTCCTCTGAGCTCCACGGAGATTCACTTCCACTAATTCTTAAGATCCCTTTAAAGGTAGGAACCAAACCCGTACACCGATTCTTTTACAAGCTCAGAATCAACCTTTACAATTTCCTTTTCTAAGGCTAAAGAATAACTTATACTTTTTCCAGACTCAAGAATAACCTATCTTTTTATAGGCTAAAGATTAACCTAATTCTTTTTATCACTACGGCTCAAGAATCAAAACCTCACACAACACTCCAAGTATCCTTTTCATAGGTAAGGATGAAACCTTTACAATTCACTCACAATGCAATTCTTATCTAGGAAGAATCACTACCTCAATCTCTTTACAGGAAGAGACTGAAACTTAGCTACCATTGATTAAATATTCCCAGTGATATTTAATCTGTCACAACTCACCAATACACAAATTGATAAGAAGTAAATCTCACTCAGGAGCTTCTACCATCCCAGATAAATAATAACTCAATTAATATCCCAACTAGTGATAGAAAAATGTGAGATACATAAACAAGATATGGGTAGTAAATTGGAGCACGTAATCAGATTTAAGAAACTGTTTATAAAAATATTTTCTTCAAAAATCAGAAACAATTTCTAAGATTAATTTCCAAATATAGAATAATAAATAAAACGTTAAGCAATATGGAAAGATCTCGCCCGGAATCCATAGAAATAATGATTAGAACAATGTAACTTTTAATCTGGTAGCAGTAAAGATAAATAACAATTGATCTTCAAGATCGTCTCTTAGAAAAACTCACAATATTTCGGATGGATAACTCTTATAAAAGCTCACAATATGATATGATATAATTTCTCTCTTGTTTACTGCTTAATTACTAATGAAATTCGCAGGTCTATTTAAAGGCACATGTAATCAGTCTTCTAACGGCTAGTTTACAAGTATCATGATAATAAAATACTCTTATAGACTCTTTATAACATAGAGACTTCATTTACGTTCAATTTCACTTAAAAATAACTTTCAAATCTTTCAATTAAATCTCCAAAGTATTTCTCAATCTCAATTAATAAGCATAGAAACTATTTCAAGTACCAAATTGAGAAATATTAATATTTAATGTACCAAATTAATAGGATTTAACTAATATATGAACCATATCTTAAATATCATCAAATTCCTTAAATCTCTCTCAAATCCTAACAAAAAATGGCTACCTTTAGATATGATTTTCGATCAAACATTATCCTGAAATAGAGTCATCAGTCGACTAGGAGATTCAGTATGTAGCCCATGCACTTGATCGGTTGACTGCTCGGTCAACTCGCAGATTCAGAGAGTTTGTTAAGCTTCCACCGGTCGATCGACTTGCAGATTCAGAGAGTTTGTCAAGCTTCTACCGGTCGACTGCTCGGTCGACTCCTCCCTTCTGGATCTTTTCTCTGATCTCGTTTTATACTTTTTATCTTTTATATTTTCGCCCCTTTAACTAATTTATTTTCTCAATTAGCCCCACTAACTTTCTCAAATTCCATTTTAACCATTTATAAATATTTTTTTTCAAATATACATAGGAGCAAATAAATTCATCTCAACAAAACACACATAAATAATAAAAATGTTTTGTGCTGTGTATGTTCCTAAATGGGATATTAAGAGTTGAAATTTACTTGAGTTGTTTTTCCTAATTTCTTTAAACTCTTAAATCTTCAACTTCATCATTTATCATCCATTTAATTTGACATCTTCATCATTGGAACCTTAAATCACTGAAATACTCAATTAAAACATTAGTTACATCAAAACATCAATACTTAATTGTTCATCAAAATCTTAGGATCAACACTATACGTATGAAATAAAAAGGTGTAAGTAGTAAAAATGTCCTAAACATGTCGTCTAAATGACACAAGAAATAAATATGGATTACAAAGTTTAAAAGAAACTATATGTAACGAAAAAAAGTATAAGTGGTGAAAGTGTCATAACATACCGTCTAAATGATAAAGGAAATAAATGTGCGAGATGGATGCAAATAATGTCTATTTAAGTTTGCTCAATTAATTCAAAGAAATCCCGATCTAAAATTTCCTCAAATTTTATGGAGATGAGAATTGAGGGAGGATCGTGGAAACAAAATTGTCAGAATTAATCTTTTCAAAGCTTAAGCGAAATCCCACGAAAAGGTTTACCGAGGGAAGAAATTTTCTAATACCAATCGTTTCTAAATTCCACTCTAGTTGGAGCATTAAAATGAGGTTATGGAAAACTCTCATACGATTCATCGAGTCGTCAGATTCATCCTAACGTTCATAAGGATTAATTCCCACAATCTAATATTTTTATTATTTTTTTGGATTTTTATATTTTTTACGGTTTTTTATAACAAGGATAAAATAAAATAAAAATAAAGAAAAACACAAAAAATAAAGAATGAAAATGTCATTCACCTAATGCTCAGAGATTAAGTTTAAGCACGAAAAATCCATCTTAGTGTTTTCATAGGATCATCGGACTACTTACTTTTTTTTTTTTTTTTTTTTAATTGCGACAAATAAAAAGAATGTGAAAATAATATAAACAAGAAAAAAATAGCGAGATATGAGTATCATTCTCTAACGCTCAAAGGTTCAAATTGAGAATGGGGAACTTCATCTCAATGTTTTCATCGAGTCATCGAATAATTGAAAGAAATAAACCTATAGGAATTTAAATTATGAGAAAAAGAAATAAGCTGAAAAATAATTAAAAATCAGAAAAACATACCTGTTCTAGCCAAGATTTCGATGCTCGGGTTTTATCTCTCTTGCGGACAGCTTCTTGAAAGGGTTTTCGATGAGAAACACTTTTTTAGGGGTTATTCCTCCCAATTTTTTAATAAATAAATTAAGAGGAGGATGGTCCTATTTATAGAGAAAGATGTAGAATGAAAACCCCTAGGAAACCCTAAAAACTAGGTTTGGCTGCCTAAAGCCCAGTCCAAATTGGATAAGAAAAGGGCAAATTAAAAAAAAGAGAAGGAAAAGAATTTTCTAGACCACTAGGCGTGTGAAAATCATGCGCCCTTTCCCTTTTTTTTCTACGGTTGCCACGTGGAAACAGGGCACATCCGTTATTTTTTGTTTTTTCTTGCTCGACTGACATTATGAGGTGGGAGCCGCCTCCACTCTCTCTCTTCTAGCAAACAAGGGGCCCACATCTCCCTTTCTCTCTCTTTCTGTCTTTCTCTATTTCCCACTTTCTTTCTCTATCTCACAATTTTTCTCTCTCCCTCTCATTCTTTCTTCTTTTTTTCCCTTATTTCATCTTTTTTCTTTTTTATTTTGTTTTCTTTATTTTTTTATTTTTTAAATTTATGAAAAGTAAACTAAAATAAACTATAAAATAAAACCAAAATTTTTGCGGGACGGTCAAAATGCCGTGTCTACACCTATACCTCAAGACACAATGGATTAGAGATAGAAGTAGTTCAAGGTAAATATTTTATCAAAATATAGCTAAAATAGTTTATTTATTATTTTTAAATGTAGTTTTTAATGAAATTCACTTTACTTGTCTATAGAATTGTATCGATGCATTAGATGGGACATACATCAAGGTGAGAGTATCTTTAGTAGATAGACCTAGATACCGCAATAGGAAGGAGAAATTGCCACAAACATATTAGTTATATGCTCTCAAGATGAGAAATTTATATATGTTCTACTGGGATGGGAAGGATCGATTGTTGATGGTAGAGTTCTTAGAGATGCCTTAAGTAGGAGGAATAGTTTGAGAGTCCCAAATGGTAAGTTAGGCTAATAAACAATATGTATACTAAACAATTTGATATAAATTATTAAATTTAGCTTAATATTATTTTATACCATATAGGTTTCCATTATCTTGTCAATGTTGGGTACAAAAATTGTGAAGGCTTTCTTGCCCCATATTTTGGCTAACGTTATCATCTTGATGAGTGAAGGGAAGGACACCAACCACGCACCCTAGAAGTGTCTTTTAACATGAAACACACAAGTGCTAGGAATGACAATGGTCTAATTTCAGTTCGGTTTCATATAAAACCAAAACCAAAACTGTTATGCATATACCAAATCGGAACCGCAACCAAAACCGTAGATTTTTTTAAGGGGTTTTAAAATTGAAACAGTTAACTTTATGTAAAACCAAAGCCAAAACTATGAAACCGTGAAACTATTTAAATTTTTTAATTCAAAAAAACCAAAACCAAAACCTCAAAAACATAGATCGTTGTTTTTTTTTTACATAAACAAAAACATAATTAAATTATAAAACATAAATTCTAAAAAACAAAACCAAATCACAAAACTATTAATTGTTGCAATAAATGTTTCTAATCATAATTAAAATACAACGATAAATAGTCGTCACATGAAGACTACCAAAGAAACGACAAAAAGATCAACAATCAAAGAAATGGAAAACATAGACGAAATTATACACAAAAAGAAGTACAGAGAATGGAAAATAAAAAGAAATTATTGAATGAAAAAAAATAAAAAGTTAGCAAAAACTAGAAGAAAAATCACCAGAGTTGAAATGCTAAGTCATCGAAAAATGAATCAGAGAATTTGAAGACGAAGGAGAATTCAAGCAAGACAAAAGGACCCCAAGGATGGAGTCTTTCGTGCATAAATAAGGGTAACCACGTCACGAGGAATGTTAGTCACCGCCTAGAAGATGAACAGAAATCTCCGATCAAATTAGTCACCTATTTAATGCTTGACATGTCTTAGGCATGAAAAACAAAACGATGCAACGTTTGCAAAATTTTATTTAGGTGCCAAAAAAAAAGGGTAATTGATCCCAAGCACACTCATTGGGACTTCAATTAATCCCCAAATAATATTCCCAAGCATACTATTTTTGGCCCTTGGAAATAGGGGGCATCTGATGAGGGGTATTTTAAGAAGTCTAAAATCTCACCATGTATAAGGATAAAAATACATGCATAAGGTGCATGAGTTCTCGAACTTGATTCATCAACAATCATCTACAAGGTAAGAGAGCCCAAACAAGCACATAGGTACTCGAGGGGTCTGCTCAAGTCTCAAAGCCCTTGTGAGAAACATCGCCACCTGAGCAGTTTGATTGACCCATCGGACTAGATTTCCCAAGCATGATATAAACCTTGATCTATGCTCGGAACTAACCCCTGATCGGGATCCGTTATAATGAACCACTAAATATGAAAGGAGTGATTAATTCGGATGTAATGGTCTATTACTCCTAAATCCCACTAAATTTGAGATATTAATGGGAGTTAACCAAAATTAATAGAAGACTTACCACTCCTATATATATAACAAGAGGCATATAATTAAGGTATGTTCACTTTTCATAGTCATTAGTTTGGAAAAATATTTGTAGAACACTCTGGTGATTCTCACACCGAAAGTGCAACATTGACAAGCCTACATACGATGCATTGTTTGTAGGAATTAAACCTTGAGTAAGATCATACTTTGAATCCCAAAGGACCATTTATGAGGATCCAATTTTTGGCAAAACGAAACTTAAATTGTTAAGGGTGGTTTTGGTTTTCGACTCAAAAACTATTTTATCAAGTCTAAAGTTGTTTTTTGAATCTAATAAACAATCCATTTTTAATTTGAGCAATATACCTACACTGTACAACCGATAGTGCCTGAATGGTAGTTGCAATACCCCATGTGGTCCACTCTCCTAGTAAATTTTGAAGTAAGTCCATATGAGCTAAAATACTTAAGTTAAGTTACTAGTAGTAGCCCACATGATATTTTATATATGAGACAATCTTTTCTAATACATTCGACGAGGAATTTTATAATATATCCTACTTAAAGATGTAATGTCCTTATTGTATTGGCCAATTCATTCCCTTGGCTAGGGATGTAGATAGTAGCCCACAAGCAGGCATATAACAACCCATAAGCGTACACATTATACTTATCTCAGGGTCACTATCCCTTTCTAAAGCATTTACTCCTCAATCAACATTACATAATATCGTTTTTGGATCAAGATTAGTTTTGATACCATTTATAATGCCTATGCAGTCCACTTATTTAGTGAATTTTGGACCATTGAGTCTATGTAGCCCAAAATATTTAAATTGAGTAATCCAGGGGTCACGGACTGACCATAGAACCCTGTTCAATAAGCAGAACGCATTAGCTGTCTGCTCTCCGGTTGGGCAGTAAGGGTTAGAGAAGGGCAATAACTCATTCTTAAAATCAGCGTTCTTAAGACTAAAGAGTTAGGCAGAAGGGGGGAAAGCTATCTGTTCCTGGCTCTCTTGTAGCTGGTTCTGGAGGAACCACAAAAATCCTTAGTTAGAATGGGATTCCAACTCAGCATATTACTAATACTAGCTTACATTATACTATATGTCATAAGGTTAATTTTTCAATACGAAATTATAATCGAGTGATGGCCTAGTTGCCACTACAACAAGTCAGCCGTGTGAAATTCCTGCAACGTAACGGAATCACACCAAAACAGTATGTAAAATGCACCCACACACAAGCACAACATAGTGTATGGAAAATACCCTATCTTGTATTTATAACTTAGGAAACAAGGAACTAATTTTACAAACCTGATCTGGAAATCCATAGGGACACTTCCACTACCCAAATCAGATATACAAAATGACTATTTATAGAGAATTATGGCAGTTGACAGCCTCAACTGCTTAGGCATACACTTAACACCTGTCCAACACATGTTTAACCCATAGAATGATAGTTTTCTAGCCTAAAAATTGTCCACAATTGCCCAGAACTGTCCATACATGCCTGGTAACTTCCAGTCACTTCATCTCACCACGTGATAAACCTTATTTTCAGTGTCCTTGCATCGTGCCAACATGTTGTTTGGTTTCCATCTCGTTTCGTTAGTCATGCTGAGGTTTGTTGATGCCTCACCATGCTACTTGTATGGTTAGAACGTGTTTTGCGCCTACGTTCTGCCTCATTAGCTTGGCCTCGTGCTCAAGCTTACCTTTACATTGTCTTCGTGAATGGCAATTCTAGTATTGGTCCTAGGATTATCGTGCCTCGTTTTACCGATGCCCGATGTCCACCCACGTCGTCTAGCGACACTCTTGTGTGCCCACGCATGCCATCGCATATAACTAGTTGCCAATGAGCCTTGATCCTAGCTGCGTGCCTAGGATCACCTTGTTTCATGCCTTAGCGTCACCCAATGCTCGCTAGTATTGACCTATGAAGTCCCATTTCGTCGACACTCATCACGTCTTGCCTTTGTTGGTGCCTTTTTGCCAACACCTTCATTTGTGCTGTATGTACCATGTTCGGTAGCAAAGCATACCACGTCCGTGCCAAATGGTCCTCCAGTTTTGTTAAGTGCTAACAAACTATCCCCACCAAAATAATCTAACGCCCTTGTCGGATCAACCCTAGCTGGACCCTATGAATTTGGCATACACTTATGCTAATGATACTGCCACAGTCTTCTCATTTTACCCTCAATATTTTCTCCGGTTCGTTGCAACTCATTACAACGTGTTTGCCATAGAATGCCTCTATAACTAGATTGACCACCAACCCATTTTCTCCCACAACAACCTCATTTGGAAACTCCTCGATAATTAGTCGCCTCTGATCATTATTCAGCATGAAACATAGGATGGTTTCTGGTATCCTATGTCCCAAGTCAGGTTCATTACTTACCAAATTTTAGACTGCACTCGTCTATTTGTTGTCCGCCAACAACATAGTGTTGACGCGCACTATCTCACGTTCAGAGCCTTCATTTTCTCATTCCTCCTGAACCAGTATCGTCAGTTTCTTCTTCTTTGGACAGTCCTTCATTCGGTGAGGATCGTCACATATAAAACAACCCTAGATCTTTCCAATAGCCATCTTGGGTTGGGATTTTGAATAGGAACCCTTGGAAACATTGGACTCCCCGCCTTTGTTCTTCTATTTCTTCGTTCATTCGTTCGTTTTCTCTTTGTCTTTCTTTCTTGATTTTCTGTTAGAACCGCTGTCGTCCTTCGTTAGGTTGTAATCGCTAAGGCTATCTGCCATTGCCACGGCAATTTGCAGGTTACGGACACCCTACCGTCGCAATTCAGCATGCTCCTATGCTTGCAAGCTTGAGGTAAAATTGAAGAGTTTGTCATCTTCTGACATATTCTTCACATTCAATATCAAGGATGTGAATTCTTTTACATACTCACGTACTGAATTATTGTGCTTTTTTTTAACCGATACTGAGCTACCTAACTCGAGTTTGTCGGTAGGAATTGCTCCCTCAATTCCTTCTTCAAATAAGCCCACGCCTTGGTCTATAGACATGCACTGTCCTCCACACGAGTCTGCCACCACAGCTTGGCATCATCGACCATGTACATGCTCGACACAATCCGAAAATATTGCTGCATGTCCCATAAGAAATTATCCAATTCCTTGGCACTCCGCATGCTAGAAAATACTTTTGGGTCTGGCAATTTCACCCGCGTTGGTCCGTCCCTCGATGGCTCTGCCCAATAATGGCTTTCTTCAAAACAAAAACTTCTTCCTCAACGTACTTGAGGTTAATTTTTTAGACATCGGTCAGCACGATCATGTCCTTCTCCATGGACTTGATTCTGACCATTGTATTTCTACTGAAATCTTTGAAAAAGCCTCAAAGATTTATAATGTTGGTCTTATTTTCAGCATTCTGAACCGACTGATTTACCTTGTTACTCGATGTTGGTGCACCGAAATATTTTTCCATCATCTCAAGTCTGTTGCTTATATTCGATGCAGAGGCCATTTTGTAGCCCTGCTTTGATACCCACTACCACAAGGCTAATTTTTTAGCACAAAAATTATAACCAAGTAATGGCTTAATTGTCGCTACAACTAGTTAATCACGTGAAATCCCTACAACGCAATGAAACCACACCAAAACATTATGTAAAACGCACCCACATAGTGGCATAACATAGTTTACGGGCAACGCCCAACCTTGTATTTATAACTCAGAAAATAAGGAACAAATTTTACAAACTTGTCTAGAAATCCGCAAGGACACTTCCAATGCCTAAACAAAAAAAAAAAAAAAAGATTATTTATAGAGAACTGTGGCAATTGATAGCCCTAAATGCCTAGGCAGACACTTGACACCTGTCCAACACATGTCTAGCCCACAGAATAACAGTTTTTTAGCCTCAAAACTATCCATAACTACCCAGAACTGTCCACACATGCCAGTTGCTTCCAGTCACTTCAACTCACCACGAGCTAGACCTCACTCCCAGTGTTTTTGTATCTTGCCAACATGTTGTCTGATTGTCAACTCATTCCCTTAGTCATGCCGACGTTCGTCAACGCCTCGCCATGCCGCCACATGGCCAAAACATGTATTGCATCCACGTTCTGCGTCATTAGTTTAGCCTCATGCTCAAGCTTTCCTTAACGTTATCTCTGTGAATGCTGATTCTAGCATTGCACTTACGATTACGACACCTCATTTTAGCGACTCTTGATGTCTACCCACATCCTCAAGTGACGCCTTTGTGTGCCTATGCATACCACTGTCCATGAGCCTTGATCCTAGCTGCGTGCCTAGGATTACCTTGTTAGCGTTACCTAATGTCTGCTTGCATTGACCTGTGACTCCCCATTTCATCGACGCTTACTGCATCCTGCCTTTTTTGGTGCCTTTGTTGCTAAGGCCTTCATTTGTGCCTCATGCACGGCGTCTGGTAGCAAAATGCACCAAGTTTATTCCAAATGGTCCTCCAGTTTTGTTAGGGGCTAACACTACATGTATGAGATAATATTTTTAATATTTTCGATATGAAATTCCACAGTATTAGAGTGTGTCACACACCAGTTTCTGATAGCTAAAAGAGTGTTGGTTGTTGTCCCTCTCGGTAGTAAAAGTGGTCTCGAGGTGGATGCTATCTATACCAGCTTGACTCCTTGAGTTTCTGGAAAAAAATATATAGCTAAGAGCAACTCCAACCCAAGTAGCTATTTGTAATTTCTAAATTAATAAAATGCCTTGTTGAATAGTGTTTTGCCTAACAAAAAATATGTTGACACTGCAATTCAAATAGGCATTGAGATTAGGCATTTTAATTTAATTAATTTTTCATATCAATGTATAATCATTAATTACATAACATTTTATTTATTAGGCTGATTAATTTATTAACTTAATCAAAAATAAATTATTTAGGCAAAGCACTTAATCAAATTAAAAATAAATTTATTAAATAAAATCCAATTGATTAACTTAAGCCCAACCCAACCCAACTAACAACAATAACAACTGTTGGCCCAATGGAATACCCAAGAGGGGAGGTGAATTGGATAATTAAAAATATTAGAGAGAAAATACTTTAATAACTCCAATAATTAATTTTTATCCTAAATTAATTATTATCTTTATATCACAACGGAAATATAAAATCAACTAGGTGCACATCAAATAACAAAAATAAATAAAATAAAGATTGCAGCACACTAGAAATTTATACTGGTTCACCAAACTACTCTTGGTTAATCCAGTCTTTCGAGCCCCACGGAGAGTCGCACCCACTAATACTCAAGATTCCTTTAAAGGTAGGAACCAAACCCTTACAATAATTATTTTACAGGCTCAGAATTAACATTTACAAAAAAAAATAATTCACAAGCTAAGAAAGAACCTCTACTTTTTACAGGCTCAAGAATAACCTAATTCTTTTTAACACAAAGGTAAAAGAATCAAAATCTCACCAACACTCCAAATATTATTTTACCAGGTAAGGATTGAACCGTTATAAAATTCACACAAAATAATTCAATCCAGGAAGAATTACTACTTCAATCTCTTTACAAGAAGAGACTGAAACCGACTACCCTCTGATTAAGTACACCCAATAGTATTTAATCCGTTACTCAACTTACCAATAAAAATTGACAAGTGATTTTTCTCACTTGAAACTTCTACTACCCCAGATAAATTAAAATTCAATTAACATCCCAAAACTAGTGATAGAAATATGAGATACTCAAAATTTGATTTTTAACAAAAAATGGGAGCACGTAATCTGATTCAAAAAATTGTTTATAAAATATTTTCTTTAATAAAAAATCAGAAATAATTTCTAAAGATCAAATTCAAAAAATAATCGAGTAATACAATATAGAAAGTAATTAGAAAGATTTCACTCGAAATCCACCGAAAAAATAAATATAGAGATGTTACTTCAGATTCGGTAGCAGTAATGATTAACAGCCAATGATTCTCAAGATAGCCTCTTAGATAAGTTCTCACAAAAACTCAGTATGATATCTCTTAGAAAAGCTCAATATGATCTCCTGATCTCTTAATCTCTTTTTTTTTTTATATGAAAAAACGTAGGTCTTTATATATGGAATTAGAAACAGCTCTCTAACAGCTAGTTTCCATTATCATGATACTTAATTGCTCTCTTAGACCCCTTATATCATTATGAATTCATTTTGATTCAATTTACTTAATTATAACATTTAAATCTCTCAATTAAGTCCCCAAATATTTCTCAATCTTAATTAAATAGAATAGAAACAATTATATGTACCGAAGTGAGAAATATTCAAACTTAATGAACCAAATCAATAGGAATTAAATAATAGGTGTAGCATATCTTAAACATCATAAAATTCTTAAAATCTTTCATAAATACCAACCAAAAAACGGCTACTTTTAGATATAAATTCAGAATTCCACAATATCCTGAAACTGACACACTAGTCGACCGACCAAGATTAACAGTCGACCGCTCGATTCAGGATGTAGCCAAGCTAAAGATTCTATGCCCATCGGTCGACCTATCTGTCGACTTAGAGATTTAGAAAGTTCCATTTCTCTTCACTGATCGACTTACCTATCGACTTAGAGATTCAGAGAGTTCCATTTCTCTTCACCGGTCAAGTTACCTGTCGACTTAGAGATACAAAGAGTTCACCTGTTTAGTCTGGTTAACTTACCAGTCGACTTAAGGATATTGGATCTCTTTTTCTAAACTCGTTTTTAATTTATTCTCATTGACGTTTTCGCCCCTTTAACTATTTTATTTTCTTAATTAGCTCCACTAAATACTTAACTCCAATTTTAATCAATTATAAATATTTCTTTTTCAATTACATATAGAAGCAAATAATTCAGCTAATTAGGATCCTATTAAAAACACACATATTTATAAAAATCATTTAAAAATCTTTTTGTATCGTGTGTGATCCTAATTGGGATATTAAGAGTTAAAATTTAAACTTGAGTTGTTTTCCCTAGGTTCTTCAAATTCTTCAACCTCTTAATCCTTCATCATTTTTATCATCAAATCTTCATCATATGGAACTAATAAACTGAAACACTTAAACAAATCGTTAGTCTCACAAAAAAAATCAACGTTTAATTGTCTATCAAAATCTGAGGATCAACAACAACAACAACAAAAACTAAGCCTTTGTACAACATAAGTAGGGTTGGCTACATGAATCCTTTTATGTCATAATGAACGATCAAGGCCATCTTCTCAGTCAATTGCAATGTCATCAAATCACTTCTAATAGTCTCCTCCTAAGTCTTCTTAGGCCTAACTCTCCCTCTAGTAGATCTCTGTACTTGAACTAAATCGTATTTTCTCACTGGTACTTCTATGGGTTTTCTATGCACATGTCCAAACCATTGTAAATGATTTTCTCTCATCTTCTATTCGATGAGTTTTATTCCTAAATTCTCTCTAATAGTTTCATTCTAATTTTATATATTCTCGTTTTCCCACTCATCCACTATGACATCCTCATTTCTATCACACCAATTTTCTGTATATACTTTGTTTTTATTACCCAACATTTCGAACCATATAGAAACACCGGTCTTTTTACTATTTTGTAGAGTTTTTCTTTGAGTTTCAATGGTATTCTATAATCGCATATTACCCCAACTACACTTCTCTACTTCAATCATCCTGTCTTGACTTTACGAGTAATATCCTCATTGATTTCGCCATTGCTCTAAATCATTGAACCTAAATATCTAAAATGATCAACTTTTGAAACCTCTTCATCTCCAATTTCAACCTAACTAATAACAAAAAATAAAATAAAAATCAAGGCATGCCCAAATTATTCTTAAAGCCTTTAAACTAATTTTTTAAACCCTAAACCACCCTTATCTTTAGAAGAGTAGCAGACATGGAGGTAGGAAGAAATAGAGAGAGAGAGAGAGAGAGAGAGAGAGAGAAAGAGATGGTCTAGCTTCAAGATATAAATTGGAGAAGAGAAAGGTATATCCAAACAGTTCTGAAATTTGAGTGCGAACGATTTGCCTTGTTGTGGACTATAGGAAGGAATCTCACGTGAAATTGGAGCTTGGGAATTTATCGAGCAAGTTGGACCTGCGTTTTCTTACTTTGATTAGGCAAAGTTGCCGTTATTTCTTTTAGCGAGGATGATGGCGATTCTGTTGGAGTTGCTCTAGTACAAGTAATTTTTAAGGGTCAACAAGTAATTTCATCGATAATTTGTCCTCTTCTCATCAGCCAATATGTATACAGATACAGAACCCTGATGTTTCCAAAACTTCTTAGCACGTGTAATCAACTTCTCATTTGCCAAAAACCTTCTCAACTTCACCTTTCAACCTGCAAAACTGATTAGTTCTTAAGGGGAACATCGGTATAGTGTCGGCCAAAGAACCTTCGGTGTGAGAATAAACTAATCTAATTATGAAGAAGGCTTAAGCACTTGAATTAGTCGTAGCAATAAAACAATGATACATTCTCTTTATATAGACTTAGTAGACCACTGCTGTTTCATTGGTGAAGTCGCCCGTTTCGTGATTTCCTCCTAACAGCATGGGATATGGCCACGAGTTTCTCCATTAAACTAGGGGAAGACCTCTGTAACGTTGCTTCCATCAAATATGGGCCACTACAGCCAGTCAATTGTAATGTTCCCCATGCATTAGGGAAACGTGGAGGTTATGGGCTGATTTGTTCTTGGCCTTGTCACCGTGGGTTTTAATTACCCATTATTGCACTTGCTTGCGAAACCTATTTTACTTGTGCACTGGACCACTATGGTCTTTTCCCCGAGGGGCTTGATGCGCTTAACCTAGACCATATGTTTGGTTTTATTTTTTAGGTCGGATAATTGACTCGATTTGACTCACTAAGGTTCTCAAGCATTGATAGTCATGAGCAAAAGTTTTCCCATATTATTTGCCCTCTTGACTTTTGTGATGATTAAGAGAAGAGAGACGAAAGATCACATCTCCCGTTTGCGTAAGTTCTTGTCTTTCTCCAATATTTTGATTGTTGTTGCTTGTTCACATCCCTATTTTGATTTTTGTTACTCTATTCGAGATGTCGTTGAGTTAATCGAACAATCCTGCTGAGATTGGTTCATCGTCGAATCCCCTTGCGGAGTAGATGACGACAACCTAGACTTCTCTGTTCACTGATGCCTTATTTAACTAGGGAGATCATGGTGCAAAATCTATTCCAAATGGATAGTGTGTGCCATTTCAAGAATAATACAATATCCTTTCATCTGTGTCGATTAGGGTTCCATCCGAAGACGAATGCCCTTATAACACCAAAAAGGGTGAAATATGCCTCTTTGTGTGGATGTTCGTATACTAATTCACACTTCCTTTTACTTATTTCCTCCACAATCTTTTTCGTCAACTAGAAATTACCTTGGTCAGTTAACCCCCAGTGGCTTTCATTAGATGATGGGATCCATTGCTCTTTCTTGTGTAAATAATGTCCTCCTTATTGTAGATATAATTAGGAGTATTGATTCCCTCAAATTTATTTTTGAACTTGGGAGATTTTAGTACTCCTTCCCTACTGATCTTTCTTTTGTGGTGAGAGGAGATTAGCAAAGGTGGTACCTCTTCTTCAAGGATAATTTGGAATTTTCTCTTGAAGAAATAGGGCAACCTTCAGTTGTGCTTAGGCATTTCAATTTTTTGAGTTATTTTCTTTACTTATGATTTCTTTGCAATTCAAATTTAGGAATTTTGCAACAATGGTCTTGATGTATTCTTTGGGTTGTCTGATGCAGGTGGAGAAACTTACAAAAGTCTTGGTCTTAGAACCAAGGTTGAAGAAGAGCTAAAAACGTTGTTGGTCCCAGAAAAATGGTCCTGCAAGGTTTTTGCTGCCTACCTTTTCAATCCGCCAGCAATGGACGCATCCTAATTCAACCAATTAGAAGAGTTGCAAATTGGGAAGAAGAGGAAGAGACTTGTAAAGAAATCCTCCAGGCCATCTGAGCAGTCATCAACTCAGCTTGCTACCCCTGTCGTTGCCAAGACTGCAGTTCAACCTGCTATTCAGGTAGCGGCTAATCCTACAGTTTAGTCCACTAATTAACTAGCGGCTCCTCATCCTCGTCTCATTCTTCCTGTGGGCTCTGAGTATGATGATGATTCTCAATCCTTGAGCACATGCAGACGTAGTTTTTTTTTTTTTTTTTCCTGACTGTCTCTTCAGCCCAAGTTCCAGCCTCTACAGAGATTAGGAGGCTGGAACTTACCACTCCTACAGCTGACATTCCTATTAATCGTGTTGATGAGCCTACCTTTACAAGTCGTCATCCTCCTCATACAACAATTGCTTCCAGTCGAGGGGCGTCGAGCAGTCGTGGAATGTCTCATGAGTAGATATACCAATTGATAAAGGAAGTTGGGTCCTCAATTCCTAGTCGCCAGGAGATCTTTGACAATGAAATCAAATTCTTATATGAGGAGTCATATAATAGAGGTCGGGAAAGGATTGGGAGCCGTAGCAAGGCTAAACTTTTCAGGATTCTCGTCTACGCACTCCTTCAGGTAATCATCCTTATATTCAATAATTATTAATTTTTCTGAGTTGTTATATTAGTTTCTGATTAACTGCCTTTGTATTGCAAGGCATCCATGTGTCTTCTGTGTTGGCAGAAAGTTCTGATGACGTGAATGAGTTAGATACTCAGCTCATGCATAAGTTGATTGAGTCCAGCCACCTGGAAGAAGACTTAAGTGCCATCCAAGAACATGAGGTCTATCTTGAGACAGACTTAGCACTGACGAGGTCATCTCAAGAGAGATTTGAAACATATTTGCTCTTCACCAAAGAACAACGTGAAGTGCTGTAGAGGAGTAATGAGCTATACTGCACAGAGAACAGTAGGATTCAAGCAGAGATCTCTTATCCAAGGGGAGAGAGCTATTATTTGAGGAAGGAGATCCTCGCTCTGAAGGGAGAGGTCAGCACAACACGCTCAGAGGTAGATCACCTTAGGGTTGACCTTCAGATCAAGGATGTTGCTCTCCAAGCGAAGGAGGATGCCCTCCAACACCTTTAAAGTAAGAGAAATCAACTCCCAGTTGAGCTAAACTAGGAGCAACTGAGGTCTATTGATCAGGCGCAAACGGTAGAGGGGTTGACGGCAGAGCTGGCGGCAAAGAGAAAGGAGATTGAGCAAAAGATCAAGGACTTGTAAGCAGAATTTAAAATTAGGTCAAAGAACATCTAGTTGGTGGGCTTCATCCACTACCAAAGTGTCACACCCTACCTCGGACACCTGTCATGTGGGGCCGGCATGACGTAGACATGACACCGCCCAACTAACTAGCCAATCTCAATACGTCAATAATAAAATAGTAAATCTATACAACACATATAATAGTCTCATCTGATAGGGATACACCGTCCTGAATATAAATATAATCAAACAAATCCCCTGAACCTCACTTAGATTTTATTTTTGGTATCTCGTCTCCAAATTTTTTCTCAAATGACTCCTTTGCGTGACCCGCATAACTCTATCTAGCGTCAGTAGGGGACCGACCGACTCCTAGCTATTTTACCTGCGAGTGTACTGCATTCTTAGTAAAAACATTTTTAAAATAATAATTCATTGTACAACATCTAAATAGATCAAGCACGAGTATAGAAACAGAACGTAACTAGTAAAATTCTCCATAATATAAGAAGTAAAAATAAAGCAATAAATATAAGTTCAATTCCAACCCATCTAGTAAAATAATACCAATCACCATAATAAACAATAAATCACCCAATATAAGTAAAATATCACATCTCAAACACACATCTCAAACCACCACTCCACCACAACACACACTGGCTACCCATAGTGATCGTTTTAACCTTACGATCGGGAGTTGCAATGGTACCGTAACATCCGTAGGAATGCCTTCCTATGAAATATCCGCACCTTTTTTGGGGAGAACTATAATCCACACCCCTTACGGGGAGAACTATTCACATCCCATGGGAAGAATCCATACCCCTTACGGAGAGAACTAAAATCCACACCTCTTTCGGGGAGAAACCACACCCCTTGTAGGGAGAATAACTATGACATCGTCAAAATCATCAGTATGGTTAAAAATCCACATCCTTTATGGGAAGAAATATATTTTCACTCCCTATCGTTAAAAATCCACACCCCTTATGGGGAAAATATAAGCCACACCCTTTTCGGGAAGAATTTCCAAAATCACGTTTTTCACTCTCCTTTTTAAAAGTACCACCAATTTCAGTAAAACCCATTTTTTTTTATCTTTGTACCACCGATTTCAATAAAAACCATTTCTCCCACCTTAGTTTTTAGAAAACCAAACATTCTTAGAAAACCAGTTACTTTCCACTCTCTTTTAGAAACCAACACAATACCCCAAAAATTTATTTTACCAACTCACCCAAATACCTGCTTGATCCATATAATTTATAAAATCGTACAGTTTAAGTAAATCAATATTTCATTATATATATATATATATATATATATATATATATATATATATATATATATATATATATATATATATAAATAGTTTGGCAAGAAGACAGTACATTTACCTCGTTATCCGCTCTCCAAAACCTTCACTGACCACACGCTATCGGGACACCGTGCCTGCAAGCCTAATAGTGACAGAGCCTAAATTAATATCTTATCTAAAACATCCGAATCATGTAATGCATACCCTATATTCTGAATCATTACTATTCTATATACCACGTAATTAAAATTAATTAATCGTTACGAAATTATTACGATTTTAGGATTTGTAACGCTAAATAAAATTTAATTTAACGAAAATTAATAATCGATTGAAATTTCACCTATTTCCGAATCGTTTGGTGACCACGAGATGGGTTTTTGATTTTCAGTGGGGTGGTTTGTGTAATTCCCTTCTTTTTTTCTTTTTTCTCTTTCTTTCTCGCTCTGTACCAGCCGACGCTCTCTCTCTCTCTTTCATTTCTGTTTCAACCGCTGGCGACCTCGCACTCAGCCGACCCTCACCGCCAGCTCTGCACAACACACACCACCTATCAACAACCACCATCGGCAATCCCATAACCGAACACACCCACCCACATGATCACAGATTTCTCTCTCTCTTACACACACACACACGCTGAAACTCACACACACACTCTGTCGTCGACGATACACACACATACATAAATACTTTGCCGGTGACCCAACAACACAGTCGACGACCATCATCAACCGAACACCCCTATGCAATGAACGAGCAGGAAATACACACACACGCACGTCGGTCACCCACACAGACCAGACAACGGTCGCTGCCGATGACAAACACCGTCGACGCACCCGACTCACGCCACCGCCACCGCCACCGCTGTTGATCGATAATCGACCCAACCCACACATACGCACACCAAAACAAACAAGGAACACACATACACACACACACTTACCATACACACACTCATCGACCGAACATACACGATCGTCGACCTAAATAGCTCACCTACACAAAACACACACTGCCGAACGACTCCCCCACCACCATTAACTGAACGACGGCCACCTACCACACACAATCAAAGAACCGAACGGCGACCCACTTCTCTCTCTCTCTTCTAAAATTTGATGGCGACACACCCTCATTCGACTACCGAACAGCCGACCAATACCTCTGATCCTCTCTCTTTCTTCTCTGTTTTCTAGTTCTTCTTTTGAGATTTTTGGTGATCATTACATGCATGAACAATATTTATATGCATGTAACTAGTGGTCTAAGCATTGAGCTCCTCTTGCCACGTTGCCTGCTCCTCTCTCTCCTTCCGGCCGGCTGAGCTCACGATCACACACACATATGTGCACACACAGACACAGACATACACACACACACACACACACACACACACACACACACACACACATATATATATATATATAATTAAAAATAAACTTTTGTTAAATTACTCTTTTCTCCCCCTAACTTCTTAAAATCTTCATTTTAGTCCAAGTCCACTTTTAAGAATTTCTTAAATTGCAATTTCACTCTTGAAAGTTTTAATTAAAAGTTAAATGTCAATTTACCTCCCAAAGTTTGGATTTAATATTTCTAAATTTGCGAATTGACCCCTAAATTTTTAATTTGAATTTTAATTGACCCAATTTCACCTCAAATTGTCCCAGTTACTCTAAAATGCAACTAAAATGACGTACATGCTACGATTGAGGTCTTATATAAAGTCTGGTATTAAGAGAATGCCTAGGGGTAGACTTTTCCTTCTAGGAGGATTAACTGGAGAAAGAAGCAGAAGAAAAAGATGTTATTGATGAAGAGGAGGAATGTGCTAATGCTGAAGAAGATACACCTACTGAAGGTAAAGGGTTTCATTCAGAAACTCCTACATCCGTAGCTGAGGTGCCTGCAAATAGCTCAGATCCAAACCCTTTTGGTCATCTCACCCCAAGCTCAGATCAAGCTGATGTGTTAAAGCTCTCTCTCCAAACCCTTCTTGTAAGCTCGCCCCAAGCTTAGATCAAGCCCATGCATTGATGTTTCACATACATTTAACGTTTACCTTTTTTGCTTAAGTCTCTAGAAAATCTTCTCATCTTTTCTCTCTCTTACCCCTTTCTTTTCTTAATCATGTTATGGACATCTCCAACCTCTTTTGCAGCCACACAAAATGAAAGGCAGCACGAGATTGAGCTAGAGAGAAACTTCGAGCTTTGATGACGACAGCAAAGATCCTTACTGACGAGCATCCTTGTCTCAGAGCCTTGGAGGATGCTTATGCAGTCTTCTAAGCTATGAAAGCGGTGCATTCCCATGCTATCTCATAGCTCCATGAATTCGGAGACCAGTTGAAGAAATCACAAAGGGAGGCTCGGAACTGTCTGTTGACTTGTACTTTCACGAAGAGTATGTCGATTCCATGAAGGAGAAGTGGGACAAACTTTGGGAGAAGAATGAGGAGAAAAAGAAAACGATCTGAGAGTTGGTCCTCAAGATCAACCAGTATGAAGAACATGACTTGTACCTGTCTCACTCGGAATCTAAAGGGCTAGATCCCCAGCCTTGTCCTGGGTCGGACTAGCGCCACCCAATTAACCCTGGTTTTCACAGAAAAAGTTTCAAACGTTTTTTTTGTTTGTTGTATGACAAGCATTTTTCAATTTTTTTTTTTTTTTTGTTAATGAAAAACAATGTGGGTTCTGATATATTTGTGTTGCCCCTGTGTTGTTTGTTTGTTGCCCTCATTCATAACTTTGTTAGTATACTAAGCTAGTTATGAAGCAATTTAGGATTTTGGCTAGAGTAAATAAGACGTTTGAACACAAACATAATCACAGTATGCAAAGTCATAAAATGAAGTTAAATCAGATTTTACCATCAAAGGAATCCTTCCAATGAGAATTTCTCTTTCATCTTGTTCTATAACATCTTTCTCAAGATATTGTTCTTTTTCAGTGTTGAACTTATCGCTCCTTAACATGGAGTTAGTGTAGGCTTTGAACAAGTGTTCTGGACTTTAATCTTGACTGAATAAGTAATTTGTTGTAGAAGAGAAGTCCATATTTAATGGAGTCATTGTAGGAGTTTATTTGGTGACTAATAAGTGTGCACTGACCACACATAGTTTTGAAAACTAAATGTTGTATATGGTGAACTGATCTATTATTCTCTGTGAGTGAGCTGAGATATTTTACTGAGCGAGATGATCTACCATTCTTTGTGAGAAAGCTGAACTGCTTTGCTCAGTTATGTACGAGTGAGCTGATCTGTTCAGTTGATCGCATATAGTAAGTGAGCTGACTTGCTCTGCTTACTTTATTATGCTAAGTGTTTTTTGAGTAAGCTGATCTGTTATACTCATTTGTGCATGAGTGAGTTGATCTGCTTTGCTCATGTTTGAGCTGATCTGCTCAATTGTTAGTAAGTGTGGTTTATGCTCTCCTCACTTTTGTCTTACACTTAATTTTTTTTTACATGCTAAGTGTTTTATGAGTAAACTGATTAGCTCTGCTCATCTGCGAATGAGTGAGCTGATATGTTCTGCTTAGTTATATATCAGTGAGTTGACATGCCCTCTTTACTTTTGTTTTACACTAACTTTTTTACATACTAAGTGATTTTTGAGTAAACTGATATACTTTGCTCAATTCTGAATGAGTGAGCTGATGTGTTCTGCTCAGTTATCTATGAGTGAGCTGACTTGCCCTCCTTACTTTTCTTTCACACTTAGTTTTTTTACATACTAAGTTATTTATAAGTAAACTGATATGCTTTGCCCATTTGTGAATGAGTGAGCTGACGTGTTCTGCTCAGCTATCTATGAGTGAGCTGACTTGCCCTCCGCACTTTTATTTCATACTTAGTTTTTTTACATACTAAGTTATTTATAAGTAAACTGATCTGCTCTACTCATTTGTGCATGAGTGAGATGATCTGTTCTGCCAATATCTGAGCTGATCTATTCTGCCAATATCTGAGCTGATCTGCTCAGTTACTTTACACTTGGTTTCAACACCAAATGCTTTTATACACTTAGTTTCAATTCACTAAATGTTTCTTACACTTGATTTAGATCAAAGTATGAAAAGAATAAGTGTTTGCAATAGTTGATGAAGAAAACTTTGTTTATTTGCTTCATTCAATAAATGCCTCACATAAAGATAAAAAGAAATTTCAAAATTCAATAAAAAAAACATGAAATCTAGAAAGATAATAAATCTAATACGAAGTAATTTTGTAAGTGAGAGATGTTCCATGGCCTTGGGATTGCCACGCCATCCAGATCTTCCATCCAGTAGATCACTGGCCCGTTTTCTCTAGTTACTTAGTAGGGGCCTTCGCAGTTAGGGGCTAGTTTTTCCAAATGAGCCTCTGGGCAATGCAACATTACTATTATGAGTACCATATTTCCTACTACAAAGTGTCTTGGACGTACTGCATGGTTAAACATCATTGCCACTCTTAACTTATAGGCTGCCATCCTCATTGTTGCCTTGTCATATATCTCTTCCAGCTGGTCTATCTCTTGTCGTATGGCTTCTACATTCTCCACAAGGTTGATTGTGCCATCTTGTCTTGACGGTAATCCAATCTCCACTGGAACAACAACTTCAGTTCCTTAAGTCATGGAAAAGGGTATTTTTCTTGTGGTAGATGTTAGTGTGGTCTGGTAAGCCTACAATACTCCTAGTAGTTCCTCCACCCACTGGACTTTGGCATCATCCAGTCATTTCTTGAGTACTTCCTTGATAGAATGGTTTGTCACTTCATCGTGTCCTTTGGCTTGCAGATATACTAGGCCAGACATACGGTGTTGAGTTTTTTAGTTCATCGTACATCCATTCAACTTTGCCACCAGTAAATGGTGTTTCGTTATCAAATATGAGTATCACTGGAATGCCGAAATGATATATCACATTATTCCAAAGAAAGTTATTCACTTAATTTTCTACTACTGTCACGCAGGCTTCATCTTCAACCCACTTGGTAAAGTAGTCAATTACCACCAGTAAGTATTTTTTGTTCCCTGACACTGGGGTGAATAACCCTAGCACATCCATTTTCCATTGAGCAAATGGCCATAGGCTGGTTATTTGTGTCTATCGTTGAGCTGGGACTTAGATATAATTGGAGAACTGTTAGCACTTATCGCATTTCTTGATGTATTCTTGCATATCAATGCGCATTGTTGGCCAATAGTATCCAATTCTTAGTACTTTGTGCACCAAGGTTCTTTATTCTTGACAATTTCTGCAAACCTCTTCATGGATCTCTTGTAGGACATAGATGGCATCTTTTGGTCCTAAACAATGAAATAGAGGTTGACCATCGTGTATACTCAGTTTATCTGATTGACCACTAGTTATGAGTTTGATCTCACCTCCAGATTCAAGGATCCTAATTCTTTAGCGAGAGTCAGCCCAATAATTACCGCTTCATATTTTACTTCGTTGTTGGAGGTTCAAAAACCAAGCTACACTGCTCTTTCAAGCCGACCACCTTCGGGTTTTTGTAGGACCATGCCTACGCCACACCCCTTTATATTTAAGGCTCTATAAACCCACAACTTCCATAGTGTAGCTGACTGATCAGGGCACTCCCCATCTTCCGTTACAGTTTCACCCATAGGAGTCAACTCAGCAATAAAGTCTGCCAGGACTTGCCCTTTGATTGCAGTTCTGGGTTTATACTTAATGAAGAACTCACCAGGCTCTACTGCCCACTTCATGAGCCGTCCAGAAGCCTTTGTCTATACATTACTGCTTTGAGGGCATAAGAAGTCAGCATGTTGATTGCATGTGCTTGAAAATATGGTTTGAGCTTTCGAGCTGAAGTCACCAGATCCAGGGCGAGTGTTTCTAGTACAGTATAACAAGTCTCTGTTGGGACTAATGACTTGTTGATGTAATAAACTGATCTTTCCTCTCTTGGGGTGATCTTTCACCAGTTCTGCGCTTACTGCAACTAAGGTCATCGTCAAGTATAAATAAAGCTCATCCCCTGGGTTTACTTTTGCTAGCGTTTCGATTGAGCCCAGGTAGTCCTTTATGGATTGCAACACTCGTTCATAGTCTTCATCCAGCTGAAAGTTTTTGCTTTATTTCAAGATTTTGAAGAAAGAGACACACCTATCAGTTAACTTGGAAATGAATCTATTTAGGGCTGCCAACCTTCCTGTCAGCACTTGGACTTCTCTTATAGTTGTAGGGGACTTTATATTTTGGACAACTTTTATCTGCCCCGAATCCACCATGATGCCTGACTGGTTCACCACAAAGCCAAGAAATTTGCTAAATGCAACACCAAAAGTGTATTTTTCTGGGTTCAACTTCATATTGAACTTCCTCAGTATAGCAAAAGCTTCTTCCCAATGCGGTAGGTGGTCCTCCTTCTTAGCGATTTTGACCAGCATGTCGTCTATGTAGACCTCTATAGTTGCTCTAATTTGATCTTGGAACATACAGTTCACCAGTCGTTGATAGATTGCTCCTGTATTTCTCAAGCCAAATGGCATTACTTTGTAGCAGTAAGTACTTCTTAGAGTGATGAATGTTGTCCCTTACTCATTTTTCTTATTCATGTGGATTATATTGTTGCCCGAGTATGCATCCATCATGGTCAGCCGTTGATGCCCTGCTGTTGCATCCATCATCTGATCTATCCTTGGCATTAGGTAGCAGTCCTTTGGGCATTGCCTGGTTGAGGTCAGTGAAGTCCACACACATTCTCCCCTTTATATTCTTCTTCTTGATAAGAACTGGGTTGGCCAACCATTTTGGGTATATCACGTTCTTCATGTGGCCAATTGAAAGCAACCTCTACACATCAGATTTGATCACCTTTTCCTTTTTAGGACTAAATGTCATTCTCTTTTGCCTGACCGATGGGTAAGACCTGGAAATATCAAGTTGGTAGACTGCCACATCAAGGTTGATATCCTTCATATCCCCTATCATTAGTTTCTGAGCTCCTGTTTTTGAAAGTGACTTCCCATATGTAAGACCTCAATCGTAGCACGTACGTCATTTTAGTTGCATTTTAGAGTAATTGGAGAAATTTAGAGTGAAATTGGGTCAATTAAAATTCAAATTAAAAATTTAGGGGTCAATTCGCAAATTGAGAAACATTAAATTCAAATTTTGGGAGGTAAATTGACATTTAATTTTTAATTAAAACTTTTAAGGATGAAATTACCATTTTAGAAACCCATAAATTGTGAATTGAACTAAAAAGTAGAGTTACAGAAATTAGGGGGAGAAAAGAGTAATTAAATCAAAAGATTATTATATAATATATAACTATGAGTATGTGGGTTGTTACCGTGAGATTCAGTCGACGGGCAGAGGATCGGTGAAGTGGACGACGTGGCAATTGTGGATCAAAGCCTCATCCACTACTTGCATGTATATATATAGGACTCACTCACGCAAGAAGGATCGAGAAGCTTAAGTAGGAAAAATTCAAAAATCTAGAGAGAGAGAGAGAGAGGGAATCGAAGTTCGGGTGTGGTGTTCTGATCGGCCGGCGACTGTGGGAAAGTGTGGGTGTGTGCGCGTTTTTTTGTCATTGATGGTCGGTTATATGGTTGCCGGCAGTGGGACGTCTTCAGTGTATGCGTGTGCTTGGGTGAGTTGTCGGATTATTGCGGTGGCGTTTTGTTCACCGGTGTATATGGGTAAGCTCTGTTTTGTTTGTGATAGTGTGTGTGTGTTACTGTGTGTCCCGTTGACGGTGTGTGTGATTGTGGAGTGCACGCGTCATCGCCGGAAGGGGGGCCGTCGGTCCGGTGGGTGTATGTGACCGTTGAAGGTGGGTATGTGGTCAACCCTGTTCAGGCGTGTATTCCTCTGAGGGTTGTTGTTTGTAGGTGTGATGGTTGTTGAATGGGTGTGGGCAGCATGGGTCGCCGACGGTGTATTACCGTTCGATTGTGTGTGTGTGTGTGTTTCAGCGGTGTGTTCCACCATTGATCCGACAAGCTATACATATGGATGTGTGTGTGTGTGTTGTGTCTGCTGCTATGTGTGTGTGTATATTGATCGCCGACAACCTAAAAGGGAGAGAGCTGGTGGGGGTGGTGAGAGTTGATTGGCGGCAGGGAACCCAACAAGCAAAACAGAACAGAAAAGGGAAAAGAAAGAAGAAAATGAGAAGAAGGCAAAAAAATTACACAAATAACCCCAACAGAATTCAAAATCCATCTCGTGACCCGTGAACGATTCGAAACAGGTAAAATTTAAGTCGATTACTATTTTCGTTAAATTGAATTCTTAGCAAACGGGATTATAATTTTGGAATCGTTAATTCTAATAAATGTTGACACCGTCCATATTAACAAATGCGTACAGTAATTATTAACGAAACGGAATTTACCGAATAATAATTTTTCATGATAAAAATGTGGGGACGGAGAAATTGTGAAATTTAGGGCCTACATTTCTTGATTAGGTTATTTTAAATAGATTATTAATTTAGGCCATATCACTATTAGGTTCGCAAGCACCGGAGTCTTGGTAGAGTATAGTCGATAAAGGCTTTTGGGAGCGGATCACCAGGTGAATGTACTGTTTTCTTACCAAACTATTTTTCTATATATATATATATATATATATATATATATATATATATATATATATATATATGATGAAATATGTGTTTATTTAAATTGTATGAATTTATAAATGATATGGATCAAGCAGGATTTGGGTGAGTTAGTAAATTAAATTTTTGAAAGATTTCGATGGTTTTCGAAATGAAGCTGAAAATGATTTTTTGTTGGATTTGGTGAAATCAGACGGTGTTTTTAAAAGAGAATAGAAAATATCTGTTTTTCTCAAAATGCCTGGTTTTCGAAAAAAAAAATAAAGGGTGGAAAAGTAGTTTGGATAAAATCAGACGTTTTCTTTAAAAGAAAGTGTGAGATATGATTTTTGGATTCAAAAGTTGGTTTTGAGGAAAAGAGATAGATGTGGTGATTTGACGATGTTGAGTAGACGATATTTATTGAGTTGTGATTCGATGATGTTGTATTTGATTTGACGATGCCATAGTATTTATCTGTTTCGGTAGTGTGAGGTTATCCTCTTCGGCAGAGTGATGTTATCCGCTACGGCGGAGTGATTTTATCTGCTTCGGTAGAGTGATGTTAGACGTTTATACTGCGCAGCGATTATCCGCTTCGGCGGAGTGATGGGTGTTTATAGGAAGGCATATTCTATGGATGGTACGGTACCGTTGCAAACTCCCGATCGTGAGGTTAAAACGATCACTAGGGCTGGCCAGTGTGTGTGTTTGAGGTGTGTGTTTGAGATGTGTGCTTGGAATGTGGTGTTGTACGTATATTGGTTGATTTGATATTTATTATCATGGTAATTAGTATGATTTTTATATTAGTTGGATTTGAATGAAACTTAATTATGTCGCTTTATTTTCCCTGCTCATATACTGGGGGTTTTACGAGTTATGTGGTATTTATAAACTTACGCTTGATCCATTTAGATGTTGTAGAATGAGTTTTTATTATTAAAAATATCTTTACTAAGAAAGCAGTACACTCGTAGGTGAAGCAGTTAGGAGTCGGTCCCCCTACTGGCGCTAGGTAGAGTCCTACGATGGAATCGTGTGGAGGGTTGAGATGAGCTTTATGAGGCGAACTATGAGGGGTTCATGGTATTATATTTTGTCGTTAGTATAGTTGAGGAACGGGTGTGTTCCCATAACAGAAATATGTGTAGTTTCATATAGATAATGGTTTATTTATATAAATGCATATTGTCGTGTAATAGATGGTTGGTTGGATGTTTTCGGTGATGTCATGGTGTCGTCACGCCAGCCCGAGATATCGGTATTTCAGGACGGGTCCTGACACCATAAATGATCCACAGGTTGGAGAACACTGAGGTATTTTCTGAAATCATTGATCTCATGAGCTGAGCTATTCAACGGAGCTTCTTCTTGCTCTAACTTTAATTGCTATAAGGTCTTTTTCTTTCCCTTTATAGCTACTGCAAAGCGCTGCCTTGATACCACCTGGTCTTCACGTATCACCGCCACTAAGTCATCATTTGTATAATTGATGCATTGGTGGTACGTTGATGCCACTACCTTTATTGCATACATCCATGGTTATCTCAATATTGCATTGTATGGAGATGAAGAGTCTATCACCATGAACTCTGTGGCTTTCGTGTACCCATTCTTCTCTTTGTTTGTTGTGACTGACAAAGTGATATTTTCTCTAGGAGAGCTAAGGTCTCTATTGAAACCTACCATGATAGTATGAGTCGAGCTAACATTTGAACTGGGCACTCCTATTGATAGGTGTGATCCACCTACGTATTTTTAAACCGAATTAAGTTAGTTTTTGAGTATTTATATAGTATTTTATTATGTTTTAATTAGTTTTTATCCTTTTTTATTAAATCAGGTGTGTGGGGGTAAAAAGACAGGAAACTGAAGCGAAAACAATGGGATCGAACCAAAAGCGAACGAAGTTACGGTGGATAAACAAGCTCAGAGGCTAAATTATGAAATAGGACCACCGCCTAGGCGGTGAAGAAAGCTGAGAAAAGAGCAAATATTACTAATGGACTACCGCCTAGGCGGAAATTATTCTGCCTAGGCAGAAATCCAGCCGAGAAATCAAAGATAGGCTACTGACAGCCCACCGCCTAGGCGAAAATTCCTCTGCCTAGGCGAAAATCCAGCAGAATGTTCTTCCACGTCCACTGCCTACTTCACCGCCTAGGCGATTAGCCGAATTGACCTAACTCCGCCTAAGGCGGAAACCCTCTGCACAACCTTGATATTTATTTAGATATTTTGAGATATTTTGGCTATAAATATCATCATCTCTCCCCCTATCTTGAATCCCCTCGGCTATTTGGGCACCTTAGGCCATATTTAGGCTAGGGTTTTAGGAGTTTTAGAGGTGGAGCTCACATCCCGAAGTAGAGAAGACGGCGAATCGATCGTTGAGCGTTCTTAGCGGTTTATCTTCGGACGAGGCTAAGTTCTTCGATTGTTTTTCCTTATTTCCTTATCTTAGGATCATGTGATCATGTTTAGCTCAATTTATATGTTTATACGGTTATGACCGTGAGTTAAATATGGATTGTAGTAGGGATTAACACTATATTTATAAATACGTTGTTTAGATGATTTCGGTGTTGCGTTTGTGATTGTTCTTCGTAGTTTGATTGTATTTATCGTATTGTTTGTTTATTATGCTTGGATTGATAAATAGAGAATATGGGGTTTTGACAAACCCCGTATTTGGATTGGGGTAAACAAACTCCACGATTCTATAACCCGGTCGGGGTTTGAATCGTAGGCAATCGATGACGTTGGGGCAAGACTTACGTGACCTAGGGTCGTTAAGACGTTGAGGGGGACTTCTTCGTTGACTCAAAGTTGCGTTATATCCCTCTTCTTATACTCGAGAGATGTGGTGAGGAAGTTTATGAACAGAGATTGTCGATAGGGTAAATACAACATACGATCCAATAACCCGAGAGGGAGTTGGATTGTGTGCAATCAATGACGCTGGGTGAGACTCACGTGACCTAGGGTCGTTGAGACGTTGAGGGGGACTTCTTCGTTGACTCGAAGTTATGTATTCCCCCGTCTTACACTCGGGAGAGGTGGCGTTGGAGTTTACGTACCGAGATTGTCAAATAGGTCAAACACCGTAAACGTGAGTAAATCGAGATCGAACACGTATTTGTAAACACGTTAATCCCTAGGCAATTCTTTACCCTAAAACATATTAGCATATTAGTGTAGTTAATTTATGTTATATTAGTATTAGTTTAATTAATTAAATACATTTGTTTTTCGCCTAGATAAAATTAGATCATGACAAACGCGGTAGTCGATAGTAACGACACCAATCCCTGTGGATACGATAACCCGATCTTAACGATCACACTATACTAAAACTTAAACTTGGTATACTTGTGAGTGTAAGTAGCGGCATATTTCACGCCCTACCAAGTTTTTGGCACGGTTGCCGGGGATTGGCAAAGTAGTTATTATTGATATTGTGTATAAATGACTTAATTTTACTTTAGGCATTTCTTTTTATATAATTTTTGTTTGTAGTTTTGTTTTTATTTTTAATGCAGAGTACTTGGTGATGTTAGATCAACGGGTATTGTTGCGTCCCTTTCGACCGGATTCCAAACCATTTTATGTTGCTTGGCTAAGCATATAAGCTGGTGAGGCGTTTCGTTAAAAGATTGAGCCATCTAAAGCAAAACCTCGCCAATCTTGAGGGTGTTCTGAAAATGTCGGGCCGAGGACATTAAACCAGGTGCTTCTTGGAAGGCAACCCAAGGTCAAATAAGTTAAATCCGTTACATCCGACTTGAATCAGAGGTGAGATCCTTTCACCTCCCAGGTAAGTGTTCTAAACACCATTCGTTAGCATGCTTTAAATTTCATATGTTGAGATTGATGATTGGGATCGCTGAGGACACTGTCTATTTTGAGTTCGGAAGTGATGTGTAGTATATAGTATGTTAGTTTATGTGTTACTGTTTTTCTCGTAGTGCATGTGTGTTTAGGTTAGAATGTGTTTATGTTTTTGTGTTGTTTTTTCATGTTGAGTTTTGCGTTCGTCTGGGCCGTTACCCAATGATGAAAATTACCCCTGGATGTTTTCGAAGTCAAGGGTAATACCCATGCATGTGTGATTCTGTGTGCTTGACTATGCTTTTTGGTAAAAATTATTGTAGATTCTAATTTGCATGGGCACATAGACTCATGTATTTCTATTCAATTGATTTAAGGATGATTATCGATTAGCCAAATTCATGACACATTAAGGATTCTAGAACTTGATTGAGGGGAAACTTGAGGCGAAATCCTAGTTGAGGTAGTTTAGGAGACGTGATTTAGGCATTCTTTTGTCACTTGAGCCTTTTTAAGCCTACTTTGATACATGTTTATCCCTTGTCACCCTGTCAAAGCCTAAATACAAATTCAATTTAGAACACATAAACTAATACCATGGCCAGTGGATCTTTTTCCAAACCTAAATCGCTGAATTTAAAGGCACATTTGAGTGAATCAAGTTAGTAATTGTAAATGCTACTTGATGTGAGCAATTGGGTTTAGGGCGAACTTCTTATTGGTTTGGTATTTGAGTACTCACTTGTCGTTTTAGTTTGTATTTCATACACCTTTTCAATTGTAACAATCAAATAAGTTTGGGGGTGTGTTCGTTGAAAAAAATAATAATTTATTTTTGTTTCTTTGACAAGTGAGTATGTTGGTCTTAAATGTTAGTTCGGGATTGTTTTCAATCTATATATGGGGATTTAAGAGTGAATGTGCCAAGTGTAGAGCCTTAGGTAACGTTATGTTAACAACGTTAACCCGTTTTCTATTCCAAATTACCCTTAGCCAAATAATCCTTAAACCGAACCAAGTCCTAATGATCTTTTTGAACTACTAAACCTACATTAGTGGAGAGTGAACCCCAATCAGGCTTTTGGAAATCCTAGTCCTTCGTGGTCTAAGTCATGAATTTCGTTGGGGGATAATCCAATCCGGTTGTTGTATAGTTATATTATTAAGTCTCGCACTAACACGTTTACAGGATCTAGAATAGTGTTCACCATTATTGCATGTCGAAAATCTAGAACAATCACATGATGTGTTTTACCGCCTGAACTCGATATGACTGGCGATTGTTGAGGGATAAAAATAAATAGGTCATTAGAAGAATTTAAAACTCACATGTCGTTATGTTTAGATTGTTTTAGGATGTTTGTTATTTCATATTAGTTGTATTTTTCATTTTAGTGTGTGTGTTTGGCTCGAGGACTAGCCAAATTTCAAGTTTGGGGGTATTTGATAGGTGTAATCTACCTACGTATTTTCAAATTGAATTAAGTTAGTTTTCAAGTGTTTATATAGTATTTTATTATGTTTTAATTAGTTTTTATCTTTTTGTATTAAATCAGGTGTGTGGGGCAAAAAGATAGGAAACTGGAGCGAAAACGATGAGATCGAACCAAAAGTGGACGAAGTTACGGTGGATAAACAAGCTCGGAGGCTAGATTATGAAACAGGCCCACCGCCTAGGCGTCCAGACCACCGCCTAGGCGGTGAAGAAGCTGAGAAAAGAGCAAATGTTACTAACAGACCATGCCTAGGTGGAAATCTAGTAGAGAAATCAAAGATATGCTACTGACAGCCCATCGCCTAGGCAGAAATCCAGTAGAATGTTCTTCCACGTCTACCGCCTACTTCACTACCTAGGCGATCAGCCGAACCGACCTAACTCCACATAGGCGGAAACCCTCTGCACAGCCTTGATATTTATTTAGATATTTTGAGACACTTTGGCTATAAATATCATCCCCCTTCCCCTATCTTGAATCCCCCCCCCCCCCCGGCCATTTGGGCACCTTAGACCATATTTAGGCTAGGGTTTAGGAGTTTTAGAGGTGGAGCTCACATCCCGAAGTAGAGAAGACGGCGAATCGATTGTTGAGCGTTCTTAGCGGTTTGTCTTCGGACAAGGCTAAATTATTCGATTGTTTTTCCTTATTTCTTTATCTTAGGATCATGTGAGCATGTTCAGCTCGATTTATATGTTTATACGGTTATGACCGTGAGTTAAATATGGATTGTAGTAGGGATTAATACGATATTTATAAATACGTTGTTTGGATGATTTTGGTGTTGCGTTTGTGATTGTTCTTTGTAGTTTGATTGTATTTATCGTATTGTTTGTTTATTATGCTTGGATTGATAAATGGAGAATAAGGGGTTTTGACAAACCCTGGATTTGGATTGGGGTAAACAAACGCCACGATTCTATAACCTGGTCAGGGTTTGAATCGTGGACGATGGACGTTGGGGTAAGACTCACGTGACCTAGGGTCGTTAAGACATTGAGGGGGACTTCTTCGTTGACTCGAAATTGCGTTATATCCCTCGTCTTACACTCGGGAGAGGTGGTGAGGGAGTTTACGAACGGAGATTGTCGATAGAGTAAATACAACGCACGATCCAATAACCTGCGAGGGAGTTGGATTGTGTGTAATCAATGACGCTGGGCGAGACTCACGTGACCTAGGGTCATTGAGATATTGAGGGGAACTTCTTCGTTGACTCGAAATCATGTATTCCCCCGTCTTACACTCGGGAGAGGTGGCGGTGGAGTTTACGTACCGAGATTGTCAAATAGGTCGAATACCATAAACATGAGTAAATCGAGATCGAACACGTATTTGTAAACACGTTAATCCCTAGACAATTCTTTATCCTAAAACATATTGGCATATTAGTGTAGTTAATTTATGTTATATTAGTATTAGTTTAATTAATTAAATACATTTGTTTTTCGCCTAGATAAAATTAGGTCACGACAAACGCGATATTTGATAGTAACGACACCAATCCCTGTGGATACGATAACCCGATCTTAACGATGATACTATACTAAAACTTAGACCTCGTATACTTGCGAGTGTAAGTAGCGGCGTATTTCACGCCCTACCACCCATCTACTTCAATATGTCCACAAAGATGATGTTAGCAGAATTGCCTGTATCAACCAAGATTCGTCTTACCTCGAAATTGGAGATCCAGAGGGTGATGACCAAGGCATATTTGTGGGGATATACTATCCCCTTGCAATCCTCATCAGAGAAAGTGATGATTAGTCCTGATTTCGTATTAACTAATATTGCTTCTCCATAGCAGCGCTCCAGTGCTGCCTCACGGACTTTCCTCTTCCGTTTACTGTTGGTTTATCCAGTAGTAGGTCCAATAGTGTTTATCATGTAGATGACCTCACGATTACTGTTGGGATGATCCACTTTGCAATCTTTGTCACGATTTTAATGACGACTTTCGCTTCTAGATCTTTTCATGTCCCTTGAACACCCCTGTAAATAGCCACATAACTGACCCATGTCAATTAGTCGCTTGATTACCTTTTTGAGCTCCCAGTAGTCCTTTGTGTTATGGCTATGGTTCTTGTGGAAATCACAATACTTTGACTTGTTCTTCCTGTTAGACCTTGTGTTTTGCTTGAGAGACCATTGAACCACCTCAGATGATCGGATTTCATGAAAAATCCTAGAGATTGGCATCCATAGGCCTAGGAGGTTTGGTTCTTGACGTGCATCCAGTCTAGAACCTAAACTTCTGGGATGATCTTTCTACTTGTCTGAGTTGCTTCCTTTTGTTCTATTGTCGTCCTTCTCGTTTTGCCTAAGGTGATCTTTGGTTAATATCTTTTATTCTCTCGCAAATTTGACATCCTCCAGCTTCATGTAGGGCTTAGCTTTCTCCATCAGCTTAGACATGTTGTTCAAGTTATGCTTGGTAAGAAAGTATTGAAATCCTCCATGGTACAACCCCGAAATAAATGCATTGATTATGAGGTTTGAGTCACAACTCTCAATGCACGTCAGCTTCTCATTGAATCGGTTTATGTCTTGACTCAATGACTTCCTCTTCTCTTATCGCAAGGCCAGTAGATAATCAGGTTCCTTCATCAACCTCTGGCAGGTTATGAAACGATTGATGAACATCTTCCCAAAGTCTTTGAACAATGAGATGGAGTTAGGTGGAAGCTTGTGTGACCACTCCAGGGCAGAGCCTTTTAGGGTAGTAGCGAAAGTTCTACACAACACAGAGTCACCTGCTCCATATAAGGCCATAACATGCCTTAACTGGCGAATTTGGTCCACGAGGTCCACTTTCCCATCATACTTCTCTAACTTGGTGGGGTCAAATTTATCCGAGAGTGGTACAACCAAGATATTTGAGGTGAGTGGCATCTCAGTAACTTTCAACAGCGTATCCAGTTCATCCAGGGGTAGATCTTTCTTCTCCTTACTTCTGGGCTGTTGATGTGAATCAACTGTCTCAATTCTGTTGAACACATTTCTCTCCGATGGATGGTTGCTAGTATCTTTCTGGACAGCTCTTTCCCCTTGGAATAATTGGTTTGCAGACTCTGGAGACTCCGCTTCTTCCCCCAAACCGTTAGGGGGTTGTGGCCCCCTTTTTTGCGATCAACTCTTCCATATACTTGATCACGTCCACTATTTCTGATATTTTCCCCGTAAGGGCGTCGATCTTTGCATTAGTTCTCTACACCTCTGGTGGAGGGTTAGCACGAACCTCTTCCGAAGCTCCTATAGGAACCTTATTGTCAGCTAGTAGTGGCATGTCATTGCTTTGACTTGGTATTGCTCCTCTTGCTTGTGGTTGCCTCATTATTGGCTCGTGGTTGCCTCATTATTGCGACGAAAAGTTTTTCTGTAAACGATTCCCACAGACGGGGCCAAATGATGTTTCCAAAAATTCTCTGCATGTGTAATCAGCTTTTCACATGCCGAAAACCTTCTCAACTTCACATTTCAACCTGCAAAACCGATTAGTTCCTAAGAGGGATATCAGTGTGGTGTCAGCCAAAGAATCTCTGGTTTGAGAATAAGTTAATCTGATTATGAAGAAGGCTCAATGATACATTCCCTTTATATAGACTTAGTAGATTACTGTTGTTTCATTGGTGAAGTCACCTGTTTCATGATTTCCTCCTAACGGTATGGGATATGGCCATGATCTTATCCATTAAACTAGGGGAGGATCTTTGTAACATTGCTTCCATAAAATATGGGTCATTACAGTTAGTCGGCTGTAACGTTCCCCATACATAGGGGGACGTGGAGGTCATGGGTTGACATGTTCTTAGCCTTGTCATCGTGGGTTTTAATTGCTAATTACTGGGCCTACTTGCGAGGTCTATTACGATCTTTTTCTCGCTAGACTTGATGCGCTCAGCCCAAACCATATGTTGGGTTATATCTTTTAGATCAAATCATTGACCCGATCCGACCCACTAAGGCTCTCAAGTCTTTGATAGTTATGAGCGGGAGTTTTCTCATATCAAGCCCAACGACATTTCCCCTCCCAATTAAACTCTCTCTATCTCTCTCGGAAGCCTCAGGTTTGAGCACGCGCGAGAGATACAGAGAGAGGGAGATGGGTGGTCATAATGTTCTTGGTGTTCAAACATACCTCTTTTGGTATTCCCTCCAAATCTCTCTGTTGATCCAAACTCAAGTCTTATGTTTCCAATACAAGGTTGGAGAGTTGGATTCTTGGGGCATACCACCTCGGAAAATCTTAATATTTACACCAAATGGTCCAAAGTTCACACTTTCAACGTTGGAGACTCTCCCTGTAAATTCGTCTTTCAAATGGCCAAATATTTATTCTCACCAAATGCAAACTTGTAGTCTTTGTTCTTGAACTCTCTCTCTCTTCAGATTTCTTATACGCACCAAGCCGAGATTCAGTAATACAAGTGACAGAAGAATCTTACAACAGCTGCAACCTCAAAGATCCGATCTTGTTCATGAAAGATGGCGATTCTCTGTTCAACATTACATCCCCAGGGGAGTTCTATTTCAAGAGTGGAGTTCGTGCCACTCTGAAAAAACACAGAAACTGCACATTTTTTTGGCTGGAAACGGATCTGATGCAATTTCACCGGCGACGTCATTGCCAGCGACTTTGCCTTCTTATCCCACCGTGTTTGGATCTATCCCTGCGCCGGCTTCTTCTTCGCCGGAGCTAAAAACTTTAGTCTTGGTGTCAGCAGCCTTTGGGTTTTTTGTACGTGGACTTGTCGGTGGCATGACATGAGACCTCAGTTGGAGGTCAAAATTTGTGATACTTCATTTTGGCATTTTTTAATGTAGAGTTGCCCTTCTTTCTTTTTCCTTTTGGAGAGTATCTGAATTTGTTTTTACAAGATTTGTTTTTGGGTCATGTCATTCTTTTTGGCCATAAAATGTTTCCATCTAGTGTCTCTGTCTTCTTATGGACAAAATATCGAATTGACGTCGATATATGTTAATTCGGTGTCTTGGATCATTGGATGTTTATTTTTTTTGCTTTCTATTGTATGGATTAATTATACTAGTGTGCTATACAAGGTAACTGTCATTTTGTCCTTAACAAAATACATTCTCTATCATTTTATAAATACCGATCAACTTTTTATCATTTTTGATCAAATATCACTTACCTCTCTTATAGATAAAAAATTAGTAATTTTTTTAATATAATGACAATTTTACCCTTAACTATTTAAAAATATTAGATAATTAAAAACTAAATACATAAATAACCCTTTAAACTTATTATATATATATATATATTCATCTTTAATTTTTTTACACTAACATCTCCATTTAAAAAAATATATATATTTTTTAACTCTTTGTTTAAACAAAATAAAAAAAAAAAACAACAAGAAGAGGAGATTGTGTTCTTCTTCCTCCCTCCCCTTTCTCTCTCTCTCTCCGCCATGGACAGACCCATGGCGGAGCATAGATCCATGGAGGATATGTCGCCATCTCTCCAATTTCCCCCCTAAGTTTTTCCAATTCGTTTGCCACCAACAGTTGCTCCTTGGTGCACAAATTGGCAAGTTGGAGTACTTCATTGTTCGATATGGTCGAGGCCGATGTAGAATCTATGGAGCTAATTAAGCTCGTGGCAACACTTGTAAGAACCCGATAGCGGCTCGAGGAAGAGAAAATATATTAGAGTTTACAGAATGAATTAGGAAATCTTCGGCTTTGGCATCATCAGAAGAATCCAAGAAAGCTTGAGGTCTGATATTGAATATGCATTTTTATTGTAAAGTGAATGAAGTGAGGTCCAATTAATCCTAGGATTTGGGGGATATAGAAATATCGGGTGATGGGTGGTTGTGGTGGATCAATCCGCTTGTGGGATGGATTTTCCTAGCGAGATGGGGGTGGGAGTTGACTACAAGTTTTACCAAATTCCGCTCATGAACTTCAGCGGTGGCGGTGGGCGGGGTGGGGGCAATGGTGGTAAGAGGGTGGGAGGTAAATACAATTATTTAAAAAGTTAAAAGGTAAAAACTATAATTTTAAAAATAAAGGGGGTGTTAATGAATTTTTATAAATATAAAAACATAATTTTTTTTCTTCAAAATAACATAAAGACATTTATGTCTTTTTACCAAAAAAATGGTCAAATGAATTAACTGTTATTTGTAAAATAACAGAGGAGATATCTAGTTAAGGGCAAAAAGACAGGGACAATAAATAGTATAAACCCTTAGGATTAATGTGAATTTCATCATTTATGTTTTGACGAGGGATATTTTAGAAAGTCCTAAATGATATCACGTATAAGAAAAAATCTACATAGAACACACGTCTAGCTTGATTATAACTCATTGATGTCATGTGCAACGCACATGAAAGAGAGCCCGATGTTAGGACCTGAGGATTCTACCCGAGATCTCAGGGTAAATATCGAGAACAATGTCAACACCGATGACAACCCTAAACCTCCCAAGAGCAGATTATCCTCAGGAGGACCGATGATGAATTGTACCCATCCCAAGTTTGGGAACGGACACTTACAAGCTCTGGAACAGTTAATAAATTTCTCTATACAAAGAAATAGGATCATATATTCAACGTAATGGTCCATAACTTCTCAATCCCGTGAATTTCGTGGGCATTGATGGAGATGGTTGAGATTCAGGAAAACACTTGCCAAACAAGTCTTTCCACTCCTATAAATTCTAAGGAGAGATGCTAGGCAAATGAAAACACTAGTGTTTAAGTGAACATTCTGCCCAATTTTCACCAAAAACTCTACTTATTTACACACTGAATGTGCAACACTGGCATATTGGTAGTGCGTGAATACGCCGCTACTTTCACTCGCAAGTATACGAGGTCAAGTTTTAGTATAGATCGGGAGAGTTAGGGTTATCATGTCCACATGGATTGGTTTTGACTATTATTGAGTACCGCGTTTATCATGACCTAACTTTATCTAGGCGAAAATAGATGCGTTTAAAATTAATAATACTAATATTAAGTTAATTAATCTAATTAAATTAACTATTCTAATATTATTATGAGATGTTTAGGGAAAATATTGCCTAGGGATTAACTTTTGTTTACAAAAACATGTTTGGTCTCGTTTTAGTTTACGTTAACGGTGTTCAACTTATCCGACAATCTCAGTTCGTAAACTTCCTCGCCACCTCTCCCAAGTGTAAGACGGGGGAATACGCGACTTCGTATCAACGAAGAAGTCCCCCTCAACGTCTTAATGACCCTAGGTCACGTGAGTCTCGCCCCAACGTCATTGCGCATAATCCAACTCCCGACCGGGTTATTGGATCGTTGCGTTGTATTTACTCTATCGACAATCTCAGTTCTAAAACTCCCCCGCCACCTCTCCCGAGTGTAAGACGGGGGAATACATGACTTCGAGTCAACGAAGAAATCCCCCTCAACAACTTAACGACTCTAGGTCACGTGAGTCTTGTCTCAACGTCATCGATTGTACACAATCCAACTCCCTCACGAGTTATTGGATCGTGGCGTTCATTTATTCTAATCTGAATCCAGGATTTGTCAAACCTCGTATTCTCATAACATCATTCTAAGCATGATAAACAAACAATACGACATACACAATTAAAATAACGAAGAACATCCGCAAACAAAACACAAACTCAACAAAACAACATTTCCATAAATATATTAATCCCTAGACAAAAACCCGTTTAGCTCATGGCCATAGCCGATTATACAATGAAAACTGAGCTAAACATACTCAAACAACAATCCTAAGTTAAGAAATAAAAGAAGGAACAATAGAAACTTAGCCTAGGTCGAAGATTTATCGCTAAAAACGTTTCGAGATCGCTCCTACTTCTTGGCAACGTGATCTTCTCCTTAGGATTTGAATGAGCACTCCCAAAACCTCTCTCTAAAATATACTAAGTCCTATGGAGCTCTCATGGCCAGAGGTGAGGAGAGGAAAGGGTATTTATAGGGAAAATATCTAAAATAAATATTTAATCTGTGTAGAGGTGACCACCTAGGCGGTGGGTATGTCGGTTGGGTGATCGCCTCGGCGGTGAAGTCAGCGGTGGCCTTGGTTGACATTTTGCAGTTTCACCGTCGCGGCGGTGGACGTTCAGCAAGATAATGCCACTCTTTGCGTTTTGACGGCCTAGGCGGTGGTTTTACTGCTTAGGCGGTGAAACTGCAGTGAGTTTAGGCTTGACTCTGTACTTTGACCGCCGCGGCGGTGGCTGCAAGTTCTGAATTTCAGCTTCTTTGCCATTTTTACACCATTCTTCCACCGTCTTTGATCCGATGTGATAGTTTTTTATCCATTTTCATCCCGTTTCACCTCAAACACCTGATTTGTACAAAAACACATAAAAACATATTAAAACGTACTAAACATACTCGAAAACTAACAATGTTCGAATTGGAAATAGATAGATAATGTACACCTATCACATATCTACCCATATGTGCATTGTTTTGTCGGAACCAAAACTCAGCATGATCATATTCCGAATTAAAAGTTAATCATATCTAACGATCTAGTCTTCGGCATCATCATGTTTAATGGAATTTTCTTCAGTCAGTATCTATCTGTACTATACTTTTATAGTATTTTTAATAAAAAATATTAATATTAAACTAATTTAATATTCATTTTATATATCATTTTTTCATAAAATTAACATTTTTTGAAATTTACTCATCGACATCCACAAGACAAAATCAAAACTGAATATAAAAGAAAAACTATTATTTTTATTTATTTTTAAATATTTTTTATTTTTTGTACTCGAGATTCTAAAGTGTAACAAAAATCATATGTCATAGTTCTAATAATATTATGTTAAGCTGCATTATAATAGTGACAATAAAAAGTTATAGAAAAACAAGTTATATAGAAATTTATTATATTATTTATTATGGATAATTAAATTTTAATATTAATTGAATAGTTGACTAAAACTCAAAATTGTTAATTGTAATTTCTTATGATCAGTTGTTTCTTTTAATTTCTTATGACTTGAAAAAAAAAAGAAATAGTTATCCTATGAATTAAAGTTATTATAGACCGTTAACACCCTTTTTAAAAGGAATTATTATTTGAAATTATATTATGCGATTTGATTAGGAATTGTAATTGGAATAACTAATATGACTTGTCTAATGCACAAGAAATAATTACATCTCAACATAATATTGTTACAGTGCGACATAACACTAATTGAAAATGAGATATTTAGTTACAGTTTCAAGTAGAAAAACTGTAAGATTAAGCGACAATGGATACAAATATTTCTAATAATTGTTGCAATTTGGAGTCATAAAGTTGCACTTGTAGTGAATGATGATGATATTTAAAGAATGATCCTAATATCTAGCGTACCAGAGAGTTGGAATATTGTTAAGACATTGGCCTTCAATCTCTTGTTGACACAATTAAGCAAAACGTTAGCTCTTTCTAGAATCACTTGGCTATTAGATATCTTGAAGGTGTATAATCTCTCTCAAAAGCTTTCTGAATCTTCTAATTAGAAATACTGCTGGCACGATCCAATGGATACATACAACTCACTCTTGAAAAATATTTTACTTCTTCTAGATTGACACGAATTTTTAAAGAAGTTAGATTTATACCTTCCTTTATGATTTCTTGCTTTGATCTATGAATGAATTTTTGGTTGTATTTTAAAAGGTAAGTATAGTTAGATGCCGTATATAGGCTAATTCTTATTCTCCCAATTAGGATTAACAGTGCCACATACTTAATCGGGATTGTAAGGGTTTGATTCTCGCCTAGTAAGAGGATCAAAAAAGATTTAGTGGATTGAATACTCTGTAAGAGCTCAAGAAAGTAGACGTAGTGAGGAGTAACTTGTCGAATTACTATAAAATTTCAGGTGTCACTTGTTTCTATCCCTTATCTATTTATGTGCGCTTTAATTAATATGACTAAATTTGAAAACTACCTAATTCACCATCTCTTTGTAGATTTTTGGGCCAACATTGTATTTTGAAAAGGGATGATATTTTAGTCATGTCAATATAATAAACGGATAAAATACGATGTCCACAGCATGTGCCAAGGTGAGAGGATTGGAATTGGTGGCCAGAGAGACATTGACAGTGGGTGACAATGAGTTGCTTGATGAAGAAGAATGTGAAGACGATTGGTTATGCAATGGGCCCTCCAACAGCTTGAAGATTGGGGCCGACACCTATGATGACATCATCATCTTTCTGGTTGGAGCTATTTCTTTCGAGCGCAAGTATGGGAGTTTTTCATATTGGAATGTGACCCAGGGGTTGGCCTTTTTCCCAGGGGTTGGCCTTTTTCACCTTACCAATGTGGAAGCCTCTAATAATGGGCTTGGTGACTCCTAACACCACACTCTTTCACACGCATAGTTGCGTATGTAGTCTAGAGTTTGGGGGAAATCGAACTGGAGAACTATTCCCAAGCTAGCACTGATTGCGATGTTAGCTTCAGCCTTTTTTGTGGTGGGCATGTTGTCGATGCCAATCCAGAGAGAATTCATGTTGAGGCTGAGGGACGTTAGCTTCAATCTTCGCCCAGGATCGTCGTTCAAAATTATGTCCATATCCTGTCGGTCTTTGAAAATGATGATAAACAAGTTTTAACCCCACTATCAATGGAGGAAGGTTCGCTCATTTTCCAAATGATGTTGAGAACATTAAACCATGTGGATTGTGGGGGTTTTCGGATAAGTTTTTGCCACAACTAGGGCGTAGGTGCATATGTCTAAGGATGGAGTGATCTTCCTCCAGGTACTGATCAAGGGTTTCCATGGGAAGAGAGGTGGAGGAGGGTGAGAAGGGATTAGGGGAGAAGGGTTGGAACAGAGGTTACAAACCAGAGTACTCAGATGGAGGTGCAACTCACAGGAGATGGAGATGAAAGCAGAGAACTCTCATCGCTGAACGCAATTCCGGCTGTTGAGCCTTGGAACTCTGGATTTACAGAAGGTTTGACAGCCTATAATCAATCCAAACAAAGATGAATGACAGAATCACCACACAAATACTGACACCCAAGGAGCAATTTCAAGAGGAAATTATCTCTAGTAGTACCGAAGTTAATTATTACTGTTTAAAAGGCATTGAACTCAGATGACCGTTGAATAACAACCAATCTAAATTAATATTCAAAATCTCAAATAAGAATCAAGTTTGTTCACCTTACCCCTCGATGGAACCTTGATTAACCATGCTGGCAAAACACAAAAACAGCAGGAGGCAGGAGCAAGTTTCTGATTAAAATGTTATCAGCGAATTAATATATCAAAAAATGGTATCAAATTAGAGCTTCAGGCCAGCTCTGGCCATGGCCAATGCCCCCTCATAACTTTGATTTCCACCAATAAACCCACTCATGTGAACAAATACACAGCCAGGAATACCGGCTTCCTTTGATAGTTTACCATCTCTCAAACCGCGCCACACAGATGGAAGGGTCTTTCGGCTCTCAAAGCTATCGGGAGATACCGCCATTGCTTGCACTCTCCAATTCTTGCTCCTGTTGTCCTACAAATTATATTGTGACATCAAAGGTATTTAATAAGAAATATAACATGAATATAATAACTAATCACATAAATTTGAGCGACTAAACACACAATAATAACTTATACCATGTCCCAAATTTCGCTGCAATGCCCTTAAAAAAAAAAAAAACTTTAAGACCCCTAATAGTTATAAAGAATTACAAATCGTACCCTTAATTTTTATGCTTAAGGCATGGATTCAGTTGTAATGGCCAGGGGCAACTACACTACTTTAATTGCAAAATGCACCATTTGAGCTAGCATAAACAATTTGAGGTTGGAATACGAATTCTACAGTAAAAAATATAGAATGCTTATTGATCAAAGACTTTAAGGGAGAATACAAGGAGGCCCTCATAAAAATACTAAAGAGAGAGGAAACAGTTGAAAGAATTACACGAGACTGGCTCGAGGCTAACTCTTAGGTCTATTCAAAATTAGAAGATACATGGAATGCGACGAATAGTAAAAATCGTCACTTAGCATAACCAGAGGATTTGATGGATATACGATTCACCTTTATTATTGATTGGGTAGACAATGAATTTAAATGTTAAAATACCATAAGAAATTCTTAAGATCATGAAAGGCACCCCCTCAGGAAGTGCTTTGGGCAATCACCTCATTAGAACTTAATTTGAAATTTGAATTTGAATGAATGGTAACCAAGTACTCGATTCCAGAATATTTTTTTCTTTGAGTAAAACGGTAATTTCGAGGGTGTAAAAACCAGTTCAACTCGCGACCCAAATACCCTATGAAATATGAAATCGGTATTACCTTCAATAGTACATTAATTGTTTTGCCTAACATCTAATTTAAAGGAAAACCATGGCTTGAAATATCATATATTCACCGCAAAAAGAAATCAAAGTTTGTCTTATTCGACTAATACCCAAAAGCTTGGCTTGATATGAAATATCTGGTTACCTCAGAAAGATAGCATTATAAAAATTACAAAGAAAATAGAAGAGTTGGTATCACGTAATTCATGGCTAGAAAGTACTTTAACTTCGCATAGTGGCTAATATTCTGGAAGATATGGTCAAATTAACTAAAAATAAAAGGAATAACATGATTCTGAATAATTTTATGAAGTTCCAAAGAAGACCATGCAAAATATACCATGAGTCCAAGGATTTAAAGTTGGTTCAGCTTGACAACCCAAATTACTTACGAATTTGAATGTAAGAATTCGTACTCTATCCAAAAAAAAAAAAAAAAAAAAAAAAAGAAGATGAAGACTACTTGCTATTTTTCTGGTTATTGTGTGCCCAAAAAAATTACATCTCTTAATTAGCAGGAAAAAGAATTCCCTCCCAAGAGAAAAAATGCACCCTAGAGGACAACAATATCAAGAAAAATAGAGGACGTTCTATAAGGGAAGTCCCCCAAAGAGCGCAAGATCCATGATGAAAGGTGTAAAATAGCGATGTAGTAGTACCCATTAAGGGGTAAAACTATGATGAAGACAAAAAGACTACTTCCAGAGCAACATAGTAGTACCCGTCAAGGGGTAAAATTACGATAAAGATAAAAAGACTTTCCAAAAACATCAATGTAGTACCCATTAACGAGTAAAACTACATTGAAGATAAAAAGACGGTTTCGAAAAACAACAATGTACTACCTGTTAAGGGATAAAACTAAGATGAAGATTACAAGACTGTTCAGAGAAACGACAAAGTAGTACCCGTTAAGGGGTAAAACCAAGATAAAGATAAAAAGACATTTTCAGAGGGAAAAAAAAGTGTAAAACCGTTAGAGGGGTAAAACTACAATTAAAAAGACTATTTCCAAAAACATTCATATAGTAAAGGGTAAAACTACGATGAAAATTTAAAGACTGCTTCCAAAGTAGCTGATTAGAACCTGTTAAGGGGTAAAACTAGAAATAAAAAGATTGCTTCCAAAACAGCGGAGTAATACCCATTGAGTGGTCAAACGATAATTTAACAAAAAAAAAGAAAAGTAAAAGAAGCTATTTCTAAAGTAACAATTGAGCACCAAACAACAAAGCATAAGTAAAAAAAAAAAAGGAAGAACAATAAAAAGGCACCAATACTGAAAAATAAATAAAATAACCCGTTAGGCATCATAATTGAACAAATATAAAAGAGGTCAATTCAGTTCTTTGAATCAGAAAATAATCTAATGAAGAAAAAAGAAAAAGTTCTATTAATAAACTCTTTCCAACAAAAAGAAGAGAAGAGTTTAATTCTCCTTGCCCAAGGAGATTAGCTCAACTCTCCTAGCCACAAGGGGATCAGCCTAGCTCTCCTTGCCAAAAGGAGATCAGTTTAGTTCTTTTAGTCAGAAAATGCTCTGACGAAGAAAAAGAAAAAAGTTTCATTGAGGAACTCTTCCCAACAAAAATAAAGAGATAAGCCTAGTCACATAACCAGAAGGAGATCAGTTTAGTTCTCCTAGTCAGAAGATGACCTGAAGAAGAAACAGGAAAAGTTCCACCAAGGAACTCTTCCCAACAAAAATAAAGGAGAGCAGTTCAGCTCTCTCAACCAGAGGATGATATGAGAAAGAAAAATGAAAAGATTTATTGACAAAATCTTCCCAACCAAAATAAAGAGACGAGTTCAATCATCCTAACTAGAAAATAAAATACATCGACCGATTAGAGAATACTCTAACAATATATCCGTGAAGATTAGAGAAATCCCCAACAAGGGGGCAACTCGGGAAGAATCCCAAACTAGTTCAAACCTTCAAAAATTACTTCATCAATTATCTTCAAAGTTAAGACAAACTAATGTGTCAAGAGGGCAAAATGATAAGGGTAAAAACCGTCGTAAAGCCCATGAATTAAGACCTAGTGAGTTAGTGTTGAAATGAGCCTAAATCGGAATAACCCATATCCTATAATGTGTGGTTGATAAGTAATTGTTAATTGGGCAAAATACATTTTAGACCCTCTAACTATTGACATGTTTCTATGTAGTCCAATAAGTTTTTTTGTTTCAGTTTAAACCCTCTAAGTATGCACTCAGTTTAAATGGTTATTCTGTTACATTTTCCATCCAATCTAACAAAAATGAAGGGTAAAGCGATCTTTTTACTATTTTTCTTCTTCTTTTCTTTCCTTTTTCCTTTTTCTTCCTTCTTCACCCCCTCTCTTCTATCGCTCAACCCTCTCTCTCTCTCCCCCTCCTTTCCTCCTTCCCTCTCCCTCTCCCTCTCCCTCTCCCCGCTAGACATATAGGGTGTCCACACCCTCTGTTTGAAAAAGAGGGTGCGACACCATATGGATTTATACTTTGCTCCCAATGGAAGCAACGCACGTCTTGCAATCGTTAAGCATGTGTTTCCATTTTAAACTAAACCAGTGGCTTACTGGGTTTTCCTCATCCTCTTTTGAACTGCATCACACATTTTGTCACCGCTTCTCTTTTCATATCATATGATTTTGTCACCGTTTCTCTTTTCATTTTATATGGTGATATTATAGTCCATACTTTTTAGATGCCTTCATTTTAGTTCAATATACTATGTATGAAATTGGAAGTTTTTAGAGCTTAAAAGTTACCCTCTGCTCATATGCTGTAAAATTGGCTCTTGATTCCCTGACTATTACCGTTTCATGTGGAGGCTAGAATAGTTGGCAATGGATTAGAAGTGTAGCCACTAATAACTCCTAGATTTTGAAATTGAAAATTATGGATGGCCTTGTGGATAGTGGGTAGCCTCCAGGTTTGGTTCCTTGTCCTAGAGTCTGGTCTATGCTGAAGAACCTCCTTACTTTTCCTGACAAAGAAGTGTGTAAAAGGACTGCTGAATGTCCTTTTGATTTTATTTTTAATTCAGGTGGGTTTTTTTCTTTTCTTCCCCTGGATAGTTCTGTGTGACTGCTTCAGAGTCTTGATGAATACTATGTGCTTCGTTTTATGACAAGTAATATCTTTTCTTCCACCATTACGGTGTCAAATAGACTTGTCATTTGTTGTTTTATTAGGTATCACTATAATGTTGCTGATGCAAGACTGGCACATGTGGAGAGAGAAAATGCTGATGGTTTACTTATAAGCTGTGTGGCATCGTGTTCAAATTTATGGGCTCTTATTATGGATGCTGGAACTGGTTTCTCAACCCAGGTTTATGAATTGTCACCTTTCTTCTTACACAAGGTGAATGGCCATAAGTTTTTGAAACAGAGGGTGTGGACACCCTCTGTGTCCGGCAGGGAGAGGGAGAGGGAGGGAGAAAGAGAGAGAGATGAAGAAAAAGAAAAAGAAAAAGAAAAAGAAAAAGAAAAAGAAAAAGGAAAGACAAAAAGAAAAAAGAAAAATAGTAAAAAAACCGTTTTACTCCTAATTTCTGGTAGATTGAATGAAAAATACAACAAAAGGATCATTTAAAACCAAGTGCATACTTAGATGGTTTAAACTGAAACGAAAAAAATTATTGGACTACATAGAAACGTGTTAATAGTTAGAGGGTTTAAAATGTTTTTTGCCCTTGTTAATTTGGGTCGAGAAACTATTGCCGATAACAATATTATTTTAACCTAGTCAATAATTGTTAATTCAAGTACAGATTTTACTTACATATGTGCATCCTAGTAACAATGAAAATAGGACCTCATTTTTTTTCTCCACTCAGAACATACTAACTTATTCTTATGTCGGAGGCTATTTGGCTGACACAACACCTGTGTCAGCTAAGCTTTTCATTTGTTGCAAGTCTCATTGGTGTCTTATTGGGGTGAAATCGAAGATTTCTGGCTACATCACTTGCTCTGTTACTTTAACAGGTGTGGTCATGAGTACCTGGTAAATTACATATTTAACGAGAGGGTCAATCTTCATCTCCTCTTCAAGCTCAAATAAGTGAAGCTTCCACTGTTGGAAAGAAAATAAATGAGAATGTTAATTTATGATCATAGTTAAGACATATCAAAATATCAGACTATACTTGTAGAAGGTTAGGTTATGCAAATTAAATCCCACGGTGATTGTGACTATTCATATATGCTCTAAAAGAAGGGCTGATTCTGAAAATGGTTGGGATGATGATTACAGATGTTCATATATGCTGTAAAAGAAATCAGTGCAAGAAAGAAAAATAATGAATGAAACGGATAGTCTCCATTATCTCTACTCAATATTTTAATGGTATAAATAAAAACCTCAAAAACAACAATAGTGAAAGCATCCAAAGGCAACAACCAAGAAATAACCGGTTAAGGGGAAAAAAAAAACGAGCAACCAAATTAAGACAAACAAATTTCAAATAGGTTTTTACCAAAACTAATGCTATGGGCATTGAGTAATGTGGAAAAGGCATGATTGGTGCCACAAGCATTCATTAAAATCTATTGTATCATTAGCAACATGTAAAGTGTAGACACAACAGGTTGTGCTAATGTCACGTCATTTTGTACTCAAAACATTTTTCTTTCACAAATTGATATTACTGTGCGATTATCAATATATATAATTACATATCTATATCTATATAATAAGATAGGACGGAGATTAAAAAAAACGTCGGATCAGAGACAAACCAATCTACATTTTTACACAGTTGGGTCATCTGAACCTACATATAAAACGATAATTAGGGTTCGAGTTATAATTAATCTTTCACACTTTCTGCCTCTCACCTCTCTCTCACACACACTTCTTCTCCTCTCCCACTTGGTCTCTGCATTTTTCATCTTTGCAGGCCATCGCCGCCGTCGAATTCCCTCCTCCTCTCTCAGTAGATGCACACACCACTGCCATCGCACAACCACAATCTGACTCACTCTCACTACTGCACTCTCATCAATATCTCCGTCCACCGCTTAGGAAGAGCATCACCTCCACCAACTTAGCCTCAGCTGCCTATTGCCCCCTCCCTCTTTGCCGCACATAACCTATTACCCACCTGCCCACTACTTCTTTCCCCAATCCCCCATTTGCCATTCAACAACAACAACAAAAAATAAGCTTTTGTCCCACTTATATAAGGTCGGCTACATAAATTCATTTACGCGATAGAGATCAATCAAAGGTCATCCCCTCCGTCAGGTTTAATGTCGCCAAATCATTTCTACCCTCTAGTAGTCCTCTGAATTTGAACCAAATTTAGGAACTTGGTTAATTCCTGTTCGAGTGTTTGGTGTTCCCAAATGAGTTGTTCAGTTGATATATTACAAATCAATAGTTGGTAATATCTATTTTGTCATTCTCTATCTTGCTTCATTCGCACAAATCATATGTTCTAGAGTGAAAAAATTTGTGAATGTGATTAAAAAAAAAAACATTGAATTTGAGGAAACAAAGGTTAAGAGTAAATATTACAGAAATTTGACAAATCTCAATGAATGTTCCAATTGGTTTGATACTCGACAAAGATGAATGCTACAACTTGAATGTGGATGCTCCCCTATAATTTTGTTGTCTATTGATTGTGTTGTTTTTAGCTTAGTTAATGTAATACATTCAACCGGTGCTATTTCTATACCCGAATCATCATTAGCACTTAATAGTACCCTCTCTAGAAATGACTGAATTACTACTATCTTTGATACATGGGGCAATCATCTGAAATTTTATGACAACCATGATAACAATTGTTTTTCATAATATTATGTATTTTGTATTTATCTTTATTAATCTCTATTTTTTTCATGGTGTAGAGAAATATAGGGAACATGGGAAAATTAGAAGAACAAGACAAGGCGAGGGGGATTGCTTTGAAGTCTACTCAATTTATGCAGTTGTTCTCTACTCACTCGACACATCTACGATGGTAAATAAATAATGATGTATTTTTATATATTTTGTTACATTAGAGGATTTTATGTGGCATTTTAACCATTCTATTTTCATTTTTTTTTTTTAAATTCTGGGAATAGAACATGACCATTCCTAAATTTCAATTTCGTTTTGAATTTCCTTGAACATAAATGAAAATTCTGCCAATAAAAATAATAATTTTTCTTGATGCTGGACACAATTTTGTTTCGCTTCAAGATAGTTAATGGGTTTAGATTATCAAAATACTTAAAACTCAGGAATTTATTTTATTGCCTTTGGCTTCAAATGACATTGTTCCATGGATGATTTGGGTTATTAGGTTTATCATAGGATGAATGGCCAGAATGTCAGATTTCTTAATGAATATTTGGAGTATAGGTGGAATGCGGTGAGTGAATTTTCTCATGAATCATGCAGTTTGTTGTTGTTTATTTATTCTAATTGAGATGAACATCAAAAGTTGTTCTTGGAACCTTTATTCTCATGCATATGAATTGTCTTTGTGATTGTAGCAGGGGTTTCATAGGACTGAGTTTGAAAACTTGGGCGTTGAAGATTGATTTGTTGAGGTAGATATCCGTAATGTTTATTAGTTGTGCAATGTGTAGGAAAAAAAATATATTTTTCTAGAATTTACACATTTCGTTCAAATATGTGATGATAAGAATGGAGCAGATAGGGTGCTATTAAATATTTGTACATGTAATATTTGTTGGATTTGGATTGCTTAATTTCATCAAAAACTTGATTTAAGATCTGGATTCACAGTGTTGAATTTGTTTATGTGCTACTCACAAGTATAGACTTAATGACACATGCATTTTGGTGATCTTATTTATATTTTTGTTTGTGCTTTTCACAAGTATAGTGTTTGGATTAGTTTGATGAGGAAGGTGGTATATGCAAGTTTAACACAGTGATGAATCAAGGGATGAAAAACACTGTCTATGAAAAGGGTGTCGCCGGAAGTGGTAAAACATGAGTAATCTTAGTCGGTTCTAATTTTTTTACATTTTATAAATTAGTGGTCTTTATTTCAAGTTATGATTATTTTTTAATCCGTGCCTTCGGGCCAAGTGAATGTGTATTTTGTATATTCTGTATATAATACTCTTTTGAATATTAAATTTGACCTTGTTGTTTCATTGCCTAAATACTAAAGTTATTTTTTTAAGTCCATGCCTTCAGGCACGATTATAAGCTAGTATATATATATATATATGCACACATACACACACATTTATTTTACTTTTATTAGGAAAAGATAGCTCTTCCACGGTCTAAATGATGAGCCTACCAGACAGTACCAATTGACAGGCAACCAATTCAATAATTAAGTGAAGTGTCAACATCAGATTTCTATGTCCTGGTAGAAGTAATCAAATAACATGAAATATAATAAGATATTAGAGACTACAAACACAAAGCTATCATCATAGAGGTCAATATAGTACAAACTCGAACAGACAAAGCACGACACAGCAGTTTAAAATAAAAGCTGCATATACAGAACTATAAGTTGAGTGAACATTACACCATAAATACTTACAGGGCAGAATCTTGTCAAAACCATAATTTCCCCACTAGGATCAATATCACATCGTGCTGCAAGACACTCCATGACAATTGAGCGGGCAGGCAACCATGACGATGCATGAAACCGGATGTTCTGAAACGGAAAAAAGTTAGAATAGCAGAACAAATAAAATCTACTCTCTCTATTCCTAAAAATTGCCTTATTTGATTTTACACACAGTTTTAGGTAGTGATTGAATATTTGCTACTTTATTATATTACCCTTGTGGAAAATGTGTAGAAGTGTTGATTCTTTTAGTTTTTATTTTAAATTTGGTTCAACCACACTTGATAGTATACTTGTAAAACACAGACCTTCAATAACCCCAAGTGATGCAGAACATACATATAAATGCAAAGATCTTAACTGGGAAATCTTACATCTAAAAACTCACTCCCCGCCAAGGCCATCGCCCATTCAAAGGCTTCATTCTCCTTTTCAGAAGACTGATCAGGGTCAATCCAATCCAAATTTAATCTTCCAACTCTTGAAGATAAGTGTGTGTTATTCACATATTTTGGAGGCTGGTCCGTGTCATACCGATTGATTCCATTGTCAATTGCATCGATAGCCTATTAAAAATAAACAAAAGAGGGTGGGTCAGAACTAAAAATTACTACTTCCTCCATCCCAAAATATATCTATTTTCTTTTTTGGGGATGTACCAAATAAATGTTCATTTTCCCTTCTAAAAACAAAACCCTTATCAGTTTCCAATCCAACCCTCTTCTTCAACCACTCATGCAAAATTTTAAAAAGTAAAAGAAAATTTAACCTCTACTAATACAAATTAGTGTTGTAAAAGGTAGGGGCATTCGGTGGAGAATTTTGACCTATCCAGGACGGGGCGTAAGCCCCACGATACATGAGTTTTCAATATTTTAAAAATACTATATGTAGTTAAAAATACCAAAAAATGATTTAAAAAGATATATATGATATATACATTAAAAAGCTGAAAAACAATGTAAATTCATGGAAAGTTTGGGGCGCAAATAGGAACTTGTAGAATGTTAGAGGGAAGAAATCAGTGAATTCTGGAAAAGGTGGGGCTGTTCTGGTAAATTTTGGGGGTACCCAGTCAACTTTAGAAACTGTTGGGGTAGTTTCTATAATTTGAGGAAAAGGAAGCAATGGAATCTGGGATTAGAGAAGGCAACGATAGTCTTAGGGTGCACAATGCAGCCTGCAATCGAAGGCCAGAGGGTCGCAATTGATAGCTTAGGGTTCATGATCGACCGCTTAGGGTTTGCGATAGAAGGCCGACCATTTCGAGATGTCGCCGATTCGAAATGCAGCAGAGGATCGAAGGCCAAAGGGTAGGGATGGCGGCTTAGGGTTCGTGATCGAAGGCCAGAGGCTAGGTTCGAGATGGTCGCCGGTTCGAAATGCAGTGAAGGATCAATCCCAGATGGTTAGGGAGGAGAGATGAAGACCAATCAGCATTTACAAAAAAATAAATAAATAACTAGTCAGAACCAAGGTGTACCCAATCCAGCAATGCCCTAGGCGTCGTCGGGCGTCGCCCAGCCTCCCTGGGCATACGCCCACCAGGCTTCGCACCCCCACCCCCCCACCCCGATAAAAAAAAAAACATCTAGGTGCGTTTCTGTGGCGCCTGCCGCCCTTTGGGCGCGCCCCACCAGCGCCCTTGATAACACTTATACAAATAAGATGAAAGAAAAAGGTAAACAATTGTCAAACACTACTAAAATTGCGTACTCAGTTAACAATAACCCCCAACATTTTTGAATTTCTCTCCTGCCACACTCCTAGCATGACTAGTCCTAAAAAAGGTTATACTTTATATATTTTAGCCCCAAAAATATTTTTACATAAAAGAACATAGAATTGTACTGCTCAAAACTAAACCGCACAGTCATATATTATTTCATAACAAAATAATTTTTTTAGAGTTTCTTAATCAAATACATTATATACTTATCAAAAACAAAAAGCAAAGGTTATGCTTATTAAGCACTCCAAATCTTTGAACCTTGCAGATTTTAAAGTGTCCCCGCTCCCACTTTTCAGCTCAAGCCTCATTGAGCTCATCCACTCCACATTATACACATGACTCGCGCAATAAACATAGCAGTGAACACCGTACCAATTTTAAATTCACATCTTGGCTCAGCGGAATAGCAATGGAAAGACTAGATATCGTTCTAGTTGATGAAAAAAAAAACTAAATAGTGTTCTAGGGGACGAGGGGCTCTTGAATCCACAAGAAAAGGTTCTTGAATACACAAGAAAGAGAAAATCTCAAATTGTATTAAACTTGAATAGTTGAATTACAAAAGGTTGTCAAGGGTGTATTTATAGCCCTTAACTTATCCCTAAACTAGTAGGAAAAGAAAACCCTAAACTGCGAGGAAAGAAAACAAAGCAGTCCTAATAGTTATAGGAAAAGAAAATATAAAAATAGGAAACAAAGTAATCCTAATACTTGCATGAAAAGAAAGCATAAAAATAGGAAACAAGCTAATCCTAATACTTCTAGGAAAAGAAAATATAAAAGAAACAACCAGTACTAGTACCTATAACAACCAAATAAAAGTATCCCAAAAATAACGAACCTACTATATTATCCAAACAGGCCTCTAATTTGACAAAATTACTTCTAAAAACCTATTCAACTAAGTAAATATAATACACTGAAAATAATGAAAATATGACTAAAAAATAAAATGTAATTTGCTTGAAGTCCTTGTCCTACATCACTTTTTTGATTCTTTAAAATTCAATCCAACGGTCATGACAGTAAGAAAATAGTGCACAGGCACATTCACTATTGAAAATTGTGCACTTACACACATCACTTCACTTTATTTTTGAGTAAGTCGGGCTCACCGGGTCGTACCTCTAGGCCTAGACCAGGTAGCACAAGTGAATTGGCCCATGGGCCTGGTGACAGGATTATACACACACTGCCTAACCCTATCTCGTGGCGTAATGGACTTGCCTAAGAGGATCCATAGAGGGCCAATCCTACTTTATTCATGGCTAGGGAATCCAACTCTTGATGGGAGCAATATATTTGTGTCTTGCTTTTGTGTTTCAACTCGCAATCATATTCTAGTTTTGGGTTAACATGAGAGACTCAGCAGGTAAGGGGGGGTTTGATTAACGTTTCTGCTTTTCTCTTTCTACTCATAATAAAATGGGATGAGAATTTTTTTTTTTTCATTTTGGAGTAATTTAAAACAGCATCGCGTTTGATAAGGATAATTATTCTTAAAATGTTTTTATAATCTCTAAGACCAAAAAAAATAAATAAAAAATACATTTTGTTGGAACTAAGTTTGGATCATTTTATATGTGTGTGTGTGCATCTGTGTGTGATAGAGAGAGAGAGAGAGAGGAGATGAGAGAAGAAGATAAAGATGTGCAGTGGTGGTTGTGACCGGTACGGTTGTGGTACTCAACATTTACCCTTATGAAATAGATTGAAAAGAGTTTTGCAGAAGTGAATAAGAATCAAGATTTTTTTGTTTCTCAAATTATTAAGGAATTTCGGAATTACTCCCAAAAGTTTGAGAATATTTGAGAACAAAAACATGTTCACCAAACAAACATGTTTCAATACATTAATTCCAAAATTCTGGGAGCAAAAACAGAAATCAGGGAATGGAAACACTATAACAAACGGGGCCTAACTTCTTGTCTTTTACCAATACTTGGACTAATATTACTTTGACTAATATTGCAAAATCGCTATTATTTCCTTCTCCACAAGTCCAATGAGCTTCATGCCATGTGGATTGTGGAGAACTTCTAAGAACCAATAATACTTATGCTCTCCTAACGTTTTTCTCCGCCACATTTCCTGCTTTTGGTCCACTTGAACAGCAATTTAAAAGAAAATCTTCCAAGGAAATGTTACAATGTTCAAGTAAACAAAATATTGAGAAAAATGAAAAAAAGAGATACCTCAAACTCTACATGTAAAGTTACCAGTTAGCAGGAATTTCCATATCATTGTACATGTAAAGAATATTTAAAAAAATTCTGGAAACAAGTAAAGCAAAATGTCACCCATTTTAATACCTCCATGAAGCTCTTGTAAACAGCTAAAAACAAACGATGCACATCTGGATTTTCTTCATTAAGATGAAGCCGCTTCGCAATTATCTCCTTCCCAAAATGCTTTAAAAAATAAATGTAAATTTAGTTGCTTGGAATAAAAAATTAAACCAGGAGGGTGCGGGAAACTCTATGATTAGACAGACTAACCTAGATCAATTATCAGGTGACAACTAACAAGAAAAGAAGTGTTCTATGAAACACTGGAAGTTGAAAGATTACCACTACAGCAAAAGTAACAGAATGTGCTCCATGTACAAGGTGAATTGTTGAAAATAGTAGTATATAAGAAGTTCCCGAACTCAACGACTAAATGTTTGTGAACCACAAATTTGGGTATTCGTGAACACACAATTTAAATCTTTTATTATACCTTGTAAACAAGACCGGCACTACTGAGCTTGGTGGTGAAACCGTGACCAAAAACCTGATCAAACCCCTTCTGGTGATGATCGTAACGCTCCCTACTGGGATCATAAACTCCACCGACATCAAGCACAGCATCGAGGGTTTCCAATACCTGTAATCGGTCATCTGGTCACTGACAATTACATTACATAGATAAATTTATTCATAGGCCGCCATAACGAAATGGGAATCAATTATCTTGAACAGTGCGTTACCTGAGGGTCTCTGCTTCGGACGATTTCGGCGCCAGAGAACTTATCGGTGAGGCGAATCATGAAGCAGCCGAGGGCTTCGTCGCAGTGAAAGCTTCCATTGTGAGTGCCCACTCGCTTGCGGGAAGAAGTATTCGTGGACACGGCAGAGAAGAAAGCAGCAGAAACCCTCGCGGGACTAACCATTGGAGAGAAAACGAGGTGCCTCTGGAGCTGGAAGTTGAATGGCCTCTTGTACAGCCCCCTTGAGACTGAACTAAACATGCCTCTTCTTTCTCCAACGGCGAAATCGTTCTTATAACTTGCGTTTTGTATGCGTCAGCCTACAGTGTGCCCTTTTATTACACTTTATATTTCATTTTCTTTTCATATGATTATGAATAAAAGATAAGAACAGTGAATTATTATAAATGGACCCCAATTAACACAATAAAAAATAAAAATTAGTCCTCATAAATTTTTTAAAAATAATTATTTGTTCATTGACCATTTTTTTTTCCATTATTTACATATAATAACATTCTGTACAAAAATAAATACGTGAACATTCATTTTTTTATTCTACTACTTTTAAATATTTTAATATATTTTAATTTTGATTCTGCTATTGTGAATGTTCATTATTTTTTATGTTAACAAATTTACATTTATATTATATCGGCATGAACATTCACAACCACAAAAAATATATGAAAAAGACCTAAGATCAACGAAAAACAAATTGGTGTAAATATTTCATCAAATTATATGAATGTTCATCCAAAACACAACAAAAACAGACTTATATGAATATTTTATGAACATTCATAAAGAATATTAAAAAAAACAAAACAATCACAATCAATAAACCAAACTTCACCAAAATCACAATTGCGACACCAAAATTAGACAATGAACATTAAAAAAAAAAAAAAAGAATAAAAAACATTGACAAAAATCGAAGATCAACGGGAAACAAACCACCAAAACTACATGAACATTTACAAAAATACAACCCTAAATGAAACATTCACAAACATAAAACGATCGAACAAGAGGTTCGTTTTGAACATTCACCATGGTGGAGATTGTTCCAGATCTAAAAAATTTCATATCGAAATCTCTACAATGGCTCACTCCGGCGTTGCATTCACTTTTCTTTTCGCATTGCTCTTGGGATCCACTTTCACTCAATCCCCATCATTTAGACCTGCAATGGCACCGACACCATCTCCAACACCGACGACACTACCAGCTACCCATGTTTTCTTTCTGTCGTTGTTTCCATCAATAGAGCCACCATTAGCCGTTCCATCTCAATCCAAATATGTGATTTTCCAGATTTGAAAATTTTCAAATCTAGAAATGGAGATAGAGATATATAAAAAGAGTGAGAGTGAAAGAGAAAAAATGAGAAAGAGAGGGGGAGAGAGCACGACGACCACGACCACGAGGAGCAAAAACGGAAGACGAGCATCGACGACGTCAGGGAGCACAACGAGACGCGATGGCAACAACTTTGGCTGATGGCGATTTTGCACTTGAAGAATAGAAAGGGGAAGAGAGCGGCCGAAGAAGAAAATGGAGAGAGGGAGGGACTGAACCAAAAAAGTGAACATTAGGGTTAGAGTTAGGGTTTCTTAATATTTATATAGGGCTATATTTGTTTGCTAACTATTTTTTTAACTGCCAAAGACTAAATAAAAATAGAAGATTAAATAATAAACTTTTTGTTTCAAAGGTTAATTGATGAGAGAGAAAGTTAAATTAGGTCTAAACAATAAAAAAAAAAAACCATTTATCATTGATTAATTGTAATTCTTGTCTGAACATGTGTATAAAATGAAATAAATGAACTTAAAAATATATTTAATTTTTTTTTATATAATTAAATTTAATTTTTCTGAATAATCCTAATACAAATATTCAGAAAAACAAAAAACCACACCAAGAAAAAATATTTCATCAAAATAATCAAAAAAATAATAAGACAAAAAATTAAACATAGACTATAAAATCCATAAATTTGTGAAAAAATATTTTTAAATTTTAACAAATCAAATAGAGGGGACTTCCATGGTTAGGGAAAGAAGAGAATTTTTTATTTTATTTTATTTATTTATTTATTTATTTTTTAAAAAAATGAAAATTATTGAGAGAGAAAGGGAGAGATGTGCTAAATTTATAGTTTAAGGATGGAGCGAAAAATGAAATTTTTGAAGAAATAGAAAGAGATAGAGATATATGTGAAAGATCTTCATTTAATATTCTCTTAAAATATGTAAGAAAAACATGTTTGAAAAAATATATATTGTGTTATTATATATATATATATTAAAGAAGTCGAAAATTGATTCGTCAGATATGGGACTTTGAGACTAGGAATATGGAATTTTTGTTAGCTCGGGTTCTTGCAAAACAATACACAATAGGTGGACATACCGGCATTACACATTCGGTGTGAGAATAAGTAGAATATTCCAAGGAAATTTTAGCAGAGTATTAGCTAGGAAAAAGTATGCGTTGGTGAGAGTAAATGAGCATAAATTATTGTTAATGTGGCGAGTTTAGTGGAGTGTTGAACCGTTATTTAATGAGTAGCAACAACTCTTTCCTAAATGAGTGGGAGGTGTTATTACTACCCCTGGATGGAAAGCCCATGATGGCATATTTTGGGGTAATGGTCTCTCCGAGTGTAATTTCCTTAATTAGCGTAATACTTTTTGTAGATTTTCGTGCGTGGCATGTGCCAGGCTAACATGTAGGGATGAAGTGTGCCTAACCCAAATTTTTCCTTATCAGATGCCCCTATTCTCGTACACATGACTTGATGTGTTTAGGAATATTATTGAGAAAGTGGTTTTGGAGTCAAGCTTTATTGAGGAAAGCACTAGGGATAGTCGTAGTATCCATATGCCTAATGAGATTTGATCTGGTTTGCAGATTCTCGAGGATAATCTTTGTTGGCTGCAAATTTGATGCGATTTGTACTTTATCGGGGGCAATCTTTATTAGCTGCAGTCTCGATAGCCTTTTGAGATTCTCCGTTTATTAGCCTTGTCGTCGCTCGACTTTTAAGGCTATTTCTCCTTGATATTCCATCTTCTTTATGTCTATTTAAACAGCGTTGTTAGTTTCGATCTTCTTTATTTGTTCTCCTATGAGCTCTTACTACGATTATTGCTTTCTTTATTCTACAACATGGACTCCATCCATTATGAAATAGAGGAGTGTTGTGAAAAGTAGATATGGTATGCTAAGAGGGTAGAAACCCTGATTCATGAGCTAAAAACTGCGGTAATGCCTCACCATTATCTCCTAAAATCGAGAAGCTTTGGGATCTATATGATTCCCTAGATTCCATCCTTTATGTCACAGTCTTAGAGATGCTTGAGACATTAGATAGATTCGAGGAAAAGGAATGAAGAGCAAACAACTTCGAGACGACCCTAGAGAGTGAGAGGAAGATTTGGGGTTGAGTGGAGGCACAAAGTTGGGCATTGAAAATTAAGATCAGGGACCTTGACTAACTGGAGGAGTATATGACAGTGAAGGGTTATCTTTCCATTGACAAGGAGACTGCTCTAGGCTGATGAAGACCTTTTCCTCTCTCCGAAAGAAAAGAAGAAGAAAGAAAAAAGTTTTTTTTTTTCTTTTAATATATATAAAAATTTAACTTAGCACTCTCTTGCTTATGTTGCTGCCACTTATATGTGTATTGAGTCATAGAAAACCGAGTAGTAAATAGTAAATCATAGGAAACCAAGTATAAAAATGAGTAGAGTGTTGCTTCTAATTAGAAGGCCTTTTAATCCTGATGATCTCCTCTCCCTAACCCCCTTCTTGGGTGTGCTTGACTCGTTGGATGTGCCCGACAGTACTTGGAGAATTTTTTAGGCCGTCATTGAGCCAGCCATGTCAAGTTGTGTTGGTCTGCTGGTCGGTAGAGCCCATCCTAGTGTCCTGGTCGAGAACTTCTTTCTACCCGTTGTCCCAGGTAGGAATTGTCCTCGACTTCCTTCTACCCATTGTCCCGAGTAGGAATTGTTAATGTAGCTGCTTGTAAGTCATAGTTTGTGAAAACTTGTAGTAGTTTCAACCAAAAGCAAAGTTTATTAAGTAGAACATAGGGTACAACTTACATAAAGAGTTTTACTACTGATAATACTTCTTTAATGACTCGTTTAGTTGGATAGAATGAAATGAGGATGGAATAGAATAAAGAAATGAATGGAATGAGAGAATGAATGCAATGGATTTATCAATGAAATCACTATTTCATTATCTTGTGTGGTTCGTATGGAATGAAGGAATGAATGAAATAGTAAAATATAGTAAAATTCTCATTATGTCCTTTTGGAATCATTATTCCATTCACTTATTTGGTTCAATAAAAGAAGGAATGAAATAGTGAAATATAATAAAATTCCCATAATACCCTTTTAGATTTCAATTTGAATATGTGTATATATGTGTGTGTATATAATAGATTACTTAAAAAATAATATTTATAAAATATTAGTAATATCCTATATGAAAAATATTCAACATCTATTACTTTTTAACATATACAGCTACTATTTTTTAAAAGAAAAATTATTGACAAAAACTATCATTCAAGCTAAACAAACAAATAAATAATACACAACTGCTACTTTTTAACCTTCATAAAAACTTATAAAATAAATAAAAGAGATGAACCAGAAAAAAAAAAAGAAAAACCCAACTATTTAAGTTCAAATACTAAACAAATTTATTCAATTGTAACAATTGAGTAAGTCTATAACATATTGTCTCCAAAATATTTCAACTGTATGAAAACATCTACTTTTACTTAACTAAACAATCAACCAAGAAAAATATATCATAAGTGTCCATTTAGAAGTGACCTTACCCATTCTTCCTTTTCAATGTCACGAACATAGATGGATTGGTCGTGAAAAGACTACCACATATAATATAACCGACTTTGTGCCTATTAAGAACCGTGAAGCTAAAAAGCTTCTCTAGCTCCCTGTTAATCTTCATTTGCTTCTTAATCAAATCAAATCCCGCTGCTTGGCTCAAGAGATGTGTAGACGCTTTTATTTGTGTAGAAACAACTTGGGATGCCTCTTTCGCCCCATCTATAACCGCATCATAAGAAAATCCAGTCTTTCTCTTCTTCGATTTAGAAATACCCTCAGTTGAACCTTTATCGAAACAGAAAGATGTTGAACCTTTTTAATCACCAAATCCATGAGGTCCATATCTTTCAAGCTCCTCCACCACATTTGCTAGAGCCTCAACATCTCTTCCAATAACTCTATCTTTACCAAAAATAATGCCTAAATCTTCATATAATGGAAATGTCACATCCCTAACATTTTCAATATCTTTGTGAACCTACAATTTTATAAATTCATATAAATCACTTACACAATTCTATGATAAATTTACCATATAATAGGCATCATACTTTTTAAATAAAATAAGAAAGGCGATATTAGAATTGTTTATCGCACAATAAGCATCCCAAACTGCCTTTTCTGTTGTGACACACTTTTTAATAGGATTCCAACCAAAACAACTTATATTTTGCCCAGACAACAAATCATATATAACAACAAACCTACCTTTCAATGTCTTTATCTTTGATTCAATATGTGGCCTTAGACTACAACCAGGTAACTTAGGCTGAAATTTTGCTTCTATCTTAGTGAATGCACCAGATTTGAAATCATTATTAGCTTGAAAAGATCCACTATTATGTAACTCAAATAAGCACTCAACAAGTTTATCATCTTCTTCAAGATTCCACTCCTCCTATTTTTACCAGGACCTCAGGCTTGTGGCAAAGACGACATCTTAATATACATTAAGAAGTTATAGCAAAATAAAAATATTTGATATTTAAAACATGAATCATAACAAGAATGCAATACCCAATATTTTTAGAGCAAAAACAAAATAAAAATATTTGATATTTAAAACAGGAACCACAACAATTGCAACACCCATTTTTTTTTTTTAGATCCAAGACATAATGAAAATAGTCTAATATTTAAAATATAGAGCTACAACCTCAAACATTTGAAAATAATTCCTAAACAACTCGTCGACTTTCTCTCCACTAATTATACATTTCATTAGCAAGGTTTGTCCGCCAAGTATTCAATTCCTTAGAAGTCTCGATTACGTGATTTCATTCACCTTCTGTATGTATTTTCCCTTGTCCTTGAGATTGATTTATTAAATACTCAATCAGATCTGCTACCATAACTTGTCTAATAAAATTGTGGAGCAAAAAACATGCTATGATTATTCGATTTTGGATCTTGATTGGATAGAAAAGACTTCTAAGTATTTCCCATTGCAGTTTGAGAAAGCCAAAACATCACTCAATAACATTCATAGCACTTGCATGTTTCATATTAAAGAACTCTTCCGGGGTGCGTGGTTGGTGTCCTTACCTCCACTCATTAAGATGATAACGTTGGCTACAATATGGGGTAAAAAACCATTCATAATTTGTGTACCCAGCATCGACAACATAATAGCAACCTATACGGTATAAAATAACAATATTAAGCTAAATTTAATAAGTTATATCAAATTAGTTTGCATATATATTGTCTATTAGACTAACTTACCATTCAAAACTCTCAAACCATTCTTCTACTTAAGGCATCTCTAAGAACTCCATCATCAACAACAGATTCTTCCTATCTCAGTAGAACATATATAAATTACTCATCTTCAGAGTAGACTGCCAATACGTTTTTGGCAAGTTCCCCATTATGATTGTGGTATCTAGGTCTATATACTAAAGGTACTCTCACCTTGATGTATGTCCCATCTAAAGCACCGACACAATTCTATGGATAAGTAAAGTGAATTTTATTAAATACTATATTTAAAAAAAATACAAATTATTTTAGCTATATTTAAATAAAAAATTATTCCTTGAAATACTTCCATCTCAAATCCGTAGAGTCTTGAGGTACAGGCTCAGGCATTTTTAGTAATTCTTGTTGCAATCGTATTACCACATGTAGCACATTATACAAATACCTACTAATTGTCTCAGTAGACCTTTTAAAGTCCCTTTGTATGACATTATTCTTTACGTGATGAGTTAGAATTTCTAGAAACATTTCTATTTGTTCATGCCCTAATAAATGTTTACTCGATCTTAAACCTATTTCTACAAGTCTACTACATAAAATGGTAAAAGAACGTCGATCCATTCCAAGTAAACTTATATAATTATCATCATTTTCATAGACATGTTCCATCAAATTCTTTCTATTATTGTGGAAATTAAAAACATATATTTGTCTTAATAAAGTCATATTTCGTCGTCGTATTCGTATGACATTAATCATCATAATTTGTAGGATCTAATGAGCAATATGCATTGTGTATAACCAATGCATGTATATAGCTACCAAATTTCTGTTGGCCATTACTACATATCAAAGTTAACAAAACAAATAAAACAAGGGCATAAGTTATAAACACAAATTAGTTCAACACAATAATAACAATAAATTAAACAAAATGTTCATCTTCAGAAACATAAACCAGTTACTACCAAATTATTAACTACATACTGCATGAAGGAATGTGTTTGACAAGACATCATCAAGAAAGTTAATTAAGTTTTTCAAGCCCTTATATGTGTATACACACACATACACATATAGAGAGGAGGGGAGGAAAGAAAGAGGGGGGGGGGGGGGGGGAGATATATATATATACCCGCAAGAGAATTTTGAAGAAGACAAACCATGCAAGGGATCTCTAGAACAAGAGATGAATAATCACGGAATAATGACCAAAACCAGAAGAAAAAACAGGCAAAAAAGAAGGAAATAATAAACAACAAACTTTAGAGCGCCTTAAAGGTTTTACTCATTGATATCAACTAAGTTGGTAGAAGTCTTTTGGCAATGTGATTATCCCATACTTCTCAAATTCAAATCATAGAGAGGAGAGTAGTAAGTAAAAGTAACAAACCACTCAAACTTGAGACACCTGTCGCTCCCAAATGAAGGCATGCTGGTACCTTCATTGGTCAATTAGTTGTACTCAGGAAAATATGGAAAACTATCTCTAATCTTATTCTCCAATCATGCAAGTAACTGACGCACCCCGGATTTTTTGAAAGTAGAGGAAATAGAGAACAGGAAGAAGAAAAAAACAAAGTTTTATTCATCCCTATTGAAATCCTACAAATCTATTTATTTTCCAAAATGAGTTTTTAGGGACATTTCTAGGCGCCAGTTTTGAAAACGTTCTTTGGACCGAGACTTATGCTAGAAAATGAGTCACCACATAACATGGAGTTAAATGGTGGACAAGGTCATCGAGATTTTTGAAAATCATTTTTTGTTTGAAAATGACCCAAGTTTTGACTCGTAAAACATTTGGTCTTTTACCAGAAGTTTGTTTAAAGTTCCGGGCTCGGTTATACTCAGAGAATGTATTAGAAATCCCAAGACACCCGTCCGAAGATGGTACCTCAGTCTAAATAGATGTTCACATTTGAACAAAGCCCAAGTAATTTTCTTTAGTTTTGTTTAACACAATAATTCTTTTTTTTTTTTTTTAATCTTTTTTATGTATTTTTTATGTAAGGAAAGTAAGTAAAAGTTAAACATCTATCCAGTAGCAATAGATAAAACATATGGAATGATTTTTATTTTTTTTTGTATTTTTTACGACCGAAGTAAAGGTTTCTTATGTATCCCGTTTTCACAGGGAATCAAGTTGAAACGTAGTTCACCTGTTCAAGATGAACTAATTTTTATTTTTTGAGCAGGTGACCAAACCCGTACGTAGGTTGCCTATGTATATCAGGTCAGCATGAAGTTCATCTCGAAATGATTTTTTTTTTTTTTTATATGATAAGGATATGAATCATACCCATGATATGTGGATATTCACTTTTGATTTTGTTAAGAACACTCCAACCGAACTCACTTACTTAGGCAAGTCTAGTGTTTAGGTTTAGGTTATTAGTTCAAAAAGAAAAAAAAAATATTGTATATGTGCCAGTCCTATTTGTAACTAAGAAAAACGGAAATATTTTTGAAGAAGATGCACACTCCCCGAAGGAATAGAGGTCATCCCTTTGTTCCAAATTTTTAGCCGTAAGGGTCTCGACAGAGTATTATATATATGTGGTGCTAGTCCACGAGCCTGATGACTTAGTGCTAGGCTATGATCTAGACTATTGTAGAAATGTAAAGTCACTTGTTAGTAGTAAGTAATTAAAGGTTTGTTTTGAGTTTTTTTGGAGTTCGGTTTCATGTGTTCTTGAGAGAATCAAAGGTGCTATGCACAACTTATGGTGTTATTGATGTTCTTGTCATGTTCTTCACATGTTCTTAACATGCTCCTGGTTCGGTAAGTTACTCTTACCTATATTCAGTTCTCCGAGCTCCACAGATATTTTTAATCCATTAAAACCCTGATTTCTTTACTAGGTAGGAATCAAACCTTTACAATCTTGATTTTTTTTTTCACAGGCTCGGAATCAACATTTACAATTATCCTTTTTTCAAGCTGAAGAAGAACTTTATCTTTTTACTAGGCTCAAGACTAACCTAATTCTATTACCAGAAGAATCAAAACCTAATCTTTTTAACAGACTAAAGATCAAACCTACCATTCCCTCACACTTTTACACTTATCATTTTCTCAGGTTTAGGAAAAACTTTTACAATCACTCAATTCTATTACAGGGAGAGTCAAAACCTAATTCTTTTCAAGGAAAAAGAATAACCTAATATTTTTGCAGGACAAAGATCAAACCCTAATTGTTTTTCATAGGAAAAATATTCAAAATCTAGTTACCCTGACTAGACACCGTCCCAAACGTGTCTAATCTACTCAAACTCACAAATACTAAAAATGTAAATTTTTTCCCCCAAGGAGCTTATACCACCTCATACGAATATGCTCGATAATGTCCCGAATAATTACTATGTGATAGAAACAATGTGAGACAAATAAAATATGATTAATAAATAATGTGGGTAGTACAATTTAAGTACATAATCAAACAATCGAACATAAATCATTTAAAATAGATTTTCTAACTTTTAAGTTTAAAATGATTTCTTAACAATCTTATAGCAAGCAATCAAGATGAAAACAACTTCAAAGTAAATAACATAGCTTGGAAAGATCTCACTGGGAAACACAAAAGATAATGATAGTATATCAATATAACACAAATCGATGTTGCCAAACCTCAAGCGCTTTAAATCAAGAATGTAGAATAAATCTCTCATAGAAATCTCACTGTAAATATAACTCTCAGAAATGTTTAAACTAATTGTTCTTGATGTCTATTAACTCATTCCCTTAGGCCTCTTTAAGTAGGCCTAAAACTAACCCTTCAACGGCTAGTGTTCAAATGTAGTGTCAATAAATGACACACTTAGTTCCCATATAACATTACCTTTCATTTCAGGTGTATTCCACATTAAAAAATCTTTCAATTATCTCATATAAGTCCATAAAACAATTCTCAATTTAAAACCATACAAATAGAAAGTATTAATCCATTTAAATTAAGAGAATTCATAAGTATGTGGATCAAATCAATAGGGATAATAGAATAGGTAGACCATATCTTAATTAGGTTCAAATCCCCCAAATGTTTCCCTTAGAATCCTAAAAAAAGGGATAGATTTTAACCAAGAGACCAAGTTATACGAAACCTCAACCGACTCAGTCGGTTGACCGACCGATCTTGCACTATATTTCAACCGTTGGCTTTAGGCTACTCGGTTGACCAACTCCCTCCAATCGGTTGACTGATTGGATTATAGTGATCGAATTTTACTCTAAGTTTCTTTCTGACTCAAATGGTTGACTTACCCATTTTATTTGGTTGACCAATTGGATCAGTGTACTCACTTCCTTCGTCAATTCAGCCACTGTTTCAAATGGTTGACTGACCTCTTTAATTCAGTTAACCGACTAGATTAGTAGCACCTCATTTCAGCTCCAAAACTCACTGTTTGATTCGGTTGACTGATTGATTTTCTCGGTTGACCAAATTGACTAGAATACTTCACTTCTTATACTTTAAAACATGTTTTTTATTTAGGTTAATTATCAAATTCATTTCATATAGGAGCAGATTCAATATCCTTAAATTAGTATCTTAAATTCTATTATTTCATATTAAGACACACATAAAAATAACTCATTTAAAATGTCGTGTGTGATCCTAATTTGAGTTGCATTAAGAGTATATAAGTAGAGAGTTATTTTCACCTATTTTTCTTTAAGGTCTTCAAAACTATTCATATCTTCATTGCATCCATCTTGCACCCTTTATGTTTTTTTCATAAGGTCTTCTTCTTAATCACATGCATAGAACTTATAAATATGAAACACTTGATAAAATCATTAATTTTACCAAAAACATCAATAATTAATTATTCATCAAAACCTTGGATTCAACAATCTCCCCCTTTTTGATAATGATAATTAACTTTGATATTTTCTTTAATAAAGAATGTAACCACGCTCCCCCTAAATATGATGAAGGGTATTTAAACTCATTTAAGCATAGGTATGAAAACATACGTAAACAATGATAAAGATATTCAATGTAAGCCCAATTAAACAATAATGATATTCAATAGTAAGCCCTATAATAATTTATCCCTTTAATTAATGCAATACTTAGGCGAACAAATCCCTAAACATCAACTAACTCATTAAACATCAACTTTTTCCCCTTTATCATCTCAAAAGGTGGGGATGAAGACCCAAAAATATTACTCTATGCATACATCGTTATGCCTAGTCATACCTAAATCTCGAATAATTTTCATGAATTGATCTTCCGCTAGAGGTTTAGTGAAAATATTAACAAGCTAATCAGAGGTATCAAAATATTCAATATCCCTTTTTTCAATTTAAGCATAACATATTATTGCCCCACTTATAAAAACTTCTTCCCCTATATAATTGTAAACATTAATTCATGTTTAGGAGAACAAAACAATATCATATAACTTTTCCTACTTAATATCATATTCTCTTCCTCTTTGTTAAATAAAAAATTGGAGATCATGAAGATAATAACTTTTACGATTAATCTTCTTGATCCTAAGATTTTGATGAACAATTAAGTATTGATGTTTTGGTGGAACTAATGTTTGATCAAGTGTTTCAGTGATTTAAAGTTCTAATAATGAAGATGTCAAATTGAATGGATGCTAAATGAAGATATCAAGATGATGAAGAAGTATTAAGAGTTTGAAGAAATTAGAGAAAATAACTCAAGTAAATATTAACTCTTAATATCCTATTTAGGAATACACACATGGCACAAAATGAATCTTATCTTTTATGTGTATTTTTGTTAAGTATATTTATTTGCTCCTATGTGAATTAAAAAGAAATCATTTTGAATGACTAAAATGGAATATAAGAGTATTAGTGGAGCTTAATTATATATAAAAATGGATAAAGGGGCGAAATCGTAAAAGAAAGTAATTTAAAAACGAGATCAGAGAAGTGATTCAGAAGGAGGTAGTCGATTGAGGAGTCGACCGGAGAAAGAAGATGAAACATCCTGAATTGAAGAGTCAATCGATTGATCTACTTGTGAAAACATCTGAACTCTTTGAATCTGTGAGTCGACCGAGCGGTCGACCGGTGGAAGCGTGACAAACTCTCTGAATCTGTGAGTCAACTGGGCGGTCGACCTATGCTCACTGCGGTGATGGTTTGGCTACAAGCTGAGTTGGGCAGTCAACCGAATGTACTGTATTAGGATATTGTTTGATTCGATTTTAAATCCAAAAGTAGTCGTTTTTGGTTAGGATTTGAGAGAGATTTAGGGGATATTCTTAATATTTAAGATATGGTTCATATACTAATTAACTCCTTTTAATATGGTTCATTAAATATTAATATTTCTCAATTTGGTAATTAAAATGGATTCTACACTTATTTATTTTGATTGAGAAATACTTTGGGGATTTAATTGAGAGTTTAAAAAGTTATTATTAAGTGAAATTGAACCTAAATGAAGTCCTTATGTTATAAGGGGTCTATAAGTATTTTATTGTCATGACACTTGTAAAATACCCGTTAGGAGGCTGATTACATGTGCCTTTATATAGACTTGCGAATTTTCTAAGAAAAACTAATCATTTTAAGAGAGAAAATCAGTTTATATCATTTTGAGAGAGCTTTTATAAGAGTTACCATTCTACGATACTGTGAGCTATTCTAAGAGTGATTCTGATAATCAACTGCGATATATTCTTGCTGATATCGGATTTGAAGCTATACTGTTCTAATCATTATTTTTGTGGATTTCGGGTAAGTTCTTTCCATATTATTTATTGTCTATTATTTTATTTTGGAAATTGATCTTAGAAATTGTTTTTGATTTTTAAAGAAAATATTCTTTCAATCAATTTCTTGAATCTTATTACGTGCTCCAATTTGCTACCTATATTCTTGTTAAAATCATATTTTTGTATCTCACGTATTTCTATCACTAGTTGGGATATTAATTGAGTTTTTATTTGTCTGGGGTGGTAGAAGCTCCGAGTGAGATTTACTTATCAATTTTTGTATTGGTGAGTTGTGACAGATTAAATATCATTGGGGATATTTAATCAAGGGTAACAGAGTTTTAGTCTCTTCCTGTAAAGAGATTGAGGTAGTGATTCTTCCTGGATAAGAATTTTTTTTTTGAGTGATTTTATAACGGTTCAATCCTTATCGGGTAAAATGATATTTTGAGTGTTTTGGTTAGGTTTTGATTCTTGAGCCTAAGTGTTAAAAAGAATTAGGTTATTCTTTAGCCTGTAAAAAGTAGAGGTTCTTCCTTAATTTGAGAAAAGAAAATTGTAAAAGTTGATTATGAGCCTGTAAAAGAATCAGTGTGCGAGTTTGGTTCCTACCTTTAAAGGAATATTGGTTTTAGTGAGTACAACCTTCATGGAGGTCGGGGGACTGGATTAGCCAAGATTAACTTGGTGAACCAATATAAATCTCTGGTGTGCTGTTTTCTTAATTTGTTTATTTTTATTGTTTGGGTGTGCCCTTAAATTTATTTTAATTCCACTGTAATATAAAGATAATAATTAATTTAGGTATAAAATTAATTATTTGATTTATTCAAGTATATTCTGATAACATTTTTTAATTACCCAATTCACCCCCCTCTTGAGTATTCTACTGGACCAACATATCTAATCATCTTGAGATAATTTTTAGAGATCATCAAATCATTTCAACAATCTAGCATAAAACTGTCAACATAAATCTAATGCACGCTTTAAACATGGATAAGTGCATATTTATCTCATAAAATTTCAACTCTCTTTTAGAATACTAATCATTTAAAAATTATCATGCATTTTAACAAATTAACTTAATTCAACAATGAACAAGTCATGGATTGATATAACATGTTTCACATATTTTTAAAAATAACTTTTAGTGATTCTCATATAGCATAACATAAGAAAATATTATATAAATATGTAAAATTATCTGATTATCATGCAATAATTCTAAGACAACAAAAGAATATGCAAAACGGCACAGCTTATTGAAACTTATTTTCTTACTCATGGCATAGTCTTTAGAAATCACATGACTTTCGTCTTTAGGTATCAAAGACGTAAATTTTACTTTATCCCCTGTCACGTGTTGAGAACAGCCACTTCCTAGGAACAATTTGTTCGTATTCATAGATGCTTATTAGATAAATCTGCAAAGAGCACCTCAAAAAGTTCCTAAGTGGTACCCAATTTAAGTGGGTCCGATCTTGTTAGTCGGGACAATTTTAATTTCTTTAGGAACCCAAACTTGTATACATTTAGATACTTTAGGAAAATATTTGTTAATGTTATGCCCCACAGTGTTGCATTTAAAAAATCTAACAAGATTCCTGGTTTAAAAAAATTAATGAAAACTCTTTTGTTTAAGATTTTTCTGAAAACCAACTCTAACTTTATCAAAAATCCCTATTGAACTCCCCAAAAGCATTTTCAAATTATTTTTACCACCCGTGAATTTGAGAACAATCAAATGTAAATCTGAAACATTGGATTTTAATCCAATGTTTTCATATTCAAATTTCATCACTTGCTTGTTAAGTGTGTTAATTATACTTTGTAGAGCATTAATTTGAAAGCACTAGTTTTTATAATCATGCGTTAGTTCTTGATAAACATCACATAAATCATCAAAATTTAACTGACAAGAACTAGAATATTTCGTTACCGCATCTCCAGTAAACATTAAAGCAAGCATATATGAATTATCACTACTTGATTTTTCTGAGCTACTCAACTCCGAGTTATCCTAGGTGGATTTCATTGATTTCTTCTTACTCTTCTTCACTTTTTTCTCTTCCTTCTTTTTTTCTCTTTTTAATTTCTCTGGCTCAGGACATTCAGAATGAAAATAACCGATTTTATGACAATTGAAGCACTCAACATTTTTCATGTGAAGTTTTTCTTTCTAAGGAATGTTCGTCGGGTCATTTTTCTGAAATTTTGTGTGAGAAGCGCCAAATCATTTTCTTGCTCACTGTCAAGACTGATGTTATCACAATCGTCTCATTCCTCGGTCTTTTGAACCTTCAATGCCAGGGACTTATTTTTACTATTTCCCATTTCATCGTTATATCCTCGAATAGTCATCTTATGGGTCATTAGGTTGCCAATAAGTTCATCAATGTTATACACTGTGAGATCCTTAACTTCCTCAATTGCACTCACTTTTGGCTCCCAAACTTTTGTCAATGATCTCAGAATTTTTCATACTTTATCCTCCATAGAATAAGGCCTTCCGAGTTGACTAAGATTATTGCAAATATTATTGAATCTCGTATATGTTTCCATAATTGAATCTGCATCACCTATTCTGAAAAGTCGCGAATTTACTAACTAAGGCATTGATCTTGGACTATTTCACTTGATTTATCCCTTCGTGTGTGATTTGCAATGTATTCTAGTATATTGATTTATCCATTCGTATCCGATCCACAACCTGAAACCCTAGTATATTCATTTGCATCTAAAGAACAAAACAAAATATTAATAGCTTGAGAATTAATAGAAAGTTTCTGTTTATCAGAGGTTGTCAGCTACTCTTTCTTCTTAGTAACTCCATTCTCCTTAGGAATGTATAGACTATCCTTAATGTCTAGCCACATCCTAATTGGTGGATTAAAGAAAAACAATCATTTTGTTCTTCTAGAATAAATAGTTATCACCTGCAAACAAAGGTAGACGGCGCATAAACTGCCCCTCACCTAGAGTGCCTATGGGGTGGGCCATGTGATCTTTCTTAGTTAGAATTTTAAGCCAATCGAGCTAAACTAGCTCTGGTACCAATTGTTGGTCCAAAGAGTTACCCAACAGGAGGTGAATTGGGTAGTTACTAAAATTAAACAATTAATTTTTTAAACACAAATAATCAGTTTTCTTAAATCAATTATTATCTTTATAAGCAACAGAAATGTGTTTATTTCTAAATGCACACTCAAACACAATATAAGAAAATAAGTAATGCAACACATAATGATATATCCTAGTTCGATAAATTACTCTTACCTATATCCAGTCCCCCGAGCTCCACGAAGATTCACAATCTACTAAACCTTCAATTCCTTTATGAGGTAGGAACTAAACCCCTACAATCTTAATTCTTTTCACAGGCTCAGAATCAAATTTTACAATTATTCTTTTTCCAGGCTCAGGAAGAACCTTAGATTTTTATCAAATTCAAAACTAACCTAATTCTATTATAGAAAGAATCAAACCATAATCTTTTTAACAGGCTAAAGATCAAACCTACCACTCCCTCATACTTTTACACTTATTATTTTCTTAGGTTTAGGAAGAACCTTTACAATCACTCAATTTTATTATAGGGAGAATCAAAACCTAATTCTTTTGAAGGAAAAATAATAACTTAACCTTTTTGCAGTACAAAGATCAAGCTCTAATATTTTTCATAGGAAAAAGATCAAAACCTAGCTACCCTGACTAAACATTGTCCCAAACATATCTAATCTACTCAAACTCACAAATACAAAAAATGTAAGTTTCTTCTCACAAGAAGTTTCTACCATCTCAATATGAATATGTTCAATTAGTGTCCCGAATAATTACTACGTGATAGATATAATGTGAGGCAAATAAAATCTAATTAATAAATAATGTTGGTCATACAATTTAAGCACATAATCAGATAATCAAACAAAAATGTTTAAAATAGATTTTCAGCCTTTTAAGTTTAACATGATTTTCTAACAATCTTATATCAAGCAATCAAGATAAAAATAACTTCAAAGTAAATAACAGAGCTTGAAAAGATCTCATTGGAAAACACCGAAGATAATGATAGTATAGCAATAGACACAAATTGGTGATGCCAAACCTCAAGCGCTTTAGATCAAGAATGTAGAATAAATCTCTTACTGAAATCTCACCATAAATATAACTCTTAGAAACATTTGAACTGATTGTTCTTGATCCCTATTAACTCATTCCCATAGGTCTCTGTAAGTAGACCAAAAACTAACTCTCCAACGACTAGTTTTCAAATGTTATGTCAATAAATGACACACTTAGACCCCATATAACATTGCCTTTCATTTCATGAGTATTCCACATTAAAATATCTTTCAATTCTCTCCTATAAATTCATAAAATAATTCTCAATTTAAAACCATACAAATAGAAAGTATTAATCTATTTAAATTAAGAGAATCCATAAGTATGTGGACTAAATCAATAGGGATAATAGAATAGGTAGACCATATCTTAATTAGGTTCAAATCCCCCAATTATCTCCCTTGGAATCCTAAAAAAATAGATAGATTTTGACTAAGAGACCAAGTTACACGAAACCTCAACCGACTCAGTCGATTGACAGAGGCTTAACGATCGGGTGACTGACCGATCCTGCACCATATTTCAGCCGTTGGCTTTAAGACAGTCGGTTGACTGATTGGATTAGAGTGATCCAATTTTCCTCCAATTCTCCTTCTGACTCAAACTGTTGACCAACCCATTTCATTTGGTTGACTGATTGGATCAATGTGCTCACTTCCTTCATCAATTCAGCCATTGTTTCAAATAGTTTACTAACCTCTTTAATTCGATTGATCGACTAGATCAATAACACCTTATTTCAGCTCCAAAACTCACTGTTTGATTCAGTTGACCAATTGATTTCTCGATTGACCGAATTGACCAGAATACTTCACTTTTTATACTTTAAAACATGTTTTCTATCAAATTTATTTTACATAAGGAGCACATTCAATGTCTTAAATTAATATCTTAAACTCTATCATTTAATATCAAGACACAGATAAAAATAACTCATTCAAAGTGTTGTGTGTGATCCTAATTTGGGTTGCATTAAGAGTATATAAGTAGAGAGTTATTCTCACCAATTTTTCTTCAAGATCTTCAAAACTCGTCATATCTTCATTGCGTTCATCTTGCACCCTTTATGTTTTCTTCATGAGGTCTTCTTCTTAATCACGTGAATTAAAATTATAAATCTAAAACACTTGATAAAATCAGTAGTTCTACAAAAATATCAATACTTAGTTGTTCATCAAAATCTTGGATTCAACAACATTTTTTTTTACGTTTTTAACTCATTTCTTGATAATATACTCTGTGTACATGAAATATGAATCTAAGATCTAACCAAACATGCTATACACAAGAAATATAACATTATTTTAACAAGATCGAATGACGTTTAGGAAGACTTACCTAACTTAAATGAGTGGTATTTCCCTAAGTGATTTCTTTCTTCTCTTTCATTGATCTTCTCGGTTGTTCTCGATTGTTCTTTGATAACTTTTTTAGATCTTCCTCCAAGATCCTCAAGAACTACTTTAGAAAGCTATTTTGATAGAATTTAGGGGTGTTTTTGGAATAGAAGGATTGAGAATTCTCTAGACCTGAGAGAAAAATTCGAGACCAGAGAGAGAGAGAGTCTTGGATCAAGCCTTTCAAAATATGAAAACAGGCTGCCTATTTATAGGCTTGGGAAGCCTGCGCATCAGCCAATGCACAGGGCATCCCAACCTACTCCTTAGGGGTCGTTTGATCTAGGTTTGACCCTTTGATGTCGTCTGGTTTGATGGTTTTTGACAAATCTTAAAGATTCACTAAGATTTTCTAAGATTTTGTTATGATTACAAAATCTCAAAATATATCAAGCAATTATTGGCAATCATTATGCATGATTGGTAATAATTAGTCATCATTAGCAATCACGGGTAATGATTGTATTACATATGGGATATTTAATGCTTGATGTGATGCTTTTTTGTTCGGTTTGCTTGATAAGGACTAGTTAATTGAAATAGTTCAATTATTTTGCATTAAATGCTTTGGAGGTTCAAAGAATGTAGTCTCTATTTGTCATTTTGCATTTAATGCTTGATCATGACACTTGATTTAATGGTAATTGGATTTATAACCATTAGTTACTTTTCAAATAACTTGGATTTCATCCTAGATATTTTGATAGAAAATATCTTGTCAATATGACTTCGGTTTGATTGGTTTCGAACCGAATCCTAAGCACTAGTTGGTTTGGGTAACTTGATTCTTTGATTTGATAAAGGTTTTTGGCTTGATTTATGGAGGATTGATGTTTTAAACAAGAATTAGAAAAATATTTTTGGTGTCAGGAAGACGAAACCGGTGATAGTAAATGTTTCAGGGGTCAAAACGGGTAACAAATGTAATTGGTGAAATATCTTTAAATTAAAGGGTAGTAACTAATTTTTATTCATATTAAAGGTGATTTGATGAAAATCAATATTTAATAATATCATTTTAGTCCCCCTAAACTTTAGAAATTTCGAGGTTGACCAAAAACTTTTACTTATACTGAATTTAGTTAATCTAAGGTAGAAATTAATTCCCTTAAAATCTCAGTTTAAAATTTATCTAAAATTATACTTTTGATCTGATATTAACTGGACGGGATAAAATGCGGTGTTTAGAGTAACTTAACATTAATAGATTGAATGAAGGGAAGATAACATAACAGAAAAAAACATATCCAATCAATGCAAAGTGAAAATGAACATAAACAACATAAAGATATTATGAATATCTATTATAAAGGAACAATTCATTAGGATCAAGTGCTACAGAAGAGCACATTACATTACATGAAGCCTGACTCTAGAATACAAAAATCAGATTTCAGTTCCAATTCAAAGGAGAACCTTAATTAGGCAAATTATTGAGAACATAGAATCACATATACTGCCAAATCGTCACCAATTTTTAGAAACAAAAGTTTCGTAAACATATACATTTTCGAGCTTATCGTTAGGGAAGAATATGTTCAATTGATTATCTTTATACTAAATCAACTGTTGTAGCTAATATTATTTGTTTGTTTATTATGAGTAATCTATGTTTTTGCCCTAATTAATTATCTATAGTTAACACCTAAAAAAACAACCAAAATAAACATGGAAACAAACAATTTATTTCATAATAAATGCCATATATTCTAGAAAAGAAACTAAATCTTCTCTTCAGCATTTCATCAAACATTGTTGACTCAATGAACTACCTAAGAGGATGGGTGAATTGGGTAGTTATAAGAATTTAGACAAATAAATCTTTTATCACTTAATTATCAAATAATAAATTTTTCCTAAATCAATTATTATCTTTGTTACGCCGCAGATAAGTGTTTAATTCAAGGTGAACATCCAAACACAATATAATAAAAATAAAGAATGCAACACACTGAGATATATTCTGATTTAGTAAGCTAGCCTTGCCTAATCCAATCCCCTGAGCTCTACGAAGATTCGCAACCTCCAAACCTCTGATTCTTTTACCAAGAAGGAATCAAACCCTTACAACAATTCTTTTACCAGGCTCAGAATCAACCTTTACAATTTTTTATGTCCCAAGTTAAGGAAGAGCCGTATCTTTTTACTAGGTTTAAGACTAACCTAATTCTATTATAGGAAGAATCAAAACCTAATCCTTTTACTGGTTAACGATAAAACCTAATCATTTTACAGGCTAAAGATCAAACCTAATCCTTTTACTGGCTAAAGATCAAACCTAATCCTTTTATAGGCTCGAGATCAAACCTTACAATTCATTTAATTCAATTCAGGGAGAATCAAGACCTAGTTCTTTTCAAGGAAAAAGAATAACCTAATATTTTTATACTTAGGACAAATATCAAACCTTAATCTTTTTCACCGAAAAAGATTGAAACCTAGCTATCCAAATTAGACATCGGCCCAACCGTCTCTAATCCGCTCAATCTTACAAATACAGAAAAATATGAGTTTCTTCCCACAAGGAACTTATACCACCTCAATATAGATATACTCAATAAATGTCCTAAAATTCACTACATGATAGATACAATGTGAGACAAATTAATATCTGATTAAAAAAAATGTGAGTAGCACAAATTATAGCACGTAATAAGATAATCACAAAAAAATCGTTTTAATTTTTTTTTTCAAGCTTTTAGATTTGAAAACAATTTTTTAACAATCTTAACAACCAAACAATTAATAATAATATGAAATCACAATTAAGAACAATAGCTTGGAAAGATCTCACTGAAAAAACATCGAAGCTTGAAACTAAATCGCAATATAGCACAAGTTGATGATGCCAAATCAACAACGCTTTAGATCAAGTACTTATATATAATATCTCACAAAAACCTCAACATAAATATTACTCTTAGAATAGCTCAAAGCTAATGTTCTTGATATTATTCACTATAATCCCACAAGTCTAAATATACACACCAATATCAAGCCCTCCAGCGGGTACTTTTCAAAAAATATGCCTCTAAAAGGCACTCTTAGACCCCATTTAATAATATCTTTCAATTCTGGGGTATTGTACATTAAAATAACTTTCTAAATCTCTCAAATAAGCCCATTAAATATTTCTCACTTAACAATCATAAAGATAGAAAGTATTTAACTATTTAAATTAAGAGAATCATTAATTTGTGGACCAAATCAATAGGGATATAAAATATATGTACCATATCTTCAATAAGATTAGATCCCCCGAAATTCTCCCTTGGAATCATAAAAAATTGCTAGTTTTTGACCGAAAGACCAAGTTCCTCGAAAACTTAACTGAAATAGTCGGTTGACCGATTCCTGGCCATCAGTTAACCAATTGATACAACATTGAAACTAGGCCGATCAAAAAGTCCATTCGATTGACCGATACCCCTTCCGTCGGTTGACCGATTGATGTAAAAAGTTTCTCTTACCAAACTTCAACCCTGTCGGTTGTCCGATTGGTCCACAACTGGTTGACTGATTATTTTAGAGACTTCACCTGCCAAATCCTTAAGACCATCGGCTGACCGATCTCCTTTGGTCGGTTGACCGATTGATGCAAGGACCACTCATTTTGCTTTGAAATCTCACTGATTCAAACGTTTGACCGATCTATTTTGATCAGTTGACCGATTGGTGTTGGGTTAACTATTTCTTTCACCAATTCTACTCCAAAACCTACTGTTTAATTCAGATAACAAATTATTTTTCTCGGTTGATTGACCTGACCCTAAACTTCAACTATTTATACTTTAATCCTTATTTTCAATTAGGTCAATTTCCATTTTAAATTTCATATAAGGAGCACATATCAAATCAATAATTAGGATCCTAAATTCTTATCATATTAATACATAAAAAGATAAATCATTTAATAGTGTCTTGTGTGATTCTAATTTGACATTAAGAGTATAAATGTATTGAGTTGTTTTCACCTAATTTCTTCAAGGTCTTCACAACTCTTCATTTCTTCAATGCATCCATGTTTGCATCCTTAACATTTCTTCATGATGTCTTCAACACAATCGACAATATGAAACTCTTTTATGAAATACTCAACAAACACATTAGTTCCACAAAAAACATTAACCTTTAATTATACATCGAAACCTAGGGATCAACAATCTTCCACTTTTTGATTATGACAATTAACTTTGATGTTTTCTTCAAAATAAAATATAACCATGCTTCCCCTAAATCCGAGGACGGGTATTTAACTCATCTAAGCATAATCATGAGGACAAATTCAAATAGTTTAACGGATATTCAACATTAGCCCCAAAAATTAATATAACAATAATGATATTCAATGAAGCTCAATATAACTATTATTGAATTTAGATATCTCTTTAATCAATGCAATACTTAGGCGAATAAATTCCTAAACATCAACTTACTCGTTTAAAGCTCAGACAACTTCTCCCTCTTTGTCATCTCAAAAAGTAGGGATGGAGACCCAAAAATATTACTCTAGGCATACATCATTATGTCTAGACATACCTAAACCTCGAATAATTTTCTTGAATTGATCTTTCACTAAAGGTTTGGTAAAGATATCAAGAAGCAGATCAGAGGTATCAATATATGCAATAGTCACATCCCTTTTCTCTATGTGATTACGAATAAAATGATATCTGATCTCTATGTGCTTAGTTCATGAGTATTGTATTGGATTCTTACTTAAGCATATAACATTTTTATTATCACAATAAATAAGGACTTCCGCCATACATACTCCAAAATCATTCAATTGTTGCTTAACATATAGAATTTGAGCGCAACAATTACTAGTTGCCGTATACTTAGCCTCAGTAGTGGATAAGGTAATCGAGTTTTGTTTCTTGTTAGACCAAGAAACTAAGACATGTCCTAAAAAGTGATAGGACTCTCTTGTACTTTTACACTTAACTTTGTATCCGGCAAAATCAGCGTCGGAGTAACTAGTTAACTTAAAGTCACTCCCCTTAGGATACCATAATCCTAGATCACTTGTCATTTCCAAATATTGAAAGATTCGCTTAACAGTAGTTAAATGCGATTCTTTAGGACAAGACTGAGATCTTGCACACAAGCATACACTGAACATTATATTAGGTCTACTAGCTATAAGATACAACAAGCTACTAATCATACCTCGATACATTTTCTCATTTACATTTTTGCCCATATCGTTTTTGTCTATTTTCGTAACTGTTGCCATGGGAGTTTTATACTCTTTGGCGGCATCCAATCCATACTTTTTCAACAACTCTTTAGTGTACTTGTCTTGATTAATGAAAATCCCTTCTTTGGTTTGCTTGATTTGCAACCCAAGAAAAAAAGTTAAGTCTCCCTTCATACTCATTTCAATTTCGACCTGCATATTCTTGAACAACTATTGAAAAAATATTCATTAGTAGAATCCAAGATAATATCGTCCACATGTATGTTCAAATAGCTCAATATTTTACGATATCATTTGCCAACATCTCTTTGAATTGAATCAGAATCATATAACCGTTAACGCACAAGGACACAAATTATTTCTCAATAATAGCATGCATATTAGCAATGTTATCTCATAATATTCTAGATTCCTTCTAGAATAATAATTGCAGGAAACATGAAACGTCTGAGAAGGTCATATTATCATGCATATAGCTAAACACTTAATGCCTATAACAATATTCACGTACAAAAATATCAACTTAAGTACAAATTGATATGTCATGTATATTTAAATGATCATATATATGGTATCAAAATAGATTAACGTGATTTCATAAAGGGATACCAACTTGATATGCCGACGGGTAAGATCATCCTAAAATTGAAATTGTCAAACAAATCATGATATCATGCATTATAACAAATCAAGATACCATTTCAAGATGCATAAAAAATTAATTCAATTCAACTTATTTGTATAAAAATATATGACATAAATGACAACACCCTATATAAATAGTCTTACTAAAATGCATATGCAACAAATACTAGTGATAGCAAAAATACTTGATTCATTTTAAATCACTTAATATGTTTCAATAATCAAATGGATGGACAATCCTCAATATAAGCTCATCATAAAAAAAATGTTAATATTCTTTAATTAAATGTGATTCTCAGGCACCATGCATTGTTTCTAAGACAAAAAAATAAGCATATCATTTAGTATAAATCTTGAAAATCATTACCAACTTACCTATTTGGCAAGTCGGATACTTCTCTTTTTAACAAATTTAATGAATTTAAACTGCGAAGGGTTAGGAGTACCTCTTATATCTTTCAGGACAACTTTGCTTTTTACCTCATTTGTACCAATAATTGATTTGGATGTACAATTTCTCTTGGCCTGTTCGTATCCTCTAAGTATTTGTTTGTTGCCATTTGATTCAATGATATTTTTCTTTGCACGTGTCACTTGTGGCTTCCTGGTGATATCCCATATTGTTTTTGGTAAATCTTTTCTGTTTGCATATGTCACTTGTGGCTTCTTTGTAACTTCACATCTTGGCTTTAATATATCTTTTCGCTTTGTACGTGTCGCTTGTGGATTCTTGGTGACTTTCTATCTTAGCTTTGATATAACCTCCTTGTTTATTCCTTCCGGTCCAATCCCAACATTATGTAATTCTGCCCATGATATTTTCATAGCTCTCTTTGGTATCAATTTCATTTTGGATTCATTCTTGTTAGAAATAAACTTAGGGTTCCTAAATGGACACGATACTTTAAAATGTCCAACCCTATTATAATAATAACATCTCAACTTCGATTGATTATCATAGATAGCACGAGAAGTAAAGCATGAATCATTTCTAACAATAACAAAATTACAATCACTAGCTTGTGATGAATGATGAGACGATGAAACATATCCATTTCCATTAATTGTTTCAAAAGATGAAGAAATATTTTTAGAATATCTTGAAATAGACTTAAGGTCGAATTTTTATTTTTCAAATTTTTTCTTAATTAAATCGATATTTAATTCAAGATCTAACATTTTCCTGTAAGTCACATCAAAATTATTTTTTAAAACTTTGTTTTCATTTTTAAGAAAATCCATTTTAGAAAGCAAATTATTTATTTCAAAAATGACATTCGAAAACGCTTTTGTTCCACAGTAGTCATCCATATATACTTTAGATTTCTGAACATTTTTTCTTCCATTTTCAAAAGAATCAATTTTTTATTTTAAACTTAAATTTTATTTAGTAAAAGGAAATGTGAAAGAAAGTAATTTTTTCATGACAATATGGACATTTTTATTATTATCATCTCGATCACTACCACTAATTCCAAAAGAATCATAAACAATATTATCATATATTGATCTATCACATTCAAGAGAGGATACACAAAAAACATTTGCCATGGTGTGTAACACGTGATTAGTTTAGTTAGGAGTTTAAGCCTATGGAGTTAAAAATCAGCTTTGATACCAATTATTGGCCCAATTAACTACTCAAGAGTAGGTGAATTGGGTAGTTATAAAAATTTAGACAAATAAATCTTTTAACACTTAATTATCAAATACTCAATTTTTCCTAAATCAATTATTATTTTTATTACGCAGCGGATAAGTGTTTAATTTTACGTGCATACCCAAACACAATATAATAAAAATAAAGAATGCAGGACACCAAGATATATCCTGGTTCAGCAAGCTAGGCTTGCCTAGTCCAATCTCTTGAGCTCTACGAAGATTCGCAACCTCTAAACCTTTGATTCTTTTACCAGATATGAACCACACTCTCACAACGATTTTTTTACCAGGCACAGAATCAACCTTTACAATTTTCTTTTTTCCAAGCTAAAGAAAAACCTTATCTTTTTACTAAATTTAAGACTAACCTAATTCTATTACAGGAAGAATCAAAACCTAATCTTTTTACTGGTTAAAGATCAAACCTAATCCTTTTACAAGCTAAAGGTCAAACCTAATCTTTTTACTGGCTAGAGATCAAACCTAATCCTTTTACAGGCTCAAGATTAAACCTTACAATTCACTCAATTCAATTTAGGGCGAATCAAGATCTAATTCTTTTCAAGGGAAAATAATAACCTAACCTTTTTATACTTAAGACAAAGATCAAAGCTTAATATTTTTCAACAGAAAAGATTGAAACCTAGCTAACCTGACTAGATACTGGCCTAACCATGTTTAATCCGCTCAAACTCATAAATACTGAAAAATATGAGTTTCTTCCTAAAAGGAGCTTCTACCACTTCAATACAGATATACTAAATTGATGTCTTGAAATTTACTACGTGATAGATATAATGTGATATAAATTAGTATCTGATTAATAAACAATGTGGGTAGCACAAACTATAACACGTAATCAGATAATCACACAAAATCGTTTTAAAAAGTTTTTTCAAGATTTTAGATTTGAAAACAATTTTCTAACAATTTTAACAACCCAACAATTAATAATAATATGAAATCACAATTAAGGACAATAACTTCAAAAGCTCTCATCGAGAAAACACCGAAGATAGAAACTGAATCGCAATATAGGCCAAGTCTATGATGCCAAATCAACAACGCCTTAGATCAAGAACTTATATATGATCTCTCACAAAAATTGCAGCATAAATATCAGTCTTAGAATAGCTTAAAGCTGATGTTCTTGATATTATTCACCACAATCCCACAGGTCTAAATATATAAACCAATATCAAACCCTCTGACAACTATTTTTCAAAAGATATGCCTCTAAAAGGCACTCTTAGACCCCATATAATAATATCTTTCAATTCTAGAGTATTCTAAATTAAAATAACTTTCTAAATCTCTTAAATAAGCCCATAAAATATTTCTCATTTAACAATCATAAAGATTGGAAGTGTTTAACTATTTAAATTGAGAGAATCATTAATTATGTAGACCAAATCAATAAGGATGTAAAATATGTGTACCATATCTTCAATAAGATCAGATCCTCCAAAATTCTTCCTTGGAATCATAAAAAACGGCTAGTTTTTTACCGAAAAACCAAGTTCCTCGTAAACTCAACCGAAACAGTCAGTTGACTGATCCTTGGCCATCGGTTGATCGATTGATACAACATTGAAACCAGGGCAATTAAAAAAGCTAGTCAATTGACCAATACCCCTTCCGTCGGTTGACTAATTGATGTAGAGAGTTTTCCCTGCCAAACTTCAACCCATTCCGTTGACAGATTTCTCCACAATCGGTTGATCGATCGTTTTAGATATTTTACCTGCCTGATCCTAAAGCTTATCAGTTGATCGATCTCTTTTGTTCGGTTGACTGATTGATGCAGGGACCACTTATTTTGCTCCAAAAATCTCACTATTTCAAATGGTTGGTTGATCTATTTTGATCGGTTGACCGATTGGTGCTGGGTTAACTATTTCCTTCACCAATTCTGCTCCAAAACTTACTGTTTGATTATGTTAAAGGATTGATTTTCTTAGTTGACTAACTTAACCCTAAACTTCAACTATTTATACTTTAATCCATATTTTCAATTAGGACAATTTTCATTTTCAATTTCACATAAGGAGCACATATTAAATCAATAATTGAGATACTAAATTTTTGTCACATCAACACATAAAAAGATAATTCATTTAATATTATCGTGTGTGGTCCTAATTCGGGTTGCATTAAGAGTATAAATGTGTAAAGTTGTTTTCACCTAATTTCTTTAAGGTCTTCACAACTTTTCATTTCTTCAATGCATCCATCTTTGCACCCTTAACAATTTCTTCATGATTTATTCAACACAATCAACCATATGATTTTTTTTTTTTTTTTTGAAATACTCAACAAATACATTAGTTCTACTAAAAACATCAACCTTTAACTATACATCAAAACTTAGGATCGACAAACACCTTTTGAGTAGAGACAATATCCCATTCAGAAACATATGAATGTCCCATTTAGAAACATATAAACTCATCAAAAATAAAATGAAAGCCCATAACCAAAAGCATCAACACCGAACAAAATGGAAAATGAGTAAACAATTTTCAAAAACACACGAATGAATCAAATTATATCCAATAAATCAATCCATACACCCTTTTGTTCATGAACTCAACATTAATATGTGTAAACACACATTTATTTCACATATACCTATGGCCGATTCGAGAGTCGCAGAGTCGCAGCGCATGTACTGACGAAATTTTCAGTTCGATCCTAGAGTCTCCATGGCGGATAAATGAAGGCAACAACTGAAAATGGCTGAGAATGAGGTTTTAGATTTGCTAGGGTTCATATAATATCAATTTTCATCTGAGCAAGGTTGGTCGATTTTTATTTGAGCAAGGCCGATAGATTTTCATCAGAGCAACGCTTTAGATTAGGCTGCTAGGGTTCTTGGATTGGATCGGGATTGGATTAGATCTGAGTAAGGTATTAGATTGGGTAAAAATGGATTTAAGAAAGAACTTTTTTGTAATTTGAAATTTGATTCCATTGGGTTAGATTTGATTCCAGCCCATCTAACGTGGAATCCAATTCCTTAGTTTTCCATTCCAATGGAATAAAAAAATTGATTCCAGTGGATAAACAAACATCGAAATCAGAATCGAGGGAAAAATGGTAATTTCATTCTGCCCCGATTCTGTTTAACCAAATATGCCGTTAAAGATATGAAGTAGTTTTACTAATTCAATTCAAAGAATAATTTAATATATGGACTAAATAGATAGGATCTTAGTAATATATGATATATAATAGTAAAATACCCAAATCCTGTTAAACTTTCTCTTTAAAATGTTCAAAATAATGAGATTTGGATAAAAAACCAAAACAATCATACTTTGACTGTCTGCCTCCATTGGTTAACCAGTCTCAATTTGGTCAACCGGCCCTGCAACGGTCAATTTTCAGACCATTGCACCAACTCATGTCAGTTGACTGAATTGTCTAGGGAGTTTTCTTTTATTTTTTTGTTTTAGCTACCGGATTCATAAGTTGACCAACCTATCTCGTCGGTTGACCGAATTGGTTAGTTAGTTTACCCTTTTAACTCCCTTAAGCTACTATTTTCATTAGTTGACTGACCCATTTTGTTGGTTGACCAAATTAACCAGAAAACCAATTATTTTATGTATTAAAACAATTTTTTCACTTAAACACTTTATCAAAAATATTTTTATGATTTAACACTTTATAAAAACCATTTAGGTTCTTAAAATTATCACTTCTTATCATGACGCAAATAAGTTTATTCATTTTAAAGTGTTATGTGTGATCCTAATTCGGGTTGCAGTAAGAGCATAAAAGTAATGAGTTATTTTTACTTAAATGTCTTCAATGTCTTTATTGCTCTAAAAAGCTTCATTATCTTTATCTTGCACCCATCTTGAATTTGTTCATAAATTCCTTTAAATCTTCAATAAACTCTTCGACTTGTAAATCTTCAACGATTAATTTTTTTGACTTATTCGTTTTCTCATTTTAACATACGAAACTTTTAATCTGAAATCACTCAATTAACCATTAAATCTATAAAAATTAGTTTAATTGTCCATCAAAACATTAGGTTCAATAGCGTTGGCAACTGATTCTGATACTGCTAAGTACAAATAGAGCTCATATCCTTGCTCTACTCCAGATAGCAAGTCAATCTTGATCAAGTATTATTTTAATGGATAAAAGGCCTTATCACATTCATTAGGCCACTCAAAGTTTAATACCCCTCAAAACGTTAAAGAAAGAGTAACACTTATCTGTGAATTTTGAGATGAACTGATGTAATGCACCCAATCTCCCAGCCAACATTTGAACTTTCTTGATACATGGTTGAGATTTTATCTTTGTAATAGTACACGCTTGCTTCGGATCAGCCTTTATCCCAAATTGGACAACCACGTATCCTAAATATTTCTCGGAGGATACACCAAAAGTGCAATTCTATGGATTGAGCTTCATCATGTATCTTAATAGTACCTTTAGTGCCTTTATTTAAGTGCTTACACTCATTTTTTTTATATCCATGATCGAGGTAGAAACAACGATACTTTTTTTTATCCCTCCTGTAGACACCACATTTTGTCTCGCCCAGTCAATGTCGAATCAAGTACAAGTTCAGATAAACTTTAAACTTTGGTTTGAAAAGAATGAATTTCAACTTAGGATTACACTGTATAATACATAAAAATACCAAAACATAAGAAAACACAAAAACTGTTAAATTGGACTGAATTTAGCTAAGTAAAAGTTTCGGGTCAACCTCGAAAATCCTACAATTTAAGGAAGTCTAAAATGACATTACCAATGTTGATTTTTATTAATTCACATTTAATATGAATAAAAATTAGTTACTACCATTCAATTATAGGACATTTCACCAATTTATCTCAATTACCTACTTTGACCCAAAAACATTTACAATCACTAGTTTCATCTGTTTAACACCAAAAATACTGTTCATTTATCCATGATACATCCAAATACTATCAAAAAATAATTCAAAATACCATGATAAATTCATGGAAAGGTCATGAAAAATCCAAGTTACACAAGGTAACTAAGGATTAGGACTTGGTTTGAAATTAACTAAATCAAAGTTGTCTTGACAAACAATCAAGGCCCATTGAATTAAGGGCCCAAAAAATAATTTAATGAGTCAAAAAATAGCATTAAAATTACCAATACACCCCTAGGATATACTCTAAAAAATATCTAGGGAAGAAACTATGTCATTTAGGAGGTAACTAATCGTTATCAAAACTAAACCGATTCAGTTCGCCACCTAAGCAAGGCATTTAATGAGCATTAATGCCTATCCCATCAATAATTAAATTCTTGAGATGACATGGATAGGCCACATTCAAGGAATGAAGAAATTTTGATCAAAATATTTTAGGGTTAACCGAAATCCTTGAAATGTGACTACCCGTTATCGAAACTAAACCAATCTGGTTCGCTACCTTGCATACACTTAATGTAGACATTAAGTGTATATCCCATCAAAGAATTTATTGCTTGGGATGAAATGGATAGAGTACGTTCAAAGCATCAAGATATTTTGTTCAAAATATCTTAGGGTTAGCTAAAACCCTTGAAATGTAACTACCGATTACAGGGAAAACTAATACAATTCGATTCAAATCTAACCAATTCCAAGAACATCACATCAAGGTTCACCATAATACAATAAATTCAAAGTGACACCTCAAGACCATGTGCATTGAACCTTAGAATCATTAATGGCAACCAAACCGAAATAGTGAAACTAACCGGTACTTAGACCCTAAACCGAGTTGGAAGTGTCACTTCATGCCATTAATGCACCCATGTGCAACCAGTCAGATTTAAGATTGTGTCATGATTGCCAATCATTTCCAATTATTACCAATGATTTCTAATGATTGCTAGAATCTTTCAATGATTTAGTAATCATTACCAAATCTTTTAGAATCCAACACAATCTTCCAAATTGGTTCAAAACAATTTAAGATCAATAAATGAGTACATGACTCTTAATCTAAATAGACCCTAGGGAGGATCCTGGATTGTCCTGCACATGGGCCAATGCGCAAGTCCTCTGGCCTATATATATAGTGGCTGGTTTCACAATTTCAAGAGTCAGAACCTAGACTTTTTCTCTCTAAACTTAGACAAAGCTCTCGGGTTCTAGGGTTTCCAACCAATTCTGTTTAATAACACCTCAATATTCTATTGAAATTCTACCCTATATGAAGTTCTTGAGGTTCTTAGAGTGAAAACTCAAGAAGTTGACAACAACCGATTGAGTAGAATCGAGAAGATCAAGAAGGAGAGGAAGGTATTGTGTTTAGGGAAAGACCACTCCCTTAAACTTGGAATGTTTCTTGATAATCCTTTGACCTTGCCTTAAATTTAAATATTTTTCTTGTACATAGCATAATCATGTAGTATCCATGCTTTAATTTCATGTATATAACACATAAAACCCATAATCAACTAAAAAACTTTAAATTTATGTTATAATCACCAAACCATGTCCAAATCATACGAAATCATGTCATGAACATCCAAGAGCATGTTAAGAATATGTGAGGACCCAAATCATCCGAGAACATAGTAAGAACATGTGAGGATCCAAACAAAATATCTATCACACCATGAGTTATGCATAGTCTCTACGATTCTGTCATGAATACTTTAAACCGAACTTTACTAACTGTTAATCCAAACATATACTATTAATAAACTGATTTACTTTATGCTAAACATTAAGATCACAACTTGGCATTAAGTCTTCAGGCTAGTGGTTTAGTGATAGGTGGAATTGGTCTATATATTCCCAAACTGGTTTTGGTAGTTTTCGAGTATTATTATAGTGTTTTAATATGTTTTAATACATTTTTATTTGTTTTTGTTATAAATCAGGTGTTTGGGATAAAAAGAGATGAAAACGGTAAATAATCGTGTAATTCGGTAGAACGTCGATAGAAGTACGGTGGAAAAACAAGCAAAATGGAAAATTCAGGACTGCAGCTCCACTGCTGCAGTGGTCAATCAAACAAAATGTTTCTGCTTGACCACCGCTGCAGCGGTCATCCGTTAGTGACCCTACTAACTTCCCACCGCTGCAGCAGTCCAACCCCAAATTTTTTAGATATTTTTGGGATTTGTTTTAGATATTTTGGATCCTTTAAGTATGACCCTTTTCCCCAACACTTGGTGTACGTTTTTGGGAGTGTTTCTTGAGCTCCAAGACATATAAACCAATAGGAGATCACAAATCCAAGAAGAGAAACGATCTCAGAGCGTTTTTAGCTCACGTTCTTCAGATAACGGCTAGTCTCCTTTGTTTCTCTCTTTATTTATTAGTTTGGTTGGTAGTTTTGTTCATGTTTAGCTTGTATATTATTGAATAACGGGTTATGACCATCTGTAGCTAAACATATATTGTTTAGGGGTTGATGTATTTCATGAAAACATGTTTTGAATAAATCGATGTTTTGTTAACAGTTGTTTATATTTATCCGATTGTGTTACCATTTTATTACTTCCATTATATGCTTGTCACGATTTATTGGTTGGTTTGAGAATACGAGATTTGACACTTAGGAGAGGTAACCCCGAATTCGGACTAGGGTTTAAACACAACGTGGCGATCTAATGACTCGGGAAAGTATTAGAAAGTATGCAAACTGTGAGATTGGGGCGAGACTCATGTGATCAGTGTCATATAGATGCTAGATGGGGACGTTGACGCAAAGTTGCGTATTCATTCACTTTACACTTGGGAGAGGTAGTGAGTGAGATTTCGATCCCTAGATTGTCGGATAGTGTGAATGTCGTTAATGTGGACTAGATTGAATCGAACACAATTAAGTGAACAAAGTTAATCCCTAAACAATATTTTCCCATTAATGTCATAGTAATATTATAGTTTAATAATTAATTTAGTTTAGTTGCTAATTATTATAAAAAAAAAAAAAAAAAACCCTAAATTTGAGTCGCCTATATAAAGTTAGGTTATGACAATCGCGGTACTTAACAACGATCTAATCCAATCCCTATGGATACATCAACCCTTACTCTTCCTACTATACTAAATCTTGACCCGTACACTTGCAGTAAAAGTAGCGACATAATATTCTGCTACCAAGTTTTTGGCACCGTTACCGGGGATTGGCTTTTTGATTGTTGTTGATATTGTGAGTAAATAACTTGATTTTAATTTAGGCATTTATTTTGTTTATAATTTTTGTTTTTAGTTTGTTTTACCTATAGGGTACTTGAAGTTGTTAGATCAACAAGTACTGTTGCATTTCTTTCAACAGGATTTCAAGTCATTTTATTGTGCTTGAGATTGATACAAGGAGTTGCTAATCCGGTTCCCAAACCATCGTTTCCCAAGGGAGTGTCAACTACTGAACTTCCTCGACGGGTTACTAGCCGCAACAAGAACTTGGGTGGAAAAAGGAAATGGTACCACCTCTTTCAACCAACTAACTGCACACGAAGCCTACTGATTGTTGGAAGACATGGTGGAGTATGATTTTCACAGTTGGAATTATTCAATAAGCTACCAAAGCTTGGGGGATAGTTTCACCATTTTGGCACTATGGATTGACACCCTGGACCAACATATGGAGTCTTCTCCCACCCTGGAAGAAATATTTGTTGAATTTATGGGAGAGACTCAAGCATTCTGGAGGTAAATAAATGACCAACTCAATGAGCATGAGGGTCGTCTTGACAAAATTGAGACGATCTGCGCTGAAATTGATGAGACCGTAAAGTCTCTTGAGACTTAAATCGGTCAGCTTGTTAGCTTCATTGAGGCCGAGGTAGAAACAGTGACATTGAGAGATACACAAATCGCATAAGAATATGAAAGCCACCATGAGGAACCGGATATGAGCGGGATGAACTTGGGTACGTTCAACGATGATTATCCTACTGAGGAGAAAACCCAAGTGTATATTGGCAATGAAGAATCACATGTTAACAATTGTGATTCCTCACCTCTTAAAATCTAAATATTGATGCCACCTCCGATCTAAGAAGATTACATTTATGAGGATCCAATGTGGCTCAATTGTCCTCCACCGTCTTTTGCGACGTTCTTTCATGCCCACCAAGTACATGATACGGTGAAGAATCAAGTTGAGACTATGATCCAAGCAATGCCATATTTTGCCAAGCTTGAGGGCGTTCTAAATTAAGACCCATATGTTATGTTGTATGACACTTACTATGGGCGGAAGCCTCTCTTTGACGAGCCATTCTCCATGTCAAGCCGAGGACTTTAGACCAAGTGTTTCTTGGGAGGCAACCCAAGTTTCAAAATAAATTAGATCATCACCACCGACTTCACGTGGAGGCGAGATTTTCTCGCCTCCCAGGTACGTGTTCTAAACCCCATTCGTCGGCATGCTATATTTCAATTGTTGAGATCGATGATTGGGTCACTATGGACACTGCCCGTTTTAAGTTTGGGGAGGGGATGTTTAGTATCTGTTCTTATTGTTAGTTGTGTAGTTTTAGTTTAATGTATGCATGGTTGTTTAGTTTAGTGTAAATGTATTTATGTTTATAGTATGTGTTATTGTGTGCTGAGTTTTGCATTCTTCTAGGCCATTACTCGATGATGATGTTATCGCCTAGTTATTTTTCAAGGTCAAGGGTAATGCCCATTCATGTGTGTTCTGTGTACTTAACATTTTTTGTTTTGGTAAAAGTTATTGTGGATCTTAATTTGTACGAGCACGTAGACTCAATGTATAGTTATCCAATTGATTTGAGGCCGATTATTTATTAGGCAAATTCATGACAATCTAAGGGATTCTAGAATTTGATTGGGAGAAACTTAAGGTAAAATCCTAGGCGAGGTAGTTCAGAAGATATGATTTAGGCCTTCATTTTGATTCACTTAAGCCTTTGAAGCTACCTTGTAATATATTTATCCCTCGTTACCTTGTCAAAACCTATAAGTCATTTCAATTCTAAACACATAACAAATACCCTAGCCAATAAACCTTTTTCCAAACCTAAGTCGCTAAACCGAAGGCACAATTTGAGTGAAATCAATTTAGCATTCGTTTATGCTACTTGAAATGAGCGGATGGGTTTTTAGCAAACTTTTAATTGATTTGGTATTCGAGTACTCACTTGTCATTTTTCTTTCGTTTTAACCACACCTGTGAAATTGAAATAATCGAATAAGTTTGGGGGTGTAGCTTGTTAAAAAAAAAAACCATATGTAAATATAGTTCTATTATAGTTTCTTTTGACAAGTGAGTACGGAGTTCTTAAATGTATGTTTAGGGTTGTTTCAAATTTATCTATGGGGGTTCGAGTGTGATTATGTGCCAAGTGTTGTGCCTTGGGTATCGTTGAGTTAATGACATTAACCTGTTTTATATTCCGGATATACCCTTGGCCATTTCCTAAAAACCGAACCAAGTCCTATTGATATTTTTGAATTTCCAAGCCTACATTAGTGGAGAGTGGAACCTAGTCAGGCATATGGATATCTCAATCCTTTATGGTTCAAATCGTGAGCTTTGTTGGTGGATAATCCAATCCGGTATTTGGATGGTTATATTATTGAGTTTCGCACATACACTTGAACATGATCTAGAATGACATTTACCGTTATTGAATGTTGAAATTCTAGAACACCACATAGGGTGTTTTACTCCTAAACTCGATATGATAGGGGGCCGATGAGGGAAAACATTTTGGTCGGTATAGTTGAATTTCAAAACTCGCACATTGTTATGTTTAGGTTGTTTGTGTTTAGGTTGTTTATGTTTTTATTCATTGTTTAGTATTTGTGTTAGTTAATTTCGTTGTGTTTTTTTATTTTAGTGTGAGTATTTTACTTGAGGACTAGCAAAATTCTAACTTTGGAGGTATTTGATAGGTGAAATTTGTCTATATATTCCCAAACAGATTTTGGTAGTTTTCGAGTATTATTATAGTGTTTTAATATGTTTTAATACATTTTTATTTGTTTTGTTATAAATTAGGTGTTTGCGACAAAAAGAGACGAAAATGGTCTATAATCGTGTAATTCAGTGGAACGTCGGTGGAAGAACGGTAGAAAAAACAAGTAAAAAGGCAAAATCAGGACTACAGTTCCATCGCTGCAGCAGTCAATCAAGTAGAATATTTCTACTTGACCACCGCTATAGTGGTCATCCGTCAGTGACGCTACTGACTTCCTACTGCTGCAGCGGTGATTCCCACCGCTACAGCTGTTCAACACCAAATCTTTTAGATATTTTGGGATTTGTTTTAGATATTTTGGATCCCTTAAGTATGACCCTTCTTCTCAACACTTGGTGGACATTTTTGGGAGTGTTTTTGGAGCTCCAAGACCTATCAACCAAGAGGAGATCACAAAACAAATAGGAGGAAACGATCTCGGAGCAGTTTTAGTGGACGTTCTTCAGATAATAGCTAGTCTCCTTTGTTTCTCTCTTTATTTCTTAGTTTAGTTGGTAGTTTTGTTCATTTTTATCTTGTATATTGTTGAATATTGGGTTATGACCATGTGTAGCTAAACATATATTGTTTAGGGGTTGATGTATTTCATGAAAACGTGTTTTGAATAAATCGATGTTTTGTTAACGGTTGTTTATCTTTATCTGATTGTGTTACTATTTTATTACTTCTATTATATGCCTGTTATGATATATTATTTGATTTGAGAATACGGGGTTTAACACTCGGGAGAGGTAACCCCAAATTCGGACTAGGGTTTAAACACAACGTGACGATCTAATAACTCAAGAGAGTATTAGCAAGTATGCAATCTGTGAGGTTGGGGCGAGACTCATGTGATCAGTGTCATATAGATACTAGACGGGGATATCAGTGGTGACGCAAAATCGCATATTCATTCACTTTACACTCGGGAGAGGTAGTGAGTGAAATTTCGATACCAAAATTGTCGGATGGTATAAATGTTGTTGATGTAAACTAGATTGAATCGAAGATGATTAAGTGAACAAAGTTAATCCCTAGACAATATTTTCCCATTAACGTCATAGTAGTATTATAGTTTAATAATTAATTTACTTTAGTTGATAATTATTACAAAAAAACCCTAAATTTGAGTCGCCTAGATAAAGTTAGGTTAAGACAATCACGGTACTTAGTGACGATCTAATCCAATCCCTGTGGATACGACAACCCTTACTCTTCCTACTATACTAAAACTTGACCCATACACTTGCGGTAAAAGTAGTGACATAATATTCCGCTTCCAACTAGCACCCTATATATATATATACACTACACTGACAAACCCTTTTGGCTAAAATTCAGGATAAAGAGATGACCTCTATTCCTTCGGGGATAAGTGTATATTTTTTTCAGTAACATTCCCATCTTTCTTAGTTACGACTTGGACTGACATATATATATGGTATTTTCTTTCCTTTTCAACTAACAACTCACATACTAACACTAATCTAACCAAAACAAATAAGTTCGATTAAGGTGTTTTTGACAAAATCAAAGAGATTATGTACATATCATGTTGTGACTCATGTATTGTTTAATAATTAAAATCAACTAAAACCAACCAATTTTCACCTTACAAAAATGAACTACGTGATAACCTAATTCTCATTGATGTGAGATACGTAGGCAACCTACATACGAATTTGGTCACACATCTAAGTAATTTAGTCTTAGTTTGCATGCTGGAACTATATGTTAACTTAATTCCCCGTGTTTATCGGGATATGTAGGCAACCTTTATAAGGTTCACTCTTTTAAAAAATACAAAAAACATTTCATTTCATATAGCTTGCATATTGGAACTACATGTCGACCTAATTCCCTATAAAAACAAAGATATGTAGGAAGCCTTCAGAAGGTTTGGTCTTTTATAATTCTATACCTTATATACTGATATTGTATTGTCTCTGCTTACATTAGTGTAGTTTACTTGCTTCCATTACATAAAAAAAATACAAAAATAGTTTCATTTTCAATCTGCTTTATTTGTAGTTGCATAATAAATAGTTACACATTTACCAGCTTTATATTACATATAAAATGCATAAAAAGGTAAAAAAAAAAATTAAAAAAAGGGAATTATTTAGTTCAATGAAATCAAAGAAAATTACTTGGATGTTGTTTAACAATAGATATTCATTTAGGATAAGGTCCTGTTTATGGATAGGTGTCTTGGGGTGTGTAAAATCTTCCCTGAGCATAATCGACGCCCGAACTAAAAGAAAATCTCTGGTACAAGACCATCACGAGTCAAGGGCCATTTCAAAACAAAATAAATTTCTAAAACTCACGGTGACCTAACACAACATTTAACCCATGTTAGGTAGTGACTTCTTTTCAAACATAAAATCTCAGCCCAAGAAATTTTTTAAAATTGATGCCTTGAAAAGCCCTTGAAAAACCATTTTAAAATGAACAGATTTGGAGGATTTTGATAGGGAGCAATGAAATTTGTTTTCTTTTCTTCCACATCTCTACTTCCTCCGCTATCAAAATACAAGATACGTTAGCTGACGACTCCGTTGGGGACCATTAGAGGGTCAAGCCTAGTCGGAGTCTATATCATTATTCACAGTTAAATAAAACCCGATGTCTTTGATTTTTGAACATAAACAATTCCCTTCCAAAAATAATAGTAAATAATAATAATAATAAATAAATAACAGAAAAATAAATAAATAAAACACAGGATTAAAAAAAAAAAAATACAACAATAATAAATAAATAGTAATAATAGTAATAATAATAAATAATAAATAAATAAAATTTCAAAATTAAAATTATTTTTTCATACTTTGTTTATACTAGCATGCATATGTGTACTGTCTTTATTTACTGTCATTTACATTACTGTCTTTCAATACTGTATTTAAATTACTGTCTTCACATTCTTGCATTTCATTTCATTATACTCTCTCCAACGCATGAACAATCACTTTACATTGCATATCATGATGAAAAATCCAAGCTGTAACTCTCTTAGGGATCGAGAGGCTGACAGTAGGGGTTGAAGTCGACAAGGTCATAATGCCAGTCTAAGCTTCCCCTTTGGATGGAAAGAGAAGTTAGTAGAAGCAAGGCCAGGTGGGTTTCTCCCCGGGGATCCAGCTTCGAAATTTGCCTCGCTTGGACCACCAACCAACGATGGACGTTTTTCCAGGGAGAACGCCGGAGGTTTGAAGGTCTGGGAACCAAAGCTTTCTAGGATGCGTTAGAAGAAAATTCATAACCACATATAGTGAGCCTAGGATAAAGGATAAATAAAACTATACTATACTTACGACACTACTGTTTCAAATGGTTGACCGACCATCTTCATTTGGTTGACCGACTAAATCAGTAGCACTTCATTTTAACTCCAAAACTCATTGTTTGATTTAGTTGATCGATTGCTTTTCTCGGTTCACCGAATTAACCCGAAAATACAACTTTTTATAATTTAAAATATATTTTTCAATTAGGCCAATTATCAAATTCTATTTCATAGAAGGAGCGCATACAATATCTCATTTTAGGATCTTAAACTTATCACTTCTTATCATGACACACATAGAATTAACTCATTTTACATGTCGTGTGTGATCCTAATTCGGGTTGCATTAAGAGTATATAAGTAAAGAGTTGTTTTCACCTATTTTTTTTAAAGTATTCTGTTAATCCTAAGATTTTGAAGGACAATTAAATGTTGATAATATTAGTGGAACTAATGATTTTAATGAGTGTTTCAATTTATTAGTTCTAGTGATAAAAATGATCATGAAGATATTGTGACAATACTAAAGATGATGACAAAGATGATGGAAGATTACGAGTTTGGAGAAATTGAAGAACCTAGGGAAGACAACTCAGGTTAAATTCTAACTCTTAATGTATCCTGGTTAGGATCACACAGGACATAAAATATTTTTCAAAATTATGTGTGTTTTTATAGGATCCTAATTAGTTAAATTATTTGCTCCTATGCATAATTGAAAAAGAAATAAAGATAATTGACTAGAATTGAATTTAAGATTTAGTGGAGCTAACTAAGAAAAGAAATCGGTTAAAAGGGTGAAAACGTCGAAGAAAATATATTAAGGAGAGGTGTTCCAGAAGTGGTCGATCGACAGGTAAGTCGACCTGTTATACGACGAAGTATTTGTTATGCGCGCGCGTATTGACTACTCGCAAGTGTATGAGGTCAAAGTTTTAGTATAGTATGATCGTTAAGATCGAGTATCGTATCCATAGGGCTTGGTGTCGTTATTATCGAGTACTGTAATTGTCATGACCTAATTTTATCTAGGCGACGAAAAAAATATATAATTAATTAAACTAAACTAATATAACCTAAATTATATAATGAGATGTTTTAGGGGAAAGAATTTCTTAGGGATTAACTTGGTTTACAAATACGTGTTCGATCTCGATTGCCTTACGTTTACGGTGTTCGACCTATTCGATAATCTCGGTTCTAAAACTCCCCCGCCACCTCTCCCAAGTGTAAGACGAGGGATATAACTCGACTTCATGTCAACGAAGAAGTCCCCATCAACGTCTTAATGACCCTAGTTCAAATAATTTAGCTAATTAGCATCCTATTAAAAACACACATATTTATAAAAATCATTTAAAAATCTTTTTGTGTCGTGTGTGATCTTAATTGGGATATTAAGAATTGAAATTTAACCTGAGTTGTTTTCTCTAGATTGTTCAAATTCTTCAACCTCTTAATCCTTCATCATCTTTATCATCACATCGTCATCATTTGTAACTAATAAACTGAATCATTTAATTAAACCGTTAGTTCCACCAAAAACATCAGTCTTTAATTGTCCATCAAAATCTTAGAATCAACAGGATAGGTCTAGGTTGTGAATCACTTAATAACTCTACAAAAATCTGCTTTAGGTGATTCTTGTTAAAATCCATCTGAGACCCTCTCGCTAGATTGTAAAATGGATCTGATCCCTTCCTCTATTGGAAGTACTCCGAACAACTCCAAGATTTCGACGATGCAAGAAAACATTACCTCCCTAAAACAAATGCTGAGCCAGATGAACCCAACCTCGTTGTTCCAAGAAGAGCGGAAAAGGGACCAATTACCATCACCTGGAGATACCCTTAGCATGATAAAGCGTTGGGACAAAATAAGGATCCAGAAGCTTTCTCATGAAAAATTTATCACCACGGAAGATTACACCAGCCATGTTAGATAGGAGGATGATATTCTTGCCACCGCCACAAGCCAAGATCTGCCTAGTTGGGAGAAGAACATTGAATCTAAGGAAACCTCAGTCCAAGAAGAGATTTTCAAAATATGGAAGCAGATAAACTACATGGACTAGTCTATCAAAGAAATTAAACAAGACAAACCAACCTGTCAAGAAATAAGCCTACCTACAACCCCAATAACAAGGATCCCTACCTCCTCAGAACACTAACCTTTCATCACTCGTCTATGTATAACTTATCCAAGTAGCCCTTCTCAAATTCCTAAGCCAACTCGAGCACACCAAAAACAGAAGATATTTACCTCGCTTCCTGTGCTACTTTCTGAAATCTTCCACGATTGTTTAAAAGATGGATTTCTAAAACCAGTTTTCCCTTTTCGAGAAAACCCCCAAGCTTCGAGGTTTAACCCTCATAGTTTTTGTCAATACCAATCTGGAAGAGTTTGTCATCATACCGACCAATGTTATCATCTAAGGCACCATATCGAGGATCTCGTCCAAATGGGGGGCTATAAGTTTCTCAAAAGACTAAGAATGTTAAGGAGGCAATGACTATCTCTATTTTTTCCTTTTAAGTTTCTTAATAACTCTCTAATAAACTAGGTATTATCCTATATACCTATGTACTAAATCTACAAATCACTAAATGTAAGCTTATTTTAGCTAAGGTCAAGTCAGGTTTAATACTCTAACTTTCATAAATCAACTGCTTGTCGTAATTCACACACCGCAAATAATCAAAATAATGATAATATATGTCACGACCTGACCCGGTTTCTTAGGGCTGGACTATGGTTTCTCCTATAGAAAAATTCTTAAACCTAAAACCCGACTGGTCAAACTTCCAATCTGCAACGTTTGGTAATTATGACAGGAATTGTTATTATGATAATAATTACCATTTAAAGTATCACCAATTAAAATCAATCATCTATTTAAAATTTATCTGCTTATTTTTTACACAACGACGACCCATTAAAAAAAATCTCGAATTTGTAATTTAGAAACCAAATTTTTTTCATATTTCATCAAATCTGATTTTCCCATCATAATTTTATAACAATCGACTTCCCAACGTTAAATCAAACCAGTTATATTTAACAGTTACATTTATCGAATATTCGATACATTATTATTGAGAAAAATATTCTATAACAACTACGATAATTATAACTATTGTTTTCTCCGATTACAACAATAAATAATAATTACAATTATTAAAACTCGAATTTCAAATAAATTCTTCTTTCTCTCGTTTTCTCCCATCCGACCCTGCAATCCAAAAACTATGGGGTTGTGAGCCAATAATTAGTAGAACTCCAACCCCTCTAATGCGTACATTTAATTTATATAACACGTAAACCACATAAACATGCTCGTCACATAAATTCCACAACGTCTAAATCATTTCATATAATTTCCACAGGTAATACTTCACACAATATACCAAACAATATCAACATATTTCATGCGAAGGCTAAATTCACCGATAATGATAACACGTATTTCACATTAAGACAATTAAATGCATATATTAAAAAATTTCGGAATTCTGCCTTTGCCCGCATTTTTCAAGGGCCACGAGCTTGACTTTTAGATTTTGGTGGGGTGGTTTGTGTCATTTTTCCTTTTTTTTTTTTTTTTTTTTTTTTTTTCCTTTCTCCTTTTTCTTCTTCCTTTTTCCTTTTTCTGTTTTGCGTTTCTGTTTTGCTGTCTCGCCGCAGCCGATGAGATCTTGCCGTCGATCAAGCCTCGCCGTCCCACCAACCAAACATATCCACCACCGGACAAACAAACCCACACACTTCCACGTCTACCCCCATGCACACCCACCATCTGCCCACACGACACACACAATAACACACACACACACGCTGCTCTCTCTCTCTCTCTCTCTAACTCTACTCCGGCACACCTCACACCACCATGCACACACTGATCACACACATACACACCACCGTTCACGTACCCACAACTATACACACACATACCCACACACAACAGGCACACACGCACACACATGTACTATTCTCTCTCTCTAAACTTACCACCGATGAACATCTAGCGACCTCTAAAACACACACTTCGAAATACACACACACACACACAATAGACATACACACACGATAAAGCACGGCACCACTGCCACTGACGATAGAACAACGACAAGCTCTCTCTCTCTCTCTCCAACTTCCACTCACCGCCGGCCAACCCAACCGACGGCGACACCCCTATAACCCACGACTCTATGAACAAAACACAGACCCACAACTAAACATACCCACAACTTGATCACATACCCACACACACACCCACACACAACCCACAAGTTTGGCAATGAACATACACCAGACGAACGTCCACTATCGATAATACTCACGCACTCCCGACACACATACAACTAGACGAAACATACACCGACGACACTGAATGAACCCTCCTCTCCGTCGTCAATCAGAATACACATACACACACCACAATGATTAGCAATATCCACCCATACGGTAACTCAAAACAGAACACACGCACACATAGAACACACATCCCCTTGTCGAAATAAATAGAGGAACACACACACCCCATCAACGGAAACACCACCGTCGGAACACATACACACACCCAGCTGCACCAAAATGCAAACAAAAAACACACACACACACAGTATTTACACGCACCGGCGACGAACCGCTGACCGACCTCTTTCTCTCTTCTCTTTCTATCTCTCTTCTGTTTTCGGTTCTCCGATTTCCTTCTTTTGAAAGTTGAGATCACGATCCTTGAATGGCGTATTTATACGCATAAATCTTGTGCTTCAACTCCAATCCTTTCTATTGCCATGTCGCCCCTCCCGTTCTCAGTTTCTCGATTGTTCTCATGGCGCACACACACACAAAATATATATATATTTTTAAAGTTTTCCCAAATTACAGTATCCTCCCCTAAAGTTTCTTTAAGCCTTCTTTTTAGTTCAATTTCCACCTTTAACATTTTCTTAAATTGCAATTCCACCCAAAAAGTTTTAATTCAAAAGTTAAATGCCAATTTTGGATTGAATGTTTTCTACACTTGTAAATTGACCCCTAAACTTTTTAAATCAAATAATAAATTACGCCGTCTACCTCGTTATTTCTGAAACATTTTAAAACGCCACTTAAATTATACGTATAACTAAGATCGGAGTCTTACAATATAATTTTTCAATACTAAATTAGACCATCATCCAAAGGAAAATGTTAAAAGAAATTCCTTGTTTCAACCAAACGATGGTGAGATATTGACAATAAAATCTGAGAAAATTATAAGAAAAACCTAAGAACCATGATGTGGAATTGTTACATATGTTCCGACCCAGGAATGTCTGAGTAACCATAGAAGACTATTGAAGACCTCATCAACCAACATAAAAGGAGGAAACATTTGGAAGATTCATGATGTGAAAAATGAATGGATAAAGCCTGGGAGCCTGACCCACCAAAGAAAAGTTCTTAAAAGGTCGGGCAAATTAATGACAGAATATAGTCTAATGTAGACTAAGATTTTACCCATTGCAATAACTAATCCGGAAGCATGTAGAAACCTACTTAAAGTAAAATGCATGATAAACCTTGTAAGATTAAAGACAATAAAGAATGAAAGAAGACAATAAGACTTCACCTAGATAGTAGCTGATAATGGAAGTAGCCAGGATAAGGGTGAAATCAACATAAACCTTGAGACTAACTAAAAAGTATCATAATTCTCTAAAAAATTAAAAATGCTGAAAAAATGTGTTAAGATAAAATAATAAAATCAAAACCAGTCTTAGAAAATTTTTAAATACTGAGTGGTCACACGAAAGTAATTAGGTGAATCACGCTCTCTATACAATTCGAGTATTAAGTCATAGGGATGTTTTAACACCAAGTGACTTGGGCCAACTGGACCGAAATCACTACCCAAAGCTCTCTACATGGATTATATAGGAAGTATGAGTCCTTACTTGCTAGAGTGAAGGAAAAAGAAAACATAATGAAAATAATTCTCTTAACACTACCTGGATATGACAACATTTGTTAGTCGTCATTAACTAACACTTGCTTCTCCATCACTTCTTTTCTCCCTCTTCTGAGTTATATTGGGAAGGCCCATTCCGTTTACTCTCAGTTCAAGATAGAAAAAGTAAAGCAGAGCCATCGAGGAAACCTTGGGTAACATATAGGGCCTAGGTAATTATCAGAACATGATGGAATTAAAACTAGACAACCTCTTTAACTAATAACTACAGATATTTTGGTCTAAATTACTATTGAACTTATCTTTATCATAATTTAGACTAATCTGATGCAATAATCAAGACAATCATTGAGATGATTGAACGTTTGAATATGATTACCTGAGTATACTCTAGTCAAAAGTAATCTTCCATAAAAGTGAAAAGGGAAATATAAAAGTTCCTAAGTTGTCTAGAAATAACGTGGTTAAGTTCCTAAAATATTATAAATGAACTTAGGAAAATACGGGAAAGGAAGAAAGAAAGCCTTGCCAAATAAGCCATTCACTTAAAATCTCTCCCAAAACTCATCCAAAAGTCATTCAAAGCCCGAGCCAAATCGACAGAGATCCCTATTCTGGGCCAAATATTCCCATTCTGGGAAATGCCGATCTCACCCAAGCAAGACACAAAATAACTCTCCACTATTCTTGTCCAAACCTTTCTATATTGCAACCCAAAACCCAGAGATTGTTTGAAGAAAAATCCCGATCAGAATTTTAGTTACAACGCAAGAAGAAGCAAATGAGCAAAAAGCCTCTCAAAAGTACCAGTCAGCTTTCCGTATAAAAAATGACATGGAATATAACCAAAGGAGATGTCCAATAGGAAAAGGTACCTAGTGCAAACATTTTAGGAAACATTTTGGGAAAAAACTAGCATTTCTAGATAAATGATGCTTTCCCCAGGAAAACATTCTAGATTTAGGCATCATAAAATTGTACAATACATAAGTTAATATCAAAATACTACACAAGCACTATACATCACATCTCACTTAGGCATACATAATTTCATACACATGAGAAAAATTAATCATCGTACTTCAACAAGAGCCTGAAACATCTGGCATGTCATGTTGCATCAGTAGGCCATCATCAACACGACATTTGCACCTATACACCCTACTTAGAAGTTCTAGTAGGCTAGCAGGTAATCCTCAAACATGTAATTTGGCCACCTCACTAGTCACTGTACCATTTTTCATCTCTGATATTGGTTTAAAAGCAACTCAGATTTTAGACAATGAGTCAACCTCACTTAAGGTCCTTTGATAGTAGACCATGCCCATTCCTATGAAGCATCAGGGTGTAATAGAGTGTCATTAGAAAGGCGACCTCACTAGGATCTAACACGATCGTCCTAGAGTTGAGAAAGTCCTAAAGTCGTTCAAAGTACTCTAAGTACCAGGCCTTTAATAAAAAAGATCGAAACAACACCATTCAAAGACTTAAATAAACTACCAAACAAGATAATGATCAAATCATTAAACTAGATAATGCTTAGGTAAGAAACTCTATCCATTAGACTAGAGCAAGATTGTTACTAATAAACATAATTATCTTCACCTACAATAGGTATGATTCTTATAATCATCTCGCCTGGAACTACGATCTACCTGATCTTTGGTAGATCACCAAGGTACATAGGAAACCCAAATGGGTTTGGTCGAAATGAAAAAAAAAATGAGAGGTATCATCTTCACGACAATCTATCAGCCTTATACCAGGGTGCATCTCTGAAGTAGTCCTTTGACTCTCTTGAGGAAAGCTATATTTGCTCTCCTTGTTTACCAAACAATATGATGAAAACCAACAAGCAACATCAAAGGACACATTGCATGTCTCGGTTGGGCCCATTACTAGGGCAAGATCCAAGAAGATCAAAGAAGCGCTTGATGGGCTAATTCAAGAGCTTTTGACTTAATCGAAAACAATAAAGCCCAAATTAGGCCCACATGACGATCAAGGCCTAATCCATCTCATCAAAGCAAGTGAATGGGTTTAGACATGAACTCAAATGGACCAAGGCTTGAGGACCACGAAATTCTCAGCATATTTATTTTATTTATTTGTATTTTAATTTTAATTTAGGTTATTTATTTGATAATTTGTAAGGCATGATTGCCAAATTAGCCTTTTCCTTTTTAGATTAGGAGTAGGGTTTCCTTGTTACTCTAGGGTTTCTTTTTTTTTTTTTTATTGTAGCCGCACTATTCACTAGCACTGTTCACCGACACTATTCACCGTACTATTCATTACCTATTAAGAAAGTTGTATCCCATGAGGAAGAAAACATTACTTTGATTAATAAAAATTGTGGGAGTTTTCTCTTTAGTTCTTCAGAGAACTTTTCCTGAACTTATCAAGAGTTTCTTGTGGCGTTCAAACTTATATCTTTGATTCGTGATTCATTATAATCATTGGGTCAAGATCATTATACCATTGGTTCGCGTTTCGTTCATAAACGTTGGGTCAAGGTAATCTATCTTTCAATTTCTGTATTTTTAGCTCGTTCAAAATCTGATTTAGTTTCGATCTTCGCGAAAAAACTCTAAGTTGCTTTCGGGTCTCACTAATCCTTGGTGAGGTTCGCATAATTTGGTAATCAGAGTAAGGTCTAAATCTGGTTTCATCTATTCTTTTTCTTTTTCGTTCTTTCATATCTATTCCTTCATAAAAAAAAATTTCTTAACCAAATTATATCATCAGATCTATTGCGTATTTTTTTTCTTTTCGTTCTAATTCAAATCTAGTCTAATCTTGAAAAAAAAAACCGCGGTGCATCTTTGTTCTGATCATATTTTTCGTTTAAATATTGTGCTTCTTCAAATCTCAATTTAAAGTTGCTGGTTTTCAAAAAAAAAAAAGCAGAAACAGGAAAAAAAAAACATTGAGAAA